>JAMPIV010005806.1:340000-717081 GCA_024509875.1 Oreohelix idahoensis
GCGGGGGGGGGGGGGGGGGGCGATCACAGAAATGTAGTACATTAAATAAATGTAACTAAGTATTTCTTCCACTTATCAAACGGGTATCTAAGTTTTGTCCTGCAAGTTTCAAACTTTAATGAATCCTTTTCTTCCACTCAACAAAGATGACCCCCAAAATTTTTGGGGGGGGGGGTCTGCTCAAAGGTTCCAACCTGTTGGTAAATAGATAAACTCGCAAATACTTCTTTAATTATTTCTCCCCTTGGTAAACAAATTTCTTCCCCTTGTCAAAAAATGTATCCCCCTTGTCAAACAAATTTCGCCCCCTTGGTAATCAAATTTCTTCCTCTTGTCAAAAAAATTTCGCCCCTTGGCAATTAAATTTCTCCCCCTTGTCAAAAAATACTTCCCCTTGTCAAAAAATACTGCCCCTTGTCAAAAAAAAATTTCGCCCTCTTGGTAATCAAATTTCTTCCTCTTGTCAAAAAAACTTCGCCCATTTGCAATTAAATTTCTCCCTCTTGTCAAAAAATACTTTCCCTTGTCAAAAAATACTTCCCCTTGGCCAAAAAATTTGCCTCCCTTGGCAATCAAATCGCACGAGTAACAAAGGCTGGCCGCGGTAAAAACTTACAGTTGCGGTCTTCAACCCGCTCTCCAACGGTTTAAGCATTTCATCACTTCTTGGCATGTACACCCAGTTGGTGGGAACAATGGAAACCACCTTTAACAAGGTATGAGGGATAGTGTCTGTCGTTATCACACCACCTCTTCAGTAAAGTATATCCATAAGTGTCTGGGTGTGTGGGTGTGTGTGTGTGTGTGAGCGCTCGCGTATGTGGTTGTGCGTCTGTGAATGTGTGTGTGTGTGCGTGGGCGCGCGTGTGTGTGTGTGTGGGGTGGGTTGTGTTGCGGTGTGTTGTATTGTATTGTGTTATGTGATGTTGATGTATACAACAGTTATACGTACATATTACAATATATATTTTACAAACAGTTATAACATCTAGAGGTGGGAGTGAAGTGTTAGAGACATGACCACGTCCACCATCGAGAGGTGGGATGTAAGCGATGAATGAGTCATACTGTTTGTAGTCGGTTAGGGTGGGTGACGTCAGCACTAAATATAGACTATCGAGATACGGACCATCCGCCTATCGGATATATTTGTTAAACGAACTGGGTTCGTTAAAGTTTAGCTTGTGACCAATTACCTCCGCACGTACACACACATACACACAAACACATACACACACACGCACACAGTTATACGCACACACACACACAACGACAGGCGCGCGCGCACACAACCACACACAGACACACATACACAACGACAGACACGCACATACACAACCACACAAAACCAAAAGCAATACCACCAGCGCACGCGCAAACACACAGTCACACGTGCACACACACAGATACCTAGGCAGGTATATACACAGACACAATTTAGACATCAATAAATAAATTAAATTAAATTAAACATAAAAATTAAACATATAACAAAACTAACCAGTAAAATAAATACCAGGTTTATAGACAGATTGGTAGACAGAAGCGCTCGTACAGACACATCATATCTAAAGTTACTACCAAAAGCAATACCCTTCGCGCACGCGCCCACACAACTACACACGCACACAAACACACAACCACACCCACACACACACATTTTTTTTCACATCGGCAGCGGGTCAACTATTGATTAGACTTCTGACTAAGCAACCTTCTGTTACCACGAATCGTGTCTGGACGCGTTTCACAAACCAGATTAAAACTAGTTTTCCTTCATATAAATAGACACGAAATATGGACCAGCCACCTGTCGGATATATTTGTTAAACGAACTGTGGGTTGTTAAAATTTAGCTTGTGACCAATTACCTCCGCGGGTACACACACACACACACACACACAACGACAGGCGCACGCACACACAACCATACACAGACACACACAACGACAGACGCGGGAATACACAACCACAGAAAACTAAAAAAAGCAATACCATCCGCGCCCGTGCACACACACAGTCACAAGTGCACACACACAGATACCTAGGCAGGTATATACACAGACACAATTTAGACATCAATAAATAAATTAAATTAAATTAAACATAAAAATTAAACATATAACAAAACTAACCAGTAAAATAAATACCAGGCTTACAGACAGATAGGCAGACAGAAGCGCTCGTACAGACACATCATATCGAAAGTTACTACCAAAATCAATACCCTCCGCGCACGCACACACACACACACATACACACGCACACAACCACACGCACACACACACACGCACGCGCACACACACATTGACAGACGCGCGCACACACAACCACACAAAACCAAAAGCAATACCATCCGCGCACGCGAACACAACCACACGCGCACACAAACACACACACATGCACACACACACAGACGTTATCACACCAACCAGCCAAAGCCAATACCCAGCCCGCGCATTCAAATAGCCAAGTCTCTAACACTTCGCGTCCACCTCTCACTGCCGAACCTGGCATAGTCATGTCTCTAACACCTCACTCCGTTGAAAATATTGAAACAAACACACCAACACATCACCACCCCAATACAACAACACAAGAAAAAGCCCCCCTAATCCACACTCGCCTGCTACATCGAAAAACGTACACACCCATGCGTCGTCACCAGCACACAAAAAACCTCCACTCACTTCAAAAACCCCTACTAATACAACATTATCGATTTTTTAAATATTTTCCTTCATTATCGATTTTTATATTTTATGTATATTGTATGAATATATGAATAAATATATGTATATATAACTATATAGTCTAACTAAATATATGTATAACTATTTTGTATAAACATCAATACACAACAATCGGCGCATAAGCCATTAACCAGAGCTTATATTTACTTATGAAAAAGTCATGCACATTATTTAGGCCATGCAACGTTCCCCTCTCTTATTACACCCCACTAGTGTTACATCGTCTTCCACCCACGCTTACCCTCAAAACCCTACTCGGTCAAAAAACCCTGTAGTTACTGTTGTTTTGCATACGTAGGACAACATTATCGTCTTTTTTAAAATGTCCGTCATTAGTCTTCTCTTTTTTCGATAGTTTATATATAACTGATGTTCATGAGTTTATGTAAGTATATATGTTCTAAATAACACACCCAACATCACCCAAAACTCCCCCTAACCAAAATTTGAAGATCATTAAGCTTGGTATGTATATTCAATTCTATCTAACATTCACGCCTAACTATTTTCATAAACACAATACACACCATCTACACATCCCCATTGAGCCATATATTACCCATGAGTCATCACCGCCAGCAAAAAATTCCCCTAACCTACACCCCACTATACATCGTCACCCACGCATAAAACCTCTACTCGGTCAAAAAACCCTTACTAATACAACATTATCGATTTTTAAAATGTTCCGTCATTATCGATTTTTTTATATTTATATATATATATGTATGTATATATGTATGTATATATGTCTAAATAACACACCCAACATCACCCAAAACTCCCCCCTAACCAAAAGAGATCATTAACTATATACTTCTATCTAACACTTCACGCCTGAGTCATACACACAATCACCCCACCATACATATATATCACCGCCGGCCAAAAAACAATATATAGTAATAAATATATATCGATTTTTTAACTTTTCCGTCATTATCGATTTATATATATATATATATACAGTTATACATATATTCATCATCATGTGACGTATTCTTTCCAGAACGTTGTCTCCATTACAGCTGCTCTGAACGCATCACGATTCTGGGCAAGTCGACCTGCATCAGTTAACTATATATTGTAATAAACCACACATATCAAATCCCCCCACCGTTATCGAACTAATATATTACTATATAAAAATCAGTCTAAATATATATATGTCTAACTAAATATATGTCTAAATATATATATATATATATATGTATAACTAAATGATGTAATATACATATTGTAATATATGTATAACTGTTATCTAAATATTATCTGTAAAAACAAACAACGCGCCATTATCGAACTAATATATTACTATATAAAAGTCAGTCTTAATATATATGTCTAACTAAATATATAGCTAAATATATGTATAACTAAACATCGTCTACCTGTTGTAAATATATATAGAATAACTAAATATATCTAAATATATCGTCTAACTGTTGTAATATAAATATCGTCTTCCTATTGTATGTCTAAATATATATTCTTTTTGTTAACTATATATATAACTGTTGTAAATATATATCTAAATATGTCGTATAACTATTCTCTCAATATATGTCTATAAATATCGTCTTCTTGTTATCTAAATATATCGTCTTCCTATTGTCTAAAAGTCTTCCTATTATCTAAATATAGCGTCTAACTGTTGTCCTGTAAGTCTACTTATTGTATGTCTAAATATATATGTATATAAATATCGTATACCTGTTGTAAATATATCGTCTTCTTGTTATCTAAATATAGCGTCTTCTTGTTGTCTAAATATATCGTCTTCTTGTTATCTAAATATATCTTCCTATTGTCTAAATAAACAACACCATTATCTAAATATATTACTATATAAAAGTCATGCTCCTCCTTCCGCTCCTCCAGATTTTCCTTATACAAAAGTCATCCCGCCATCGGCTCCTCCATAGCTCCTCCATCGTTCCTCCATAGCTCCTCCATAGCTCCTCCATCGCTCCTCCAGAATGCTAACCGTCTCCTCCATGATATACTACTCGCGTGCTCTCAGCGTGTAAGGTGTCATTAGGGCAAGGGCGATACACTTGGCGCCATAACAAAGTGCTAAATGAGCTTGCTGCGACAATAGATCTGGCAAGGATGAAGGCGAATAGCAAACCCAGGCCAAGCACCGCAAATACATAATTTCTGAGGGCAGGAAAGTCAGCACACCCCAAACCGAGTAATCCTGGTAGCAGTTTACCATCTCTTCTTGACTGTGCAAACGACTGGGAGATGGCGGTAGATCTACCTGGACGAGGGGCATATCCAGAGAGTATCAGAAAATCGCGGAGACGGCCGGATATAGTGCTTCATTCTTCAGCAACGCTTCAGGTCATACTGATTGAACTGACCGTGCCATTTGAATCCAGATTAGACTAGCAACATTCGTTCAAAGCGGCCAAGTATAGTGATCTGGCCGCGGATCTGAGACACGATGGGTTCACTGCAATGGTCATGGCTGTTGAAGTGGGCGCAAGAGGGCTTGTGGCTGCATCAGTGTATGATCTATTGAAACTGTTGGGGCTGAGGGGACAGTCGATAACAAGGCACTGAAGAGGCTTAGTGAAACTACCGAAAAGGCACCAGGCTGGCTGTGGAACAACCGCAATGAACAATGGAAATTGTGACAATAAACGCTGCGGTACAGAAAACACCAGGAATTTTTCTAAGTCCACAATACGCTGAGTTTTTTGGTGTACTAGTGAATGGGCTGTGACTGAGCGGCAACAGGCGGTGTGTCTGTCAGAATTTCAGTGGCAAACGCGTAGTGGCTAGACTCGTCGGCTTCGCGATGGTGTCTCAGTGTGTGCGATGGAACGAACGGAATAATTTGTCTTCTCTTTGTTATTTTCACAATTGCCTCCACGGCTGGCTTAGTTGTGGATTAAAGTTGCTACCATAAGTGAAATGGGTTCATTTTCGATACAAGACAACAGGAGGCTGAGACGCTTGGGAGTCATGACCCAAGTGGGCCTGCCCCCCTTAGAGTGTAAAGGAGTATATAGGGCCGAAACACTCGTAAGACGGGGGGACTCCTTCTGATGATCAGATTGCTTTCTGTTGCATCGCTCTGTAAAGAGTTTCCTATCATCGCAATCTTTATTATTAAACCCCAGACCTAAGGGTCTGTTTTGTTTGGACATGCGCCCTAATATAACCGACTAGGTTGAACGGGACGCGCCTCGCCAAACGAGGCAAAACTTTATTTTTAAAAAACAAAACTGTCTTATCTCAGTTGCTCTTCGCAGGCTGGGATGACCGGATAACAAACGGGTGACACTATCTGCAAGGAGTGTCACAGATGTGATATTTATCACCTATTTTGATAAAATTACATATCTGCTACTTAGCAGACAAAAAAAGAAAGAAAGAAAGTAAGAAAAGTGCGATAATTGACAGCAAATAATAAAAATCAGTACCAAAAATGTACCGATACAACCGGAGAGAACCAAAGATCGATAGAGGTCGTCCATGTCGTCACAATATTGTGAACATATTTTATCTATTTATGTTGTAAACTTTAGTCGTTTTGAATGTAAGATATTTTCTTTTCTTGACTGCACGTTTCACTAGAAAAAATTATTACAATAATATTAGTGTAAAAGCCTGTCATAAGATGGGAATTAAATTCAAAAGCACCAATACCTAACGGCAATTTTACTTATTCAAAAGTATGTTAAAACAAAGCACTGTGCACCACCACAGTACACGAACTACGTAGCAGCAGCGAGGATCCCAATGTGTGTATACGGTATCACACATTCTATAAATATTGTTGTGCACACCGTCATTTGCGCATTCTTCTTTGGTAAGTGTTACTATTTTCGGGAGAGTACATATAAGGGAAACAATATAATTAATGTCTAACTTTCAACCAAAGTTGCATCCCTTAGCGTTACTGACAGAAAAAGCTGAGTTGATATATAAATATATAGTCTAAGTTTAATGGAGATACAAATCTTCCCTTCACTGCCCCGATGAGGTAAACAGGAGAGTAGTCCCAGATCATGTACTGCCGCAGGAGAGTGAAATGTTGCAGCCTTCACTAAACTTAGTCCAACTTTAATTGTCATGGAGTGATCAGTTCTATTCCTCGCATTATACTCCCAGAGAAAAGTTCAGTACTCATTTGTCACGGGTAGACTGGATTATTATTGTTATTTTTTAACAGAATCGACATCATTGCACTCTGGGTGAACCCATGGGTGTTCAGTCTCCTTCAGTATATGCCGAAGTGTATGAATGCTAATTTTTCTTCTTGCGCGCTGATTGTTAGATGCATCCTCTCAAACGTCCATCTCTGCTAGCCTTACGTTTGATGCCAAAGTCCCGCAATCTTAGTCTTGGTGATTCATCTATTCCAGTGTCGTTCTCTAACAGGCTTACATTAATTGTCTTTAGTATTTCTCCCTTATCCACATTCTGTGTCCCCAGTTTGGGTGCTCTTGAAGCTCGTCTGTCAGCTCTGTCATTACTGTGTATCCCTGACTGACATGACCTGTAGATCCACTTAAATTTCTGAAAATTCCTTACGTCTACAGTAGCTGCTGCCTCTATCGCCACTCACATGCTGGAGGTTGTTGTCATGTAAGTTTCACTCTGTTCGGCAACAATCCTTCTCTTTACTCTAACCGACAAGCCTCAGTCTGATTTCTCACCGCGGAGTACAGACACATCGGTGTACACAATGAAATTATAATCATGTAGCCGTTGGTTAATTTTTAGCTCTGCTTACCTATTACTCCAATGGACTGGATCGTGGCACCACCAAATTTCAATCCCGGATCTCGGTAACTTCCCTACCAGAGCCGTATGTTCTAACCATTCTGATAATCTATCACTTCTATGACACGGAGTTACCATGGATATCACTGTTATGAACAGGGAAGGTCAGCCTCCGAAATCTCAAGGACACATACTCCTATTTTGACTCCATTCTACTGGTATATTTGTCGGGAAAAATCGAACTATTTATGTTCTAGAAAATGCCGTATCTTCTTGTCAGTTGTTTCCAATCCACCGACGCACCTTACAAATGCTTTTTTTCCCCCTTGAGTTATCACCATTGTAGTATTTTCGAACACACCGCTTACATACTTGTAATTAAAAAACCGTCGTTACATAATTCGTTTTTTTAAACTTCATCTGCTTCAAACTTTATCTTCTTTTAAATTGTCCGTGTTCAATCTTGTTACCGCGCCTTTATTCAACTTCATCTTCCTCATCGTTTTCCGTTTCGCCCTGTACGGAGCAGGGACCCACCACAGCAGTTGCTCCGCTTATAGGATGACTGCACCAAACATTCACATGCTAATGAAGAAATGATGTCTGTACCATTCACCTACATACACAACCACATACACAAACTCATATTCGCTGCCTCGTACGGACACGCCTGATGCTGCAGTTTTTTCAAACTTATTTCTTCTTTATTCTGATTCTTCATCACTGTTCAGTTTTGCCGACTTCCCTTTTACATGGTTGGACACATCACGACTTCGTCGTTTTAATACTGAAACACCACTCGTCTTGCACACAGTTTGCTTACTTTATGCTCAACAATGTCACAACTAACTTTAGTTTACATACCAAAGTTTGGGTTGTGTCTCATTCGATTCCAGAGAAACAATAACCTGCCTGGGTTGGCCAATATTATCAGGTACACTGACCAGCAGCCATATCTCTGAACCACTCTGTGAGAAAGTTAGAGACCAGAAGGAAGAACAACACACATATATAAACAGACACACACACATGACTTACATAAACAAACATATATACGAGGCGTGTTCAAATGAAACCCGTCCCAGTGGCTTCATAACAAATATATGTAAGGTACATCAGCAGGAGTAGTAGAATTAAATACAGCAATTGATATGAAGCAAGTACTCACTGGAGGTCTTTAGAAATAGTCACCAAAGGCATTCAGACACGCATCCCACTGCATGGGTAGACGGCGGATGCCGTCCGAGAAAAATGACTTTGGTTGCTTATTTGAACCATTTGGTCACCGAGGCCCTGACGTCTGTATCGGAGTCGAATCGTTGTCCCTTTAGAGATTTTGTTAAGGGTCCGAACAAATGAAAGTCACATGGTGACAGATCGGGGCTGTAGGCTGGGTGTGGCAGAACTTCCCACCTTTTCCTTGCTAACGCTTCCTGCACAATGTTCGCAACATGTGGACGAGCTTTGTCGTGCAACAGAATCACACCACGCGAAAGCATGCCGGGTCGTTTATTCTTGATGGCTGTATGCAGGTTGTCTAGTGTGTCTTTGTAGCGGATGGCATTGATGTTCAAGCCAGGCTCTTTAAAGTCAACCAATAGAAGCCCTTCATGGTCAAAAAATGCGGTCAGCATAACCTTACCGGCGGAAATCTGTGACTTGAATTTTTTGGGTTTTGGTGATCCGGGATGTTTCCATTGCATGCTCGCTGTTTTGCTGCACGGCTCAAAGTGGTGGCACCACGACTCATCGCCTGCCACTATGCGCAACAGAAATGCATCACCCTCCTCTTCGTAACGCAGCAGGTGGTTCAAACTCCACCCCATGCGTTCTTCCTTATGGCGATGGCTTCTTCTGTCGCAACAATATGCACCTGACCTGGCCGCGGAAGACCTTTCGTTAACTGACGTCCTTCTCGAAACATTCGTGCCCAGTCTTTCACTGTAGTCTTAGACACACTTTTGTCACCATACACTGCTTTCATTCGGCGATGAATGTCGGCTGGTCGACATCCTTCGGCTGTTAGGAACTGGATCAGCGCTCGCTGATCGACCTTGGAGGGATTCCGTATCACACCGGCCATTATTTTAACGGTCTGCAGCACAAACAATGAATACTAGGAGAATGATTACTTACACACTTGTACATTCGTATGTGCTTATTACGTCAGATGTGACGTTATCATGCTCCTCCTACAAATGTCCACTTCGCGCAGCACGGGCGGGTTTCATTTGAACACTCCTCGTATATATATATATGCGTGTGTGTGTATATATCAAATAGAGCTGCTAGACAGAAGCAACAGAACATCTTTTCTTGGTTCATTATCATCCCCCCCACCCCCCCCCCCCCCCCCCTCCCCCTAAAGAACACTGATCTTCAACAAACATATGGCAAGTCTTCTTGCCCTATGTCATGGCAGAGAATGGTTCAAAACCGTGCAGTGCGATGTTTTTCCTATTAATGGTTTGAATCAATCAATAAATCACTATAACTTAGCTCCCATCAGAACATAGGCACACAACAATCAACATCAAGTCGTCCTGTATCGTCAATGTTTCTACATTTTTTCTTTAACATTTTCATTCTATTCCGTGTGTTCTTGGTGTTCCTCTTCTTCTCTTACACTGGAGATTCAAGAACAAAGAATCCCGTGTAACGCTTTCACATTGAGCTGTTAGAAAAGGTGTTTAAGAAGACGAAATGAGAGAATATGCTGACATGTTGATAAAGATCGTTCAAACTGCACGGCTTTACCTACTTAACACGTCACATTGATGAACAATGTCACATGCCCGTATCAGTAAAGCCAAAGTTGCCTTGGCAAGTATTTTATGCAACAACTCTGTCAATGTAGATCAGAAACAGGGTTCTTCGGTGCTATATCGAACCAACCCTGACGTATGGAAGAGAACTAGGCAATTAGTAAACACGTTGGAAACACACTAGAGGTCACACGGATCCGGCTTTACAGCAGAGCGCAAAAGCTACCATTGACAGCTAATACAAAGTAATGTGGATTTCTTGAAAGAGGTCGATGCGCAAAGAAAACTTTTCCTCGTGTTAGAAGGAAACAGTCTACTTTCTTTGGGCACGGAATGAGAAGAAGAATACTGGAATACATCGTGATAACAGGAAAGAGTGAAAGAAAAATAGATACTACACACGTTGATATCATGGCATGACAAGAATCAACTATCACAACTGATAAACAGTACTTCAGACAGGAAGCTGTGGAGAGACATGATGGCCTACTCTACCAGCCATAGTACTTGAAGAAGGCTTGCCCTCAACTCCTTTAAGCCACTGCGAGACCCTTCTTTCTTTCTTAGGAAACGAAAATCAGGATACTAAATATACCAGTAAAAATTTCGCCACTTTTAGGCTTAGAAACGCGGCATATTACAGAAGGTGTACCGTTCAGAGTCCAGACGTTCAAGGCATTAAATGTGAGGTCAAAACAAATAGGACAACTCGATTACTCTTACACACTGAGAAAATTAATGATCAATAATGCATTAAAAGCCCATGACATATTATGCCACAGCAATAAGAGAATAGAAACACGAATAAGAGAAACAAAAAGCGTAGAAAGAAATACGGTGAATGGTGGAGAAAACAAGGTATGTTCGGCCATTGATGCACACATATTCAGACAGAATTTTAATCCAAAAATGCATTGTCTTTTCCCTGTGGATAACTAAATTGATTTTAATATTGTATTGGTTATGGGAACAGTTTTACCAAGAGAAAAGTTTAGTTCAACAGGCACGGTACGTTAATGAAGAAGACGTTTTGCCTTCAACTCCCTTAAACTAGTGTTAGTGTACCATCTCTTTCTGGGTGATCCAATTATTTCTGTTACTAGATAATAAGAGATGTAGAGATACGACATAATTTCATCAATAAAGTCGTTTACACAAGCACAGGAAGACAATGGGAACTATCTTCTGTTATTAACTTTTCATCATCATCATCAGCTACCATCTCCGCAACGAAGGTCCGGCTGCAATGGATCTCCAACGCCTTCTGTCTCTTTTCTTGATAGTGCACTCTGATAGACACTCTTGTGTGTCTATCTCTTGACATTATCTCCCCACTTACAGCGCTGTCTTACTCTTGCTCGTTTGCCTTCAACTCTCCCTTCTATAGTCTTCTACAAGGTGTTATGTCTTTTTGTGTGGTCAACACATTGTAGCTACCTAAAGTTGATCTCCTTCATTAGTTCTCATACCTAGGCTTTCTAGTACTTCCTTATTTGTTGTTTTCTCTTCCCTTGAGACGTGCCCCATTCTTCTATACATCCATATTTTAAAAGCCTCAATTCTTTCTTTCAAATTTTTATTCATTGTCCATGTTTCTTCACCATACATTAATGAAGAATACTCATAACACTGTAAGATTCTCATTTTTTAATTTGTAAGTTAACTGATTAGATGTCAGTATTTGTCTCATGTTGTTGAATGTAGCTTTGGCCATTCCTATTCTCTTCTCAACGTTTACGTACTACAGAAAATAACTATCACTTAACCCACAGAATGAAGGTGCTTACCACAAAAACAGAGTCCCTTGTATCCAGTTTATATCTTGGGCTGACCTTACGAGTGCCTATAATTGTAATGCAAGGGATCGACGTTGTACCACACCCTCGTCCAAAACCCGTCACGAGACACATCAGGTATTGCTCTTTACTAAATGGACTGCACACTCCCTCGAGAGCTAAGGTTTTTCCCTGGTTAAGTCATTTTTCAGGACATGTCACAATCAATCAATCAATAAATTAATGAATAATAAGCCACTTTTCATTTTTAATCTGTCTATTCGTTTTGCTTTTTTTGTCTGTGTTGCTGTCATTTTCGACGGAGTCATCTGTCAAGTTATTTGCTTATGTTTGTATCATAAGTATAATTGTGTCTTTACCTGCGATGTCAGGTTGATTAGGGGTTGTCTTCCCTTGTTTATTCATTCATTGTGTTTGACCTTTAGGGTCAGAGGTTGACAGTTCGGCGTAGGCCTAGGGGAAGGTTTTTTAAGCGGGAGTGAGATATACTTCCGGGAAGCCGGGAGGTCCTGTTTTTCTGAAGGGACCAAGAGTCCATTGTTTTTCGGGGAGAATCTTCGAAGTAACTGCTATGGCAGTTTTCCCCAGTGAATCTCTGTGCGTCGGGATGACGACAGAATTCCTTGTGATGTTCTGAGGATTCATTTGCCAGGTAATACCGACCTTTATGCATTATTACGCTTTTCGGTGGCAGAACATGTAAAGGATTACCTAGGGTGAACAGCAGCTCACTGATCCGCCATTTCAGAACTTATATATTTGTGCTCGAGGTAGCCATCCAAGACTGTTAGTCTTATATTGTCCAGAAATCCAGTGACGAAGATATATTGTGGAATTCCGCAGATTGGCGGAATTCATATCTACAATAAGTATTACTGCAGGGTTGATGATAACCTATTTAACAGAAGTACACGGCCGACGTCAGAACGAGGCCTGTGCTTTCGGCTATTATACTACAGCCTGATAATGTGCAATTGGCGGGGAGGGCCAAGTTGCACCTGTGTGTCAAAGTGACTAAGGCATCTGACGCGTTTAGTCAGAGACGCCAAGGGCGACGCTACGAACTGTCATTGTTGGAGAACTTTGCTATTGACCATGCACGTCTATTCTGATGTTTACCTTTTTGAATGCCAAATGTATACCTATCGATGTCAGGTCAGCATGACCTTGTTACACTGACTGTTCCTGTTGATATTATGTGTGTTCCCGTCAATAAATGTCTTGAAACATGCCTGCAGTGTCAAAGCATCCTTGATTACTGCATGTGAGAGTATGGGTTGCAGGATCTACATCTATACGAGCCTAAACACATTCGCGTCTTCATTCGCACCCACACTCAATTCATCATACGCTCGCACTACACATCTAACAACATGTATACTGTCTTGGGCCGGTGATCACATCAACAAGAAAAAAAAGACAGTTACATTTCTGGTGGACCAGTTACGTGGGCTCTTATGATACATTTCTTGTCGCCAATGTGGCCTAGAAACTTACATTTCTGATGGACCAGATCTGTGGGTTTAAAAAGAACAGAGCGAGCATTTGACATTATTGTTGACATTTATGGATCCAGAAATTTACATTCCTGGTTGGCTGTTACATGTATGATGTCTCCAGTTTTGTCGAGAAAGTTACAAGAAGGACAAGTACACATTACACTTCTGATCTGTGGGTCTAAGCTACACACGGGACAGCCGTAACACACAGCGCTAATTCTACACTTGCAAGTTTTGGCTACAACAGGACAGATATAGGTCATCAACGGTTGACCCAAATAAACAGTACGAGCATTTATATTATAATGCTACATAAAGCATAACAAGACATGTACTGAAGTTAACTACTAGGCATTTGCTACGTGGACCATAACTGCATAGAAGGCGGGTTCCTATTGTAAACAGTACTGCTGGTTGTTACACGTTTCATTCAACAACAGACTTTTCTAGGTCAGAGCATTCAAGCTACATTGTTGGAGGTCAAGTGTCTGTAAACAGTACGTGGAAATTGTAAACATTCAATGTGCAAGGCGTAATTTGAGAAGGTCATAGTAACTTTGGTTCGTAAATACCACTTTATGTTACAGTGGATTTGACGTTCAGTGCGCGTTTGACATTTCGTTTCTGTGTTCGCAAGGAGCAAGGAATTTATTTTAGTTTCAGCTGTGACTGAACTTGTTCTGCAACACATTGAAATTGATTGCTATATGTTTATGTTACTTCTACTGTTTTTGGTGTATTTTTCTGCGGGTTTTTCGGTTGGTGGGTCTTACGGTAAATATGCCACTTGATCGAGGCTTACTGTAAGCGTTCTGTAGGTGCAAATTTTCTTAATTTGGAAATTTGCTAGTGACAATTGGTCGCTATTGATGTTAGCTGTGATGTAATTGTACTTAACGTTGTTTTTGTAATATTTTGTCTGTTTTTCAGTTTTGATTGTCGATTTGTTTTGTTTGTATTCTGTAGGTCTCTCCTTTCTTGTGTATTTCTCTACACATTTTTGGTTAAAACAGTGTTGCCATTTGTATTGTTTTGTATTTTTGTCTTTGTATTTTTTTTTTTGGTTGTACTACATTACTGTCATGCACAGTCTACATACACATACTTGGTCATGTTTTGATATTATTGATAAGGTAGACTCTTCATATAGAGTTTGTTAAATAATATTATATAAGATATTTATACAAGTTCTTTGATAAAAGACTTGTTATCTACAAAGATTGAGACAAGGTGAAATACATATTCAAGTTCTTTATAAAAAAGACTTGTGCCCATAGTGAGTGGGATATAAGGGAATTTTTTTTCCACAGGTACTCAGGTGATTTTTTGGGTACATTATAAACAAGAGGAACATACAAAGTCTTTGTCTAAGACTAAGACAGTAAATAAAGTGAAGTGAGTATACAAGTCTATCATTTCAGACTTGTCTCCCATTAAAGTGGGATAATTTAATATATTTGCTTCTGCAAGTTACTGATCTCAGTAGACAAGATGTCTACATTGGACTACTTTATTACACAAGGGAGAGCCCTTGATAAGACTGGTCAACAGTTAGAACAATGGGCTGTTGCTCAGTATGACAAAGCATTAGCTGCAGAAGAGAAAAAAGCTCAGGCTGAAGAGAAAAGATTAGAAAGAGAAGCTAATATTGCTGCTGAACAAAAGAAATTGCAGATGCAGGTCGAGGAAAGGAGATTTGAAGCTGAACAAAAGAGATTGGACAAAGAAGCTGAACAAAAGAGATTAGACAAAGAAGCTGAACAAAAGAGATTAGACAAAGAAGCTGAACAAAGGAGATTAGACAAAGAAGCTGCTGCAGAGGAGAGGAAAGCTCAAGCTGAGGCTGAAATCAGAAAAATGGAACATGAGGAAAGAAAACAGAAGATGGAACTTGATGAAAAACTCGCAACTTTGGAGTTAGAGAAATTGAAATTGGCGAGTACGGGTGCTCAGCAAACAACTTCGAGTACGACAAGGGAGTTTGTTAGTAGGATTAAATTGCCTCATTTCAATCCTTTAAAGGATGACGTAGCAGATTATCTAGATAGATTCCAATTTTTGTGCGATACGCATAACATAAAAAAGGAAAAATATGTTGAACAACTGATGCCATTTTTTACAGGTGACACAGTGACTACTCTTATGACAATAGACGAACATGAGAGGACTAATTATGATGTTGTCAGGGCAGCATTGCTAAAAAAATACCAATTAAAACAAGAAGACTATCGTCTTCGTTTTAGGACAATGTTGCCAGAAAATGGAGTAGATTTCTCTGATTTTGTTACAAAGATACGTCGTACATTTACACGATGGGTTGAGTTGTCTCAGATTGAGAAAACATATGAAGGTCTAATGGACTTATTATTGCGAGATAAGGTTTTGTCATCAGTTAATGATTCTTTTCTTGCATTCCTTCATGAGCGTAAGCCTAAAAACTTAAAAGAAATGGAGGAATACTGTTGTCAGTATGCCACAGCACATCCCCATGCTACAGTTAGCAATTCTAAAGTGAAAGAAGGGTTGCCAGCTGCGTCGGCAACACCATATGGCCCTAATTTCAAAAAAAAATTTCAGGGTGCTCAACAAAATTGGAATAGGGGAAGTAATCAAAATTACACTCAGAAGCGGAGTAATCCAACACATGATGGTTCTTCGTCTATGCAGTGGAGACAAGATGGTAGTTCTCGTAATTTTAGTGGTAATAATTTGAGACACTTTCGCAAAGGCTATCCAAATAATAACTATTCAAATTTTCGAGGTAATCATTCTCGACGTCAAGATTATGACGATGGTGAATTTAGAAACCGGGATTCAAACCGGAATGATGATTACAATAGGCAATATGATAACAATTACAGGGGAAATGATAGTCGAAATAATTACAGGGGAAATGATAGTCGAAATAATTACAGGGGAAATGATAATCGAGGTAGACCTAGGTTTAACAAGAAAAGACCTTACCAACAGGCAAACTCTGCGCAACAAGAGTTTGATGGAGCCTGTAATACAGTAAATGATAGTGGTAACTCTAGGGCTATCACTGGTTGTGCTTTCGATTTTGGGAGAGCAACTGAATGCCCCCAATGCTTAACATTGTTTGACTCATCAACTGTATCTACGCTAAGTTGTGGTCACCCTCTTCCTGCTCTACCTGCTACAGTTGCGCATGATGGGAGAGGATCTCTCATCTTAGATAAAGGTCTAATAAATGATAGGCTAGTCTCAGTACTTTTCGATTCGGGATGTACTACCGTCGGGGTTAAGGAGTCTCTGATAGATCCTTGCTGTGCCACTGGAAAAACAATCAAATGTGTTACATTTGGTGGTACTATGGAAAGCTATCCTACTGCTATTATTAGGATTGACACTCCTTTCTTCACAGGAGATGTCCATGCATGTCTTCTTCCTAATCCTATTGCGGATCTTATAATCGGTCGTATTCATGGGGTTAAGGAATGCACCCCGCAACAAATTTCTAGTTGGGAAGAAGAAAACATTCAAACGGTCAATGCAGTGATGACAAGAGCTCAAGCTCTTAATCCCCCAACTTCATCTGATAATAGTAATGAAGTTGATAGCCAAGACGAGCACTTGGTGATTTCCCATGACTCGTTTGTTAAACGTCAAGAAGAGGATCCTTCTTTGAAGAAATACTTCCTTCTTGCAAAGAAAGGGGATCCCAATCAAAATACGAATCACAAATCGTATATTACTATGAAGAATGGTATATTGGTACGAATGGTACTACACTCGGACAAGTCTATGCATTCGCAAATTCTTGTGCCTAAGTGTATGAGAGCCTTAATTCTTCGGCATGCACACGATTCTCAGTGTGCTGGACACATGGGTTTTTCCAGAACTAAAACTAGAGTCCTTGCGTCATTCTTTTGGCCATTCGTGAATAAAGACATCCGAATTTATTGCCGATCTTGCAAAATTTGTCAAGAGGTCAAGTCTAGGGGTCCGAGACATGCTGCTCCTATTCAGGCTGCAGATATTCCGATTCGGCCGTTTCAGAAAATGGCTATAGACATCATTGGTCCGTTCAAAATTAAGTCAGCCAGAGGACACCAATTTATCCTCACTTGCGTGGACATGTGCACGCGTTGGCCAGAGGCTATTCCTCTGAAGAGCATATCAACTGTCGATATCGCTGATGCTCTTTGGCTCGTATTTTCTCGTCTGGGATTCCCCGGAGAAATACTGTCGGATCACGGCACTCAGTTAATTTCGGACGTTATGTCTCAGGTAATGGCTACGCTAGACATTAAAAGGTCTCTCAGTAGTATTTATCATCCAATGTCCAATGGATTGGTAGAACGTCTTAACAGGACACTAAAGAACTTACTTGGCAAGATAACGGAGGATCATCCTGAAGATTGGGACAGGGTTTTACCTGCAGTCCTCTTTGCCTATAGAGAGGTTCCCAACGAGCATACAGGGTTTTCTCCTTTCGAACTTGTCTTTGGCGCGCAACCGCGCGGGCCAATGTCCTTGTTACACGATTTGATAACTTCCGATAATATTGACGATGATACACAATCGTCATATGAATATGTTATAGCTCTTAGAGAAAAGATTATCGAATCGTGCAGGTTAGCAACTTCATCTTCCGAATTTGCGAAAGAAAAAGCTAGGCGATTTGCTAATAAGAAAAGACGCCTACGTCAACTTTGTCCTGGAGACAAAGCATATGTCTTACTGCCCTCAAGAGAGAATAGACTTCTCATTTCTTGGAAGGGTCCATACACTATAGTCTCGAAAATTTCTGATGTCGACTATATTGTCGATGTGGATGGAAGGCATAAAACCTTCCATATAAATATGCTAACAGAGTTTATTGAACGTCCAGACTATTTACAGCCTATTTTCCAGGCGACGGACGACTCTCCAGTTCAACATGGTCACATCTCATCCCTGTCCGTTATACAGGATGAGGAAACTATTTTTTCTGACGTGAACTTACCTCTTCCTGCGATTCCACTTACTTCAACGGAATCGTGGAGAGACGTTACAGTCTCTTCCAACTTGTCTTTTGAGGAACAACGTCAAGTATCCTCTACGTTACAATCATATCAGGATGTCCTTACCGACATTCCTGGACACACAGATGTCATAGAACATGACATCATACTTACTGATCGTAATCCGATCAGAGTAAGACCATACCCAATACCTATTCATTTTCAAGCACAAGTCGAGAAAGAATTGGATGAAATGATTCAACTACAAATAATTGAACCATCCACTTCAGCTTATTCTTCGTCAATAGTTATTGTTCGAAAGAAAGACAATAACATACGTCTTTGCGTTGATTATCGCAAATTAAATCAAGTTACGAAGTTCGATGCTGAACCTATGCCGTTATTAGATGATCTACTTATTAGACTTTCTAAAGCTAAATTCTTTACTAAACTAGACTTGTCGAAAGGTTATTGGCAAGTCCCATTGACGGAACACGCCAAACCTCTCACTGCTTTTTCGACACCTAGGGGTCTGTTTCAATGGAATTTTATGCCTTTCGGGCTTATGAACGCCCCAGCGACTTTCGTACGCATGATGCGACGAATTCTATCAGATCGTGCAGATGTCATTGCATATTTAGACGACATCTGTCTTTTCAGCGATACTTGGGAAGAACACTATGTGGGTCTGAAGGAATTGCTATCTACTCTACGTGAGCATAGTTTGACTGCTAAACCCTCTAAAGCTTTTGTTGGGTTTAGTGAAATTTCCTTCCTAGGTCATCGAGTTGGTCATGGTCTGTTGAAGACAGAGGACCAAAACATTTCAAAGATATTAAATATCTCGGTTCCGAAGACAAAAAAGCAAGTGCGTAGTCTCTTGGGATTGATACAATTCTATGGAAGATTCATTGAGAATCTGTCCTCCATTATGGCACCACTTTCAACGTTATTGAAAAAAGGTTCTCCTAATATGGTGCGTTGGTCCCAAGAATGCCAATCTTCATTGGATCAGGTTAAGAATTTGTTCTCATCTCATCCTATCTTAAGACTACCGACGATTGATAAGACTTTTGTCCTTCGTAGTGATGCCTCTTCCACTGGCATTGGAGCGGCACTAATGCAGGAATATTCAGGAACTCTGCATCCTGTAATGTATATTTCTAGGAAGCTGAATGCGGCAGAAAGGAATTACTCGGTTTTGGACCGTGAATTGTTGGCTATGGTTTGGTCCATTCTTAAGCTACAAAGGTTCCTTCTGGGCGCGCATTTTCTTTATGGAAACCGACCAAAAAGCTCTTACGGCTATGCAAAGTAAGGATTTGAAGAGCTCGAGATCTACTCGTTATGCTATTGCTCTTCAGCCTTTCCATTTCACGGTGCGAGCTATCCGTGGTTCGGATAATGTGATGGCGGACATATTGTCTAGATGCCCACATGATTCCAGTTAAATCTTGTGTCCTAGTTTTTCCTGGTATATTTTCAGACTTAGGTCTGTCCTTAATATCATAATATGTTGTAATACAAATGTATTTGGATGATGTTTAGATAATTTAACAAATTTCATTTTGTCCATCCATCAGTGATATGTTGCTAAAATAGCATTGACATTTGTATATTGCTATGATTATATTATTTAGTAATGTTTGATATATGATTGGTATTGCCAGCAACTTAGGTTTCTTGAATGGTATCCCTTAGTTTGTTTGGCTTAAAGGAAATATTTTCTCCTATGTTGGGAGATGATTTGTACCCTCTTCTATTGTACCTGATATTAGGTTCATTGTTTGCATGAGCACAGAAGTGATACTGGTGCTATCTTGCTCATGAACATATTAAAAAAAAAAAATTGCATTTTTTTTTTTACAGGGGGGTGGTAGTAATGTTGCTGTCATTTTCGACGGAGTCATCTGTCAAGTTATTTGCTTATGTTTGTATCATAAGTATAATTGTGTCTTTACCTGCGATGTCAGGTTGATTAGGGGTTGTCTTCCCTTGTTTATTCATTCATTGTGTTTGACCTTTAAGGTCAGAGGTTGACAGTTCGGCGTAGGCCTAGGGGAAGGTTTTTTAAGCGGGAGTGAGATATACTTCCGGGAAGCCGGGAGGTCCTGTTTTTCTGAAGGGACCAAGAGTCCATTGTTTTTCGGGGAGAATCTTCGAAGTAACTGCTATGGCAGTTTTCCCCAGTGAATCTCTGTGCGTCGGGATGACGACAGAATTCCTTGTGATGTTCTGAGGATTCATTTGCCAGGTAATACCGACCTTTATGCATTATTACGCTTTTCGGTGGCAGAACATGTAAAGGATTACCTAGGGTGAACAGCAGCTCACTGATCCGCCATTTCAGAACTTATATATTTGTGCTCGAGGTAGCCATCCAAGACTGTTAGTCTTATATTGTCCAGAAATCCAGTGACGAAGATATATTGTGGAATTCCGCAGATTGGCGGAATTCATATCTACAATAAGTATTACTGCAGGGTTGATGATAACCTATTTAACAGAAGTACACGGCCGACGTCAGAACGAGGCCTGTGCTTTCGGCTATTATACTACAGCCTGATAATGTGCAATTGGCGGGGAGGGCCAAGTTGCACCTGTGTGTCAAAGTGACTAAGGCATCTGACGCGTTTAGTCAGAGACGCCAAGGGCGACGCTACGAACTGTCATTGTTGGAGAACTTTGCTATTGACCATGCACGTCTATTCTGATGTTTACCTTTTTGAATGCCAAATGTATACCTATCGATGTCAGGTCAGCATGACCTTGTTACACTGACTGTTCCTGTTGATATTATGTGTGTTCCCGTCAATAAATGTCTTGAAACATGCCTGCAGTGTCAAAGCATCCTTGATTACTGCATGTGAGAGTATGGGTTGCAGGATCTACATCTATACGAGCCTAAACACATTCGCGTCTTCATTCGCACCCACACTCATTCATCATACGCTCGCACTACACATCTAACAACATGTATACTGTCTTGGGCCGGTGATCACATCAACAAGAAAAAAAAGACAGTTACAGTCTGTCTATCTATCTTTCCTTCCTGTGTGTCCATCTTTTCTATTCATGATTTTCTCAACTAACTAATGTCAAGTCTGTCCTATTATATGGCCGTGAAACATGGATAACAGCATAAATATCAAAATTAATGTTTACAGACTTTCATAAATGGATGCTTGTGTTGTTGTTGTTGTTGTTGTTGTTGTTGTTGTTGTGTTGTTGTTGTTTAACTAGGGCTGCTGAGCTTCTCGCTCTTTAGCAGAAAATAAAAGGTTGAAGACACCTTGGGATTATCTACACTGTAGATATAGGCTTTTCCTGTGGCTTTTCTGACATTCCGAAACGTGTTGAGTTGAAGTCATGAGCTCAAGTTTCTCCAGCTTGGCTTGCATTTAAAGGATCGTTACATCAGGTCCAAAGCTAGGAGTAAGAAGTGCGTCTAAGTGGGCTCTCCAACTACGCAGAGATAAAATATTGTACTCTGGTTCTGGGCTCTCCCAAGGAATTGTCACGTCCTGCACAGAGCCACTTCTCAGCTTCCCCTGCCTATCATGGATCCACAGTGAGATCCTGCTGCATGCAGTCAACCATGTCAAAGCCAAAGAATTACGCCTAGGGCTCAAGTGACTTCTCCAAGCTTAGTGTGCAATGCTGGGTTCTCAACAAGTTTCCCCACAGGAGGAATCCCTGGAAGTGTGTGGATGGTTTCAAGAGTCAATGAGGATGTTATTAACCTCACAGACATAGGTTCCCTTACACGTACATATACGGTAGCATTGTGCAAAGCTGGTGGTCATATACGGATGATTCCAGATATGCCTCCATGCATGGATACTTGCGTAAAATATAAGGAGTGAGGTTGTGTAACAAGATCACTAATGTGAACTAGCCAAGCGCCAATAGAACGAGACATGACAAGAAGACGCTAATGATGGATGGGAACACACATATTGAGAAAACTATTAACAGCATTATCAGACAGGCCTTGATCATGATTCCCCAGGTTAAGAAAGGTAGAGGGAACAGAAAGAACACATTGAGCCCCTGAAGTGGAGATAGGCATGTGTCGTAAAAAATTTTAATCTGTATGACACCACGCTCAAATTCCCCGCTCAAAAACTAACTATAGTATTTGAAGCAGTCTAAGAACCCAGTCAAATTTACCGCCCACCAAAATTTATCTAAGAGTATAGTACAAATTTAACAACCAATCATAGTGCTTCTTTTTTTTTGGTAAGGATAAAGAAATCTTTTGCATTGGTAACAATGCCTCTTTGTGTTTTTGACCGAACGTAGATATTTTATTTCTTAACAACTAAAGATAATTAAGTTGAAAGAGATATCCCGAATTATAGCGCTGATATTGCTTAACACATAAGCATAAAGATTCCCTCATAATAAAATTATATTGACTTAGTAAAATTAATTTTAGTGATATTTTCATATCGGGGTAATGCCAAAATTAATTACTTAAAAATTACCCAGATTGAAATGCAAAGGAATAACTAAGGGAAAACCATATAGAACGATAGAGAGCAATTGGCCGTTTGATTATCACTTTTGATAATTAAAATCGGTCCAAGAATAACTGTAATATAAAATATTAAAATTTAGTCAGATTCGCATCAGTCAATAGTCTCTAAAAATAATTTTGACTGTCTTTCTGATTGGGCGGATGTAGTTCTATAAATAGTAACAAGGTAGTACGATCTGGGCCATTTGATTCAAAAATCTGCACCGAGCTGACAGAAACTAAAAGACAGAATGACCAAGTCTTTGACTTCTGATCTGAGAGCAGTTCTAGGATCCCTTAGAAGGCCAGTTCAGCTTGAGTGTGTGTGAATATATATTTGCCTGAGGGTTATGTCACGTCATTACCTCGTGGCTGCATTCACTTGAGGGGAAGTTTGTGGGTGATGAGAGCTCCTCATATAACTGGAGTCAGATCCCATCTTCTCAGTCAGGAGCTACAAAGTTTGTGGTCCTGCAGTGGTGTATGAAAATCAGCAGCAACATCATAAGATAAGTCCTTTATAAAGGCCCGTGACAATTCATCCAACCAGAAATTGTTCTATAAGACCCTAAAGAACATGAGGAAGGAAAAACAATGCCCTCTCAAATTTATAAAGGACAAGCAAGGCAAATTGCTTACTGCCCCGAAGGAAGTAATGGGAAGATGGAAAGAATATTTCTCAGAACTCCTGGATGGTGAGCATGGTGAAGCATCAGAAATGATAAACACTAGCACAGAAGAGAAAACCAATGATGGTGAAGATGACATAAAGATGGAAGAACTGAAGGCGGCACTGGAGAAAATCAAGATGGGCAAAGCAGCAGGGCATGATGGTATAACACCAGAAATGGTTAAGTTCATGGGAGCATCAGGCGACCTATTACTCTTAAGGGTTTTACAGGCAGCGTGGTACAACAAGACCATACCAAAGGATTGGGAGATTGCCATCATAACACCAATTTTCAAAAAGGGTGACAATCGACAGTGTGGAAACCATAGAGGCATATCCCTTCTCAGTGTCCTGGTAAAATCTACTCTAGAATCCTAGAGCAGAGACTCCGACGCCTAGCTGAGCCACAATTGGATGAGGTCCAGTGCGGATTCCGAGCAAACCGAAGTACTCAAGACCTAATCTTCACACTCAGACAGCTGAGTGAAAAGGCCCTTGAGTATAAGAGTGAGATGCATCTTTGTTTCATAGATCTGGAAAAGGCGTTTGACAGGGTCCCTTGGAGCAAACTTTGGGACTGTTTGGCAAAGAAGAATATTCCAGCACCTCTGATTCATGCTATACAGAGCTTCTACAAGTCTTGCAGAAATTATGTGAGGACAGCAAACCATAAGTCGGAAGAGTTCAGGACCACCACTGGTGTAAGACAAGGTGATATCCTATCACCTTACCTCTTCATACTCCTTATGGACGATGTCATCAAGGCATGTAAAGAGAGAACAAGAAAGTATTCAGTGGGGTACTGGAAGATGAGACAGGTCTATATTTCGGAGCTGGCATTTGCTGATGATGTTGCCCTGATTGCTAAATCAGAGGCACATCTCCAATCCAACCTGCAAGTCTGGAAGGAAGAGCTGGAGAAGAGAGGGATGGTCATAAGCAGCTCTAAAACAAAATCCATGGTGATATCACGAGAAGAAAGAAAACATCAGATTAAGCTGGGAGAACAGGTCCTGAAGCAGGTCGACCACTTTAAATACCTCGGAGCTATTATAGACCGAAAGGGAGGCATCAAAGAAGAGTTGGCCACTCGAAAAGCAGCAGCTGGGAGACTTTTTCAGGCCATAAATCGAGGATTCCTCAGCAAGAGAGAGGTTGGTAAGAAAACGAAGATGGCTGTATACCGCTCCACCTTTGTCCCAGTCTTGACATACGGATGCGAGTCATGGGCAATGACTACAACCCATAAAAGCCAGATCCAAACCTCAGAAATGAGGTATCTGAGGAAGGTGGTTGAAGTAACAAGAAGAGACATGGTACGCAACCAGACGATACGTCAAGGCCTTAAATCCTACCCCCTGCAGACCCAAGTAGAACAGTCCTAATTAAGATGGTTTGGCCATGTCAGCAGAATGGGAGATGATCGGATACCACGACAAGCATGGGAAACAAAGAGCCAAGGATCCAGACCCCGAGGACGACCCAGAGTCCGCTGGGAGGACAACATTAGACAATCTTTGAAGGACCGAGGACTAGAATGGAACCAGGCCAGGAGGAAGACAGCCGATAGAATAGTCTGGCGCTCTCTCTTCCAAACCTCTACACCTCACGGTAGAAGGGGAACGACTAAGTAAGTAAGACAATTCATCCACCAATTCACCAAATAGTAACCATACTAGGTTTACAACCCTTTTTAGGATGAATAGATAAGACCTCCCAAATAAATAAAGAACACTTACAAGCCCGGGTTAGCAGAAGTTAACCATCAGACGAACAGAGAGTGTGCAGTTATTCCTATGACAATCTACCTTATGGAAGGGATGTTCCAATATATTTATTTTGATTTGTAAATATCATTTTATTGCTTTTGAGTATTCCTGACCTGAAACGATTGAGGTTCAGGACAATTAAATTGTACATAAAATTTCATCCAGCCTTGCTTAATAATTTTATTAAGTTAAAGTTCTGTTTGAAATCAATACCTGAATACATGGAAAGACCTGGAGCTGATGGAATGGGACAGGAAGACGTGGCATACGTGTGGTAAAGGACTGCACTCCTTGGAAAGTTCAAAGATGAAGAAGTATCATGTCTGGACAATCTCTATGGAGATAGCGGCAACATCATGCTGACCTCTGATTTCTTTAAACATATTCAAACTCATCTGCAAATGTCACCGACAAAAATAAATCGAACTGACGAACAAGTTTGCTTACATAATGCTTTTATATAAATATAAATATAAATATAAATATATATATATATATATATATATATATATATATATATATATATATATATATATATACATTTGCAGATAATTATACCTTTAAATAGCATCGAGTCCAGCTTACAATATATACTACTCGTCAAAAGTCAAGGGTCACCCTATTGTTTTCAATACACTTTTATATAAGCGCATAGAATAATTAAATGAAGGAAGGTTTTAGTAAAAATGGGTGCAATATCTTCCTCTGACAGTCCTCTTGCATAAAAACAACTCACCGACAACTATGGTGATCACGTGCAATTTGGTTTGCTGACCATAAATTCACATTTGTAATCTGTTTTTTCAAAGTTCCGTTCAACCAAACAGATGAAGTAATCGTGCTGATTGACATTCCACGTGCAATGGCGACTTTTCGTGAACAGAGTTCACTCTTAATTTGTTTTACAATCAGCAGACTTAGGGTAGTTTCATCACTTGCAAAAACCATGCCACCGAGAAGAAGTCTTGACACCTTACAAAGAATGAGGGCTGTAGCGTTGGTTGAAAGTGGTTTATCTGTCTGTGAGGTTGCTAGACGGCTTGCAGTGTCACACTCTACTATCCAAAGAATTTTGGAGAGATTTCCGGCCACAGGAAGTGTGGAATATCGCCACCGGCCAGGTCGCCCTAGATGCACCAAGAGACGTGATGACCGGTACCTCTTGTTGTCAGCCCTGCGCCATCGAACAGTGACTAGTTCCACTCTAAGATGTCAGCTGAGACAAACTGTAAACGTTAATGTCATTCAAAGCACAATTCACAGACGTTTACATGAATTTGGACTGGCTGCTAGACGTCCTGCAGTCAGAATCCCTCTTACTCCTGCTCATCGCAGAGCCCATGTTGCTTGGTGTCGCGAGCACATCCGATGGACAAGGCAACAATGGAGTCAAGTTCTCTTCAGTGATGAATCTCGCTTCACTGTGTCATTCAATGATGGCAGGATTCGAGTTTGGAGACGACCAGGAGAGCGATTTACTGATGACACAATTCGAGAGGTGGATCGTTATGGTAGGGGTTCTGTCATGGTCTGGGGAGGCCTCTACAGACACGGCAGGACCCCACTCTACATCATCCAAGGCATTTTGACCGGCCCAAGATACAAGAACGAAATCTTGAGACCAATTGTTCAGCCTGCTCTGGAGGCCATAGGTGGTAATGCCATCCTCAAAGATGATAACGCTCGACCCCATCGAGCTCGAGTCTTGCTGTTACAATTGTAATTTGAATTTTGTTAATGTTTGTGTCTAAGAGTGAAAGCTAACTTTGCTTACCAGCTGTTTCTCCAGCAAATCATTTCTTCGTGCTACAGTTAACAAGGCCACGAAAATGAGCCATAAGCTTACGATGACAGTCGGGATCATAAAATTTAACTTATCCAGCTCAACTTCTTCGAACTGAAAGTCGCTATCCCTAGGAAAAAAAAAAGAAATATCTTTGTCACAGCCCTTTCAGCTTGTCAGACTGACGAAATTAACTCACAGATACAAGTCTTTAAGGTAGACAGAATAGTAGCATGATAAAGTATAAGACAGTTAGAAACATATATACAAAAACAAGTAGACAGAAGTGTAGCAATTAGCAATATGAATTGCAATAAATAAATAAGATGAATCGTTAGACAGTCAACTATATACGTAAATAGACACTCTGGCAGGTAGAATGGTGATAAAAAGTTATATGATGCACGAATTAATACTAATGTGGTCACTGATTTCGTATAAACATAAAAATAAAAATAGACCGTAATCTTTTCCTAAACAATTATGCTCGTAGCGCCCGTTTGGCGCCCTGTGCGTGCAGCTACACTGCAGCTACACTGCAAGCCAACGAACATTCCGCGAAAGTATCTTTAAAGAGGAATCAATTAAGCTTCTGAATCCCGCTCTAAGACTGGTTGTTTTATGGTTATATTCCAACAGTGGATTGACCATACAGTATATTCTGGTGTGGCTCATTATGTTGTTATTATTTATCCAGCGGCGTTTGGGCTCTCGCCCTTCGGCCCAATATCATGTAGTGAAAGCTGCATGTTTTCGCAAGTTGTTTTGTTTCTCTGTACAAAACCCGTCACCTAAGGTGTTCCACTAAATGGCCTGGAAGAAAGAAGCATTTTCCTAGCATCATCGAGTGCATGGCACTCAGAGAGCTGGTGGTCAACAGTTTCGTTGGGGTAGTTAAATAGCTGGCACTCTGTAGAGTGTTATCGTTGGATTCTCTTCAAGTGACAGTTGAATGGTATATGTTATGATCTGAGCCGAAAAATGGTGCTCTGATCCCTCCTTGTGTGATGGTCGATGATGTCATTAGGATCAGGACCCGCCATATGTCTGTAAACCTCTCTCCCGGTGTTTCCCATGGCTCATCTGTTGAGCCAGATTTCTTTCTTTGTTGTTCGTATGAGTACTTTGGCTGTTTGGAGAGTTGTTGCTGTGAGTGGTTGTTCTTGTCTTGTTCCTTTCTTTGCTAATCTGTCTGCTCTGTTATTACCTGATGTATTTGAGTGACCAGGGATCCACTGCATAACTATTTTGATGATATAGGAAGATAAGAGTTCTCTCAAGCTGCCTGAGTGTTGGTGAGAGGACATAGGACAATACATCAGACCACATGGTCTTTTATTTTTGGACATGCCCACTAATATAACCGTGTATCTGGGATGACAGGAGCACGCTCGCCAAAACGAGGCAAACATTTTTTTTTAATGGAAGCATATTCCATTATCAGGCATAATGGTGTTACGTGCAGTTTTCATAACTGATAAGGTAGTCGGTCTGTATACTTGTTATGTTTGAAAAATATTTTGAATAAGATTTTTGAGTCTAATGTATTTTTCGTTAGAACCATAATCTAAGGGCGAATACTCATTTTTTGATTTGATGGAAAGTAAATATGTAGTTACTCCTCTTTAAAAGGTTATACCAGCTGACTGCTGAGGTCAGAGGGGATGCGAACAGCGCATGTCCAAACTAGAGGGAGTTTGAAAAAGATCTCCGGTGCGGGAGGCCGTTTTTGTTGAACTGGATCTGTCAGACGAAATGTCTGGTTATGTCTCTGCATTGCCTCTGGGGATGGAAACTCTTCCACTGTTATTGAAAGTCCCCTGTGTTATTTCTGTTCGTCAGGAAGACGGCAGTTGCTTCTAAGTTGTGTTAGGAATTCGTAGCAAGGTAAAAAAACGAAACTTTCACACTTCCTTTGTAAAGATCATATTTTGAGTCAACCAGTGACGAGAGCTCACGAATGGTTGAAAGGCAGAGTATTCTACTTGTTATGCTCGTTGGAGCCATCTAAGACCGTTAGGTCTAGATTCACGCACAGAGACCCAGGAGAATAGATAGTATGCTAAAACCCGCATGATTAGCGGTATATTTTGAACTTAGACACTTATGTCTACACATGAGGAATCCACAGTGTTTGCTGTTTATAGAGGCCTAATATATAATTATCTGGAGTGGAAGACCAGATGAATTATCAGTTATTGCTATTATAACTTTGAAAGTGAAAACTCGCCTGATGTACGAGGGAGTTATATAAGACTATCTTCGAAAGGACAGCCTATCTTTGATACGTCCGATTAGAGGGATGGACTATGCTATTTCGTCGCCCGCCATGTTTGGGGTCGACGGGAGACTTAAGAAGATATCTGACATGTTGAAGTCAGAATGAAACCGATGGATGTTTTTCTGCTAGTTGTGGAATGATAGATAAATTGGAGTCAGCAACATATTGATATGAATATTTATTGAAATTGTTTCCATGCAATCGTAATGAACTGTCTTCACGTCCGCCATGTTCCTATGTCATGCTTATATGAACTCGTCTACGTTTTGTGTTGCTGTGACTGTAATAAATAATGGAAAAAAAATTCTACAGCTGTTCATCTATATTTATGACTCCATGCCTATGACACGTACGATATATGGTTCCTTCAACATAACATCTACACTTCTATCTGTGATGGAAGCTACACATTCTCATCTGTTACGTATTGTGATGCAAGTCTGTACTACCACATAGATGTCCACCTTGTCGAACTTTCCAACACGCATTCGCGCTATGTCTACATCACCAGCCACTACTACCATAGCAGTATACCTGTATCAGTAGTGAACCACCAGCAGGTATCAATGGTGACCAGAACAGATTACCCACAACACACAGAGTTTGTATAAGTGCAACACCAATATATATCAGCCTTATTGCATCAGATTTACTGCATAAGCATTACTGCATCAGTGAACGCCATAATTGCATCAGTGGTGGGCCACATTCGTGGGTTGTCAAGGTGAGACTATAATTTTGGGCGCAGACATCATCTTCATCATATGCGAAGTACCCAGCGTTGCCTGTCAGATTGAAGTTGCCACAGATTCTTACGGTTGAGAAGGTCAAGTTCCGTTATTGTCAAAACTGCTATTTAGAAGGCGAAGTTTCATGATCATGGTACGCAACCAGACGATACGTCACGGTCTTAAATCCTACCCCCTGCAGACCCAAGTAAAACAGTCCCAATTAAGATGGTTTGGCCATGTCTGCAGAATGGGAGAAGATCGGATACCACGACAAGCATGGGAAACAAAGAGCCAAGGATCCAGACCCCGAGGACGACCCAGAGTCCGCTGGGAGGATAACATTAGACAATCTCTGAAGGATCGAGGACTAGAATGGAACCAGGCCAGGAGGAAGACAGCCGATAGGATAGTCTGGCGCTCTCTCTTCCAAACCTCTACACCTCACGGTAGAAGGGGAACGACTAAGTAAGTAAGTAAGTTTCATGATCGTTAATATTATTGTTGTGAAGGACAAGTACCGATTCTACCATCGCCGCATTCTTGATGCAGGAGTAGTAGGATTTTTTTTCTTCATAGTTGGAACATCATTCTTGAGAATGCTGAATGTTCTTGACTATTGAACAATAATTATATATAAAGTGACATATTGTGTGGTGTAAACTATAATTTATATACTTCTATTAAATCTTCTTCACAACACACCTATTAATCATGCTATATGTATTTATGTATTTATATTACATGTTATTTGTTTGTATATTAAATTAGTATATATTTCAGTGGGAGGTTGGGCGTGTGACTGATATAAGATATACCACGCGATAGAGGTCTTATATTAGTGTTCTGTAGGTGCAATTTTCTTGATTGAAAATCTTCTAGCGACAATTTGTTGCTATTTGTGTTAGTTGTGACGAGGTGTGCTTTTTCTTCGTTGTTTTTGTAACATTTTCTATTCTTTAGTTTTGATTAAATTTGTTTGCATTTGTAGGTCTACTCTTTCCTGTCATTCAGTTCTATACACCTTTATGTTTATACACTGTGACGTCATTTGTTTTGTTTACATTTTCGCAGTTATCATCACATCATTTGTGAGATTTCCTTCAGTTTAGTTTTTTAGTTGACTTCTGCGAATGTTATCGTAGTGTTTTGAATATTTGTCTTCGTATTATTGTTATGGTTTTGTTTGCTATTGGTACACATACTTAGACATACACTATTAAAATTTTGATTGAACTTATGATATAAATGTCTGATGGTATTATTATTGTAAAATAATCATACAAGTTCTTACAAAAGACTTGTCTTCAAAAGACATTGAAATTAAGGGAGCTGATTATACAAGTTTTTGTTAAAAACATGCTCCTGTTTGGTTGAAATAAATTAATTTGTTATTTCAGGGATATTAGTCACATATTGTTAGGCATTATGTCGACTTTAGATTACTTTATTGAGCAAGTGAAATCCCTGGGCAAGACGGGTGATAAGTTGGAGGAGTATGCTACCAGTCAATATGTAAAAGCACAAAAATTGGAAATTGATAAACTGAAGGCTGAAGAGAAAAAACAGAAAGCTGAAGAGAAAAGATTGGAATTAGAATTTGAACAAAAGAAATTGCAGATGCAGGTGGACGAAAAGAGATTCCAAATGGAAATGGAAAAACAGCATAGAGAAGCTGAACAAAAGAGATTAGACAGAGAAGCTGAGGAGATAAAAACAAAGATGGAACATGAACATCAGGAAAAACATTTAGCTTTTGAGATAGAAAAATTAAAGTTGACAAATATGAGTAAGGTTAATCAGTTACCTGGTAATGATGGTAAACCTTCTACTTTTAAGGTTAAACTATCACCGTTCAATCCTTCCGGTGACGATATTACATTCTGGCTGGATAGATTTGAACGTTCTTGTCAAACTCATAATGTGGATAGATCACAATATGCAAATCAGTTATCAGAGAATTTGAGAGGTGATTCTCTGACTAGTTTAAGTCTGGTAGAAGAGGCTGATAAAGATAATTATGATGTTATTAGAGCAGCGGGAGCCGCGCTAGCGTAGTGGTTACAACACCGCTCTGGCGACCGGGTGATACAGGATCAAACCCGGGCGACGGCATTTGAGGATTTTTCGTCGACCGGAATTTGGACTGGATTAACTCGAGACCTGGCGAGGACATTTGAAGGAGTGTCGTCGACCAGGGACTGGCGGCTCCTGAGCCGACCCAGCTGCAATGGGTACCTCTTAAATCGGCGAGTATTTGCCAAATGGCGAGGGACGCCTGTCTCTGTACAAGAAATAAAGGGATACTCACGTAAAATCAATGTCAGGTTAGACATAAATAATAACCTGAGATTTCGCCTCGAGTTTTAGCGGGCATACGCCCAAAAAAAAAAATTAGAGCAGCCTTGATAAAAAAATATCAGTTGACAGAAGAAGGTTATCGTCTTTTGTTTAAGACGATGGTGCCTGAGGCAGGAATAGATTTCTCAGAATTCATTGCAAAGGCACATCTTACATTTACACGATGGATTGAGCTATCCAAAACAGAAAAAAACATATGAAGCACTTATGGATTTGTTGCTCAGAGATAAGATTATGTCATGTGTAAATAAACCATTCCTTGAATTTATACATGAGCGTAAACCCAAAACACTAAAACAAATGGAAGAATATTGTTCCCAATATGTCACTGCACATCCTGACGTGACTTTTGGCAACATTAAGATTAAGGAGAGTATGCCAGTTGCTTCAGCAACACCATACAATCCTAATTATTCACACAAATTTCAGGGACCACAAAACAGGTTTGATAAAAAAGGTAACCATAATAGTTATCAAAACCAAGGTAACCAATCATTTCATGGTTCTTCTTCGAAGAACTGGAGACATACAGAGACATACAGAGCTTCTACAAGTCTTGCAGAAATTATGTGAGGACAGCAAACCATAAGTCAGAAGAGTTCAGGACCACCACTGGTGTAAGACAAGGTGATATCCTATCACGTTACCTCTTCATACTCCTTATGGACGATGTCATCAAGGCATGTAAGGAGAGAACAAGAAAGTATTCAGTGGGGTACTGGAAGATGAGACAGGTCTATATTTCGGAGCTGGCGTTTGCTGATGATGTTGCCCTGATTGCTAAATCAGAGGCACATCTCCAATCTAACCTGCAAATCTGGAAGGAAGAGCTGGAGAAGAAGAGGGAAGTAAATGAGCTTCAAAACAAAATCCATGGTGATATCACGAGAAGAAAGAAGACATCAGATTAAGCTGGGAGAACAGGTCCTGGAGCAGGTCGACCACTAAATTTTGTTTAAGACGATGGTGCCTGAGGCAGGAATAGATTTCTCAGAATTCATTGCAAAGGCACATCTTACATTTACACGATGGATTGAGCTATCCAAAACTGAAAAAACATATGAAGCACTTATGGATTTGTTGCTCAGAGATAAGATTATGTCATGTGTAAATAAACCATTCCTTGAATTTATACATGAGCGTAAACCCAAAACACTAAAACAAATGGAAGAATATTGTTCCCAATATGTCACTGCACATCCTGACGTGACTTTTGGCAACATTAAGATTAAGGAGAGTATGCCAGTTGCTTCAGCAACACCATACAATCCTAATTATTCACACAAATTTCAGGGACCACAAAACAGGTTTGATAAAAAAGGTAACCATAATAGTTATCAAAACCAAGGTAACCAATCATTTCAGGGTTCTTCTTCGAAGAACTGGAGACGAGCCGACAGCGCTCGATTCAGGGGTTATCACAATTATAGGAATTTCCGCAGAGGAAGTCATTATAGAAACTATCCAAGTTATCCGTCATGGAGACAACAAGATCATAATTACAGAGATACTCATTATAATGAACATGATAATGGTAACCATGAGAACTATGACTCAAACCCAAATAGGGGTTACAATAGAGGAAACAATAATGATTACAGAGGCAATAATAATCGAGGTAGATCACAATACAAAAAACATAAATCACATTATCAGGCAAACTCTGCACAGCAAGAGTCCATGAAGCCTATAAACAGACTAAAGATAATAATGATGCTAATAATATGGCATGTTCTGCTTTTGATTTTGGGAGAGCATCTCAGTGCCCCCAATGCAAAACATTATTTGAACCAACTACGGTGTCCACTTTAAGTTGCGGCCATCCCCTTCCCGCTCTTCCTGCGTCAGTCGCGCATGATGGAAGAGGTTCCCTTGTATTACATTAAGGTCTAGTAAATAATAATCCAGTCTCAGATCTTTTTTATTCTGGATGCACCACAATTGGTGTTAGGCAGTCACTCGTAGATCCTTCTCGTGCCACAGGAAAAGTAGTCAAATGTGTAACATTTGGCGGCACCTTAGAGAAATACTCTACTGCTATCATTAAGATTGCTACTCCTTTCTTTACAGGAGATGTACACGCATGTCTTCTGCCGCATCCGATCGCTGATCTTATCATCGGTCGTATTCACGGAGTCAAAGAATGCACTCCGCAACAAATTTAGTTTTGGGAAAAACAAAATATGCAAGTTGCTAATGCTGTAGTCACTAGAGCTCAAGCTCTTAATATGCCTCAAACTTCATCTACTGAAGATAATGAAGGGCATAACCAAGATGATCCCTTGGTAATTTCTCGTGACTCATTTATAAAACAGCAAGAAGATGATCCCACTCTAAAGAAATTCTTCAATCTTGCAACAAAAGGTGATCCAAATAAGGATACAAATCGTAAATCTTGGATTACAATGAAGAATGGCGTACTTGTACGTATGGTTCAAGACTCCACTAAGTCAAGTCATTCTCAGATTCTTGTGCCCAAGAATTTGAGAGTTAAAATTTTGCAGCACGCTCACGACTCTCAGTGTGCTGGACATGTGGGTTTTTCCCGTACGAAGTCAAGAGTTCTTGCTACTTTCTTTTATCCATTAGTAAACAAGGACATACGGATATATTGTCGATCTTGTAAAGTATGTCAAGAGGTCAAATCTAAAGGTCCACGCCATGCTGCACCTATTCAGGCTGCAGACATTCCTATTCGGCCGTTTCGGAAAATGGCAATAGACATTATTGGTACGTTTAAGATCAAGTCTGCCAGAGGACATCAGTTTATCCTGACGTGTGTTGATATGTGCACACGTTGGCCAGAGGCTATTCCTCTGAAGAGCATTACTACTGCTGACATTGCAGATGATCTTTGGCTTATATTTTCTCGTCTGGGATTCCCCGGAGAAATATTATCAGACCATGGCACCCAACTAATATCGGATACCATGTCTCAAGTAATGTCTACTCTGCAGATAGAAAGATCTTTGAGTAGTATCTATCACCCAATGTCTAATGGGATGGTCGAACGCATAGCATTAGAACACTCAAAAACTTATTAGGGAAGATAACTGAAGATCATCCTCAAGATTGGGACAGGGTTTTACCTGCGGCCCTCTTCGCCTACAGAGAGGTCCCCAATGAACATACAGGATTTTCTCCCTTTGAACTTGTCTTTGGCGCGCAATTGCGCGGCCCTATGTCTTTGCTTCATGATCTCATAACCGCTGATAATATTTACGATGACACAAAATCCTCTTACGAATATGTCATCGCGCTTAGACAAAAGATTATCGAAGCATGCAAATTAGCAACTTCTTCTTCTGAATTTGCTAAACAGAAGGCAAGGCAATTTGCAAATAAGAAAAGAACCTTACGACAACTTTGTCCTGGTGACAAAGCATTTGTTTTGCTACCTTGTAGGGAAAACAGACTTCTTATTTCGTGGAAAGGTCCGTACGATATAATATCGAAAATTTCAGATGTTAACTATATTGTCGATATTGACGGGAAGCATAAAACCTTCCACATCAACATGCTTACGGAATTCCATGAACGTCCGGATTATTTACAGCCTATTTTCCAGGTAACGGACGATTCTCCAATCCAACATGGTCATTACTGATCACTGTCCGTAATACAGGATGAGGAAACAAGTTTTTCAGATGTAAATCTTCCTCTTCCGATGATTCCACTTCATTCTAGTGAATCATGGAAAAATGTTACTGTCTCTCCTGATTTATCTCTAGGAGAACAGCGACAAGTTTCGGCTATGTTACAAACATTTCAGGATGTCCTCACTGACATCCCTGGACAAACTCATGTCATTGAACATGACATTATTCTAACTGACCATAATCCTATTAGGGTCAGACCTTATCCTATGCCTATACATTTTCAAGCACAGGTTGAGAAGGAGTTGGATGAGATGATAGATTTAAAAATAATTGAATCATCCACTTCTGCATATTCTTCGCCGATGGTTATTGTTCGGAAAAAAGACAATAACATACGTCTTTGCGTTGACTATCGCAAATTGAATCAAGTTACGAAGTTTGACACTGAACCTATGCCTTTACTAGAAGAGCTACTTACTAGGCTTTCTAAATCTCATTTGTTCACTAAACTTGACTTGTCTAAAGGATACAAGCCATCAAACTAACGCCGCTAGTGTGAGAGAAAAGCATCCACTCTAACCGCCTACAGTGGGAGAGAGTGTGGAGAAGTCTTTCATCATCACAGAATTGATGAACTACAGCTGCAGGACCCACATATAGAGTTAAGTTTTTGTGTGAAAAAACAGACACCAGCAAATGTTCCTAAAACTCCCATCTACGTCTCGATGTCGATAAATGTGTATCCTTTAAAAATTTCACAAATCTTTCCATATTTATTTTAAACTGTTAAAGACTAATTCACGATAAAATTTATTACCTGTTGTTTTATAACTAAACAATAATAGTCGGTTCAGTTTTATATGTATGAAAGCAAACACATATATATATATGTATATACATATATATATATTTCAGCGGGCTGATCACCCGCTTGCCAGACGCTCTGATTACGGAAACAACAAGTGATTTTTTTGTTGTACCAAAAAACGCCACTAGGCGTAACGGAACAACAATTAATTTCTTGTTGCCCTAAGACGCCACTAGGCGTATTGGCCACGAAATGCTTTGTCGGTCCGTGGCTAAGGACGGAAGAAGAAGAAGATATATATATATATATATATATATATATATATATATATATATATATATATATATATATATATATATATATATACAGTACTTTGCAAAAAAAAATGGCAGTCATATTTTCGCAACGCAGCACACTCATAGAAGCAAATAATAATAAAAACTGTATTTCCAGAGGAAGATTGGTATCTCCCCTATCTATTAACACTGGTTTCAGTACAGTATAATGTTGCCTTCTCCAGCAAGGCAAGCCTGGATGCGGCGAGGCATACTTCCCACAAATGTTTGTAGGTAATTGTGAGTCAGACTGTCCCAGTATTTTTCAGCTACCTTCTTCAATTGTTCAGCGTCTCTGAGTCCACTCTTTTTTAAATGATTCTTGAGTAGTGCCCAAACGTTTTCAATTGGGTTTAGATCGGGACTGTTGCTGGGCCACTTCAGCACTATCACATTCTTCTCTTGCAGCCATGCTTTGGTGGTATGAGCTGTATGATTTGGGTCATTGTCATGTTGAAATGTGCACCCATCGGGGTACATGACCTGCATAAATGGCAGAAGGTGTCCCTCTAGTATGTCGATGTACCTTTCTTTCGTGAGAATTCCTGTGAAAACACACAGTGGGGTGAAACCTCTTGCTGACACCCCTCCCCAAAGATGGAATTTCTAGGTATGTTTCGGTCGCTGGTACACAGGCGTTACAGAGCCTTTCGTCCAAATATTTATTTGAGCAGGATAAGACCAAACAGAACATTCATCTGAAAAAATCACATTGTCCCATGACAAATTTTGGTGTTCGTGGCACCAGTTCAAGCGCATCTGTTTGTGAGTCTCTGTGGGCAATTGTGACGAAATTACCCGCTTTTTTTGTGTAATTCATCCTGTGTAGCTCCCGGTTGACAGTAGCATTAGATACCCCTGGGCTTCCCAACTCGATCATGCGCTGCCGTATGTTTTCTACACTCTTCATTTGCCCAGCCCGAATGATTTGGGAGAGACGCCTATGGTCCTTTGTGTCCAAAATTCTTGGCCTCCCACTACCTTCTTTTCGCTCGATTCCATTACCTGCTTTTAATTTACTCACAACTCTGTAGACAGTCCGCTCAGGAATGTTCAAGGTTTTAGAAATGTTGGAACATGTTTGATTTCCTTCATTCCAAAGCTGTGAAATTAACACACACTTTGACTTTGTATCCATTTTCTGCCACTAGCATTAGAAATTGTCGTCTGCTCTATTATCAAGGGACGTTACTCTACGCTAATTTTTTTTTTTACTTTTGGTAGTGTTTGCTCACTTCAGTGGAGTGCAAATTTGGGTCAGAACATACATATTTAATTAGATTTCAGCTTATTTAGCTGAGCAATATGACTGCCATTTTTTTGGCAAAGTACTGTATATATATATATATATATATATATATATATATATATATATATATATATATATATTATATATATATATATATATATATATATATATATATATATATATATATATATATATATATATATATATATATATATATATATATATATATATATATACTACGCGTCAAAAATCAAGGGCCACTTAAAAAAACCTTGGTAGAAACCATAACACAAATCTGATATAAACGTAATTGGTATCAGTCAAAACGGCATTTATTGAATACCAAATTGACATGTCACGTAAAGAAATGGAAACACACATTCAAACGCAACGAAGCAGGGAAGTGTGTCAACCACCTTTTCAAAAGTCACACAATAGATATTGGACAAATAGATATTTCAAAATCGGGTATGACCACCGTTTGCAGCAAGGCATTCAAGACAGCGTAGACGCATCGAGTCCACCATGGTCCGAAGAGTATCACGAGGAACTGCTTGCCATTCCTGAAGCAGAAATGCAGTCAGCTGTGCAACATCCATTGGCAGGGGGTGATTTGTTGACAATCTTCGACCAAGGACATCCCAGAGGTGCTCAATCGGAGAAAAGTCAGGGGAATGAGCTGGCCACGCCATCCTGATGATCCCATGTTGCTGAATAAACTCGTTCACCACACGAGCTCAATGGAGTCGAGCGTTATCATCTTGGAGGATGGCCTCCAGAGCAGGCTGAACAACTGGTCTAAAGATTTCGTTCTGGTATCTTGGGCCGGTCAAGTTGCCTTGGATGATGTAGAGTGGGGTCCTGCCGTGTCTGTAGAAGCCTCCCCAGACAATGACAGAACCCCTACCATAACGATCCACCTCTCGAATTGTGTCATCAGTAAATCGCTCTCCTGGTCGTCTACAAACTCGAATCCTGCCATCATTGAATGACACAGTGAAGCGAGATTCATCACTGAAGAGAACTTGACTCCATTGTTGCCTTGTCCATCGGATGTGCTCGCGACACCAAGCAACAAAGGCGCTGCGATGAGCAAGGGTAAGAGGGATTCTGACTGCAGGACGTCTAGCAGCCAGTCCAAATTCATGTAAACGTCTGCGAATGGTGCTTTGACTGACATTACCGTTTACAGTTTGTCTCAGCTGACATCTAAGAGTGGAACAAGTCACTGTTCCATGGCGCAGGGCTGACAACAAGAGGTACCGGTCATCATGTCTATTGGTGCATCTAGGGCGACCTGGCCGGTGGCGATCCTCCACACTTCCTGTGGCCTTAAATCTCTCCAAAATTCTTTGGATAGTAGAGTTTGACACTGCAAGCCGTCTAGCAACCTCATGTACAGATAAACCACATTCAACCCACGCTATAGCCCTCATTCTTTGTAAGGTGTCAAGACTTCTTCTCGGTGGCATGGTTTTTGCAAGTGATGAAACTACCATAAGTCTGCTAATCGTAAAACAAATTAAGAGTGAACTCTATTCACGAAAAGTCGCCATTGCACGTGGAATGTCAATCAGCACGATTACTTCACCTGTTTGGTTGTACGGAGGTTTGAAAAAACAGATTAAAAATGTGAATTTATGGTCAGCAAACCAAATTGCACGTGATCACCTTGGTTGTCGGTGAGTTGTTTGTATGCTTAACGTGCATAGAGGTCTGTCAGAGGAAGATATTGCACCCAATTTTGCTACAAATTTCGTTCATTTAATCATTCTATGCGCTTATATAAAAGTGTATTGAAAATAATAGGGTGGCCCTTGACTTTTGACGAGAGTATATATATATATATATATATATATATATATATATATATATATATATATATATATATATATATATATATATATATATATATATATATATTATATATATATATATATATATATATATATATATATATATATATATATTTACCTCTAAACAGAGCTATAAGAGGGATTTCGTTGGATTACACCAACTGGGTCCTTGAACGGGCTAAACTATTGCTTAAATCCTTCATAAAAGGCGACGGACCAGATATAATGCGTTAGCAATTGTTCAGCCCAATGCAACATTGTTCGTGACTTCTGGAAGTATCTTGTGAAATCTCCCTTAAGGTAGAAGTGTCATTAATCTTCTATCTACATCTCTGCCAAGAGTAATCTCGCGCGTAGGTAGATACCTTGGAAGCCAATATTAGATACTCTTGGACCACTACTGCAATGCAGGGGATGCAATCCGTGACCCCGGGTTTGTTTTTGATCTCGCGCTACCTTTGTTACCCCGGGAGTCCCAGTACAAGAAGTGTCTTATGTTTCAATACTTGTCTTGTCAATTGCCAGAGCCTTCTTCTCATCTCATATTGCAAAAGAATGATCATTATTGAAAGAACGAGTTTGCGTGTGAGTGAGTAAAGGTTTAGGTAGAAAATGGCTCCTAACTGTCTTAACTGAAGGGAACGTGGAAAAGTTAAGCAGAGGTGAATTATAAAATAAGTGATGAAATTCGAACCTTTTACTATCGAGCAACCGGACATTACAAGATTCAGTATTAGCGGTAAATGTATAGCCTTTGTCGCAGCGACAGGAGATAACCAGCGGCGTACCTCCACTGCACCTACTGACCTAAAAATAGAGAAAAAACATACACCTATACTTGACGTTTTTGAGCATATCTTAAATAACATACACTGCAATCTTAGAATAAATGCCAGAGAAAAACGGGTACATAATTAGCATAAGGGCTGATGACTAAAATACTTAATCGTGAAGTAAATGAAGAAGAATAATGGATGATATTGTTGTACTACGTTACAATTACCTCCCGGGGTGATGAGACAATTGTTGTTGTTTAAGTTCTCGCTCTTTTGCAGCCAATACCAAGATGAAGACCCCTTGGTATTATCTACATTTAGATAAAGGCTTTTCCTATGGCTTTTCTGTTATTACGAAACATGTTGAGCTGAAAACATGAGCTCTAGTTTCGCCAGCTTGGCTGACATTTAAAGGATCATCACATCTGGTCCCAAGCTAGGAAGAAGAAGCACGTGACATACTGTGCATTCCCCGTCATCCAAGTGGGCTCTCCAGATACTCAGAGTTAAAATACTGTGCTCCGGTTGTGGACTCTCCCAAGGAGTTGTAACAGCTTACACTGAGCCACTCCTCAATTCCGCCTGCCCATCATGAGATCCTCCTGCCTGCAGCCAATTGGGTAAAAAGCCAGAGTTACGTCTGGGGCTCAAGTGACTCCTCCAAGCTTGGTGTACAATGCTGGGTTCTCAACATGTTTCACCACAGGGGGAATCCCTGGAAGTGTGTTGATGATTTCAAGAGTCAGTGAGGTTGTAAGTAGCCTCGCAGACAGGCTTACTTCCACATTTAAATACGGTAGCATTTTGCATAGCTGTTGGTCATATAAGGATGACTCAAGATAGGCCTCTATGCATGAGATGAGACAAGAGAGAAGATCCGATCGCGTTTAAAAGTGAGACCAAGTACAATTCTAAATCAATAAAACTGTCACTTAAATTAATAAGAGAAGAAAGTGATATATCAAGTGACAACAAAACATTCTTACACGGCAGTATTTATTTATCAGCGTAACCTGGTCCAGCTGTAAACACGTGATTCGAGCGCAGTTTAAAGTAACTTTTTCCTGCTCAACTTCTACTACGCCATCCGGGCTACTTGTGACATCCAGCTTCTTATTTGTTTCATGTGTTATAACCCTCACAATGACGTAATACTGACCCTCGTTTTTCGATTTGTAACGTTCGAGCTTTGAAAGATAAAACAATATTTGTATCATTCTTTCAAACAGATATACACATACAGTAAATTCATTGTCAAAAGACTAACAAATACTTCTTCTTCTTTGGTCCTTAGCCGCCGACTGTCAAAGCAGTCAGTGGCCACCACGCCTGGTGGCGTCTTGTAGGGCAGCAACAAATTGCTTCCACTTTGTTCAGTTGGCGGCCATCCTTCGTACAGTGCCAAAGCTCTGGTTAACCCTTTGCATCTCGCCCTCCACAGTTCTCCGCCAAGTTGTTTTTGGTCAGCCTCTCTTTCGCTTTCCTTCGGGGGTCCATAGAATAGCTGTTCTTGTGATGGCATCGGGGTCACTTCTCAGGACGTGGCCACCCCAACTCCAGCGTCTGCCAGCTGTGTTGGTTTGCATGTCTGTCGCATAGAGATTTATGATCAATACATTTTCTATATTCTTTTCTTTTCTACCCGTGTCCTCTACTTTATTATCGCTCTTTTATCCTTTTCCTGTTTGTCGCATTCGTTCGTTTGCGGCAAAATATTACTTTCTAATTCTAACTTTCGCCTGTTTCTTTTCTCATGTTAGAAACGCACTTTATGGCGTAAGCTGAGTCCGTGATGAGACGTAATAGTGTGAGAAATTCGTTTTCGTCAGACATGATGGCAGACATATCGTCTAAAATTTTCATCTGACACGGCGCTCTACGGTTAAGTTTCTCGGTGTTAGGTGTTCTTCTTCTTCTTCCTCGTTCGTCCTGAAAAGGACGGTGGTTGCGTTGTGTCTGTTTACACCTAAGCTGTGATATCTGCACCTTTCGGTCGACACATCCGACTTCTGCACGGCATTTTTTGGGACCGGGTTTGCCTTCAATCTTCGATCCGTGCTCGCTCAGCCAGACTGCACTGCTGCAGACTGTTTCCAGGACCACCACGTGGAGGTGGAGCACGGTCTTGACCAGCTCTGGTTCGCTGGTCCTGACGCAAGCAGTCAAGCTATGAGTTGCTGACTGCGTTCTCTATTGCTGCGTCTTTGGGTCCCGGTGTTCGGTGTGAGTAGGCGCCAATCTGCTGCGCTCAATAATGAGAGTAGTCATAGTAGGTGTGAAGACGCGTTTTGGCAGTTATGGCCAGCGTCTAAGTATGGGAAGTGTTAAGACGGGAAGGAGAGACATTTTCGGATTTTCGAAATAACGTGGAATCCTTTGTCGGGTTTTCAGATATCTTACCCGGAGTTTAAACTTGACTTCATTGAGTTCTCCTGATTCGCAATAGACAGGTCGCTCGTGTAAAAGAATAAGCTGTATAGCGAAATTTCTCAGTTTGTTTCGACAATTTGCCGAGCTTCTAGACTTCAAATATATATCAGCGTATAATTCTAAGTTTGTGCGATCGCCTGTAGTTCTGTGTGGAGGTAATAATATATTATATATCTAGTAGTATTGAGTGATTCAGTGATAACCGCTTATTTCATTTTACTAGTTAGATTTCTGTGGAAAAGAAAGTAATTTATAAGTCTGTTATCTTCGCTAGTCGACATGTTACAGTGGAAAGCAGAAAAAATTATAATTTCTAGCTTAAACTCATTCGGCTATTAATGAATTTAAATAAACTGCCAATAATCAGTCGAGAATATTTTAAACTAACTTATAACTGCACTGATTCATCATTGAGTATTGACGAAATACGTATGTATTTCTAATTTATGATGACTGATTTTATTAATATAACTTATTTCACGGGAATTTAAACGATAAGACCAGCTCTACGCTTGCAGTTTATAATGTAAGTTATAACCGAGGAATAGTATGTATAAGTATTTTATATGTTGTTTTCTCTTCATTCAGTGAAACTGGGGTAGCCCAACTTTGCAGCGTTTTAGTACATGAGAAATATCTGTGAAGAACAAAAACATTTTTTTCTTAAAGACTTGGGTGTATAAAGTAAAACCTGTCTGGCATTGCGTTGGCATCCAGAAAGACAGAGTACCCCTTACAGGAACTTTAAGACTAAATGAAGTAACGGGTTTATCGCGCCAGATTTAATTCTTCCTGAGAAAAACCTCAAGTACATTTTCAGCCCTTAAGGCAAGTAAAATATTACTATCAGTAACATTCCGACAGAGTTTTAACTAGTTGTGGTGTGACCAAATAAAGTCCTATACTGAGAGACGGCACCGACCTGACATTCCTAGCCACTAAAAATCTAAGCTATTGACACTTTGCTCGCTGTTAACGTTCGTGCCTGGATAATTTTAATGTGACAGAACCAGATATCCTAAAAAAGAAATACCAAGGAAACGTTCCCTGAAGTAGCGAATTCAACCTATCTTTGTGGAGCTGGGGTTCCCTTGGCCAATGACTAACCCTGGAGATTCTGTATGTGCATGTCCTAAAAATTGTTTGTCCAGACGTTGCTACCAAAACTGTAAGTACGAACGAAAGCTAGTGATCACGGCTGACTAAATAGAGTGAATGCAGGACTGAGTGATTTCTTTATTTTTGTATTTTGGCACCCATTTCGCTGTCTTAAATTTCTTTATGCTAGTTTCTTTTTTTGCTAAGAATATTTTCCTTAGGATAGATCAGAGTATCAAAGTCTGTTCATACCTTCAAAGGGAAATCTTAGACTATAGCATATGTATCCGTGACTCTTTGGGGTTATCACTTTTCTTCTAACAGGACTGTGGGCTATACATCGAGGGAAAAGATCATACCAATGGGTCTATCATTCTTGTAGCAATTCATTGACTTTATGACTATTTGTAAATGCTTGATGTAATTTTATTTATTGTGATGGAATTTTCTTCTGATAATTAAATTTCATCTCATCTCATCTCATAATCGGAACCTCTTCTACCCCGTGAAACGAGGTGTAGAGGGGACCTAAGTGCACAAGGCCCATGGGCAGGACATGTAATCAAAATGACTTGGCAAACAGGTGATTAGCCCATTGTGCCCGGACTTGCCCTCATGTGTACTCATATTCGCTATAAAACCACCGAACACTCGAGACGTCATTCCAGCCGAAATGGACAGAGCCTCATATACCCGAAGGTTTCGAGGGATGTCCTTCCTCATCTGCACAAAGGCATTTATAGAGGAACACTCAGGACCCGTAGGTCTGAGGAAACGAGCAGAATCTGTGACGGACACAGCAGTCTTTGTTTCAATTAAACTTAATCAGTGTGTCGGTCAGTTCGTTCCCAATTATCTATATTTCTATTGTCATAGTTTCACGTCTGTGAGTCTACTGCAGTTACTTATGTGTGTGTGTATGTGAGGGATATATATATTAATATATATATTATACTAGACGGTCTGACAAATCTTAATCTGTTGTAGATGATAGGCTGACTGAGAGAACTCATCTCGAGGGTCAGAGACCGACTCTAATATATTTCCTCCATCTCACTCGTGAAATCTATATCTATTTTATCATCTCACTGAGCTATCACTTGTTTCTATTGCTATTCAGAAGGGACCAAACCAAGTCTTAAATCACCTATCGCAAATCTACGACAATGTCCTTTTGGTTACTCCGAGTAGGTATTTCTTGGTTATCTCTCGTATTCGGCCAAAAGATTTAAATAATTTTCCTTAGGCAGATTGTATGGAAGGAGGACGGTTTCGACATTTACTTCTGTGCTACTCTCCAGCATTCCGCACCATAGAGGAGCACAGAAAGTACACAGATCTCATATAATCTAAATACCATTTACGCATCAAAATAAATGTTCATCCAGAAGAATGTACCAAATAGACTAACATGATATAGATGTCAGTACGGGAAGCTACACCTTCGATTTCTATCATTATTATGTTGCAAATTCATGTGGAGCATAGACTTGCAATAACGTCATGTCGAGCCATATTTCTCTGTACCATCAGTTAAAGTTCTGTCCACCTCTCTCGACCAGTTCTTTTCTCTGTGGAATGTTTTTGTGTTTTATTCTGGTATTTTTCGATTTGTATGGAACTCCACCTACGCCGGTCTCAAGCCCGTCCTGAAAAAAAAATAAGAAGGGATTCTGACTGGACCTGAGTGCTTATTTAGTCTAAGAAAGTAGTGGGTAAAACCGTGAACCAGCTAGACGGCATGCATTAAGGCCTAAGTAGGCAGTTCCTGCACCTTGCAAAAGCACAACAGGCCTATCAACTATTTGTCCTTAAAATTGATTACAAGAAACAACTGAGCGGCTAGTGTGGCGCTCTCTCTGGTAAATCTCTACATCCCAGGGTAGAAGATGGAGGACTAAGTAAAGTAAAGTGAGTACGATTCTCGTTGTTCCTATCATTCTGTGGGTTAATTAACAAGCCCATTGTGTAATACCAGCAGATGCCTTATGTATCCCTTATAACGTCTACGCCTTTCCTCATGTATTATCATTTTATATCGCATCTGGTTTCGATTATAATCAAAGTAACTGCTATGCTGTTTTGTTAAGACCAATTTAACTCCACATACCCCAACCTGCAGTCTACAAGATGAGAACTAATGACAGTGGTACTCCAGTTCTGACCTCAAGCGACGGTGTCATTACTGACGTATTCTGCATTTTGTGTTATAAAAGGGTTTTTTATCAGTTTTAGTGACCGTATTGAGAACTCATAATGCCTTATTAGTGTCCACAGGGTTTGTATGTTTAAACTTTAGAAAGCCTTCTCATAAACTACAAATTCAATTTAAGTGATTTATTCATGTCAAAGCTGTGTTCGTCTTTTATGCGCAGCGAGGCTATCTGATGTATAAACACGATCCGTTTTGTCGCAAAAAATTACTTGATAAAGCCTGGATCAAAAAAAGGAAATTTCAGTTTGGCGAGCTCTTTTGACATTATTATGCCATTACGCAAAGGATAATTACTTAACAGCGAGTACATTTAAAGAATTTCCAAAAGATGAATACCACAAAACAAATAGCAGTAGTTAGATCTTCGATTGTCAAGGAATCCATCCATAATTATGCATGCCTTTTACAATACATGGCAGTTTTGAATCCCCATAAGTTCATTAAACTAATTAAGATAACATGAAGATACGACGTGTAAATTTTTTTCTTTAACGATTGAATATTAAAAAAGCATGGTGTGCGGTGGCGACTCTTTATACCACCATATTTTTTAATGAGATTCAACAGCATGGGTGTACAGTCCAAATAATATACTATCTAACCTACCCACCTGTGATGGGGCCATAATAAACGCCCCAAGATCTTCCTGAAGTTCATATTTGTGTTTTCGCTTCTTCAAGAGGATCCTGACGACGACGCCAATTGTGATAGGGTGGGCGAGATGATGATGATGCTATTGTGATATGTGATCACTTTCTTGCACACTCGCGACCGACCCGATCAACAATAAAACTCTGATTCTAAGGCAGGGGCTATATTTATTCATACAATCCTGTCGACGAAGCCAATTGTGATAGGGTGGGCGAGACGATGATGATGCTATTGTGATATGTGATCACTTTCTTGCACACTCGCAACCCACCCTATCACAATTGGCGTCGTCGGCAGGATTGGCAAACAGTGACACTGAGCCTATAGCAAACGAGCAAATATTGTAAACACCCAGCAGTGCGGTCTTGCACCAAGATGGCTTCAAGGAGTACACGTGTTCCGAGCAGAGGGGAGTGCGAGGATGCAGATTCAACACCAGTAGTGCAAAGTGGGGGCCAGAGCAATGCGCCTGTGAAGTTAGTATATGTGACGGTGCCGGAGGTAAGGCGATTTGGTGGAAAGGCAAGTCCCACTTGGCAAGAGTTTGTGAAAGACGTAGAGGCCGTGTGGAAGGTAGCGCCCTTTACTGTCGAAGATAAGGTAGACGTTATCTGAATAACGTTACACCAGTGGTATCTAGAGAATTACGGATACGTGGCGGAGCCAAGGCAAGCCCTGAGAAGTTACTCGAAATAGTGGAAGAAGCCTACAGTGAGCGACAACTAGTCAATGAGATGACTAGGAATTTCCAGGCCGTGAGTCAAGGGGCTAGGGAATGTGCTGTTTTCTTGGAAGGCAAAATGCCTGATACACTAGTGCAGGTAGCCAGTGTAGAAGTTCACACTGAAAAGGACGCAGTTGAGGCAAAAGTATCTCTCCTAAAGTCCCAGCTAGCACAGCTATCACATACCAGTTCGGCAGCACAAGAGGAGGTGCAGAGAAAGAAAGCACCATGCCAACCGCGGAAACAGCCAAAGCACAACGAGGGGGTGTGTGAGCATGAACCTCAACTAGACCTTCTTGTATGTGAGAGTCAGGCTGTTCTCAAGGAAAGCTGTGATCTGACAGTACCAACAAACGCAGTTCACCGACAAGGCGACAAGGGGTTTGCAAGGGGTATAGTGTCGACAGGGGATGGGGGTTTATTACGCCAGATGATGGGGGTATTGATGTATTCGTACATCAGGCCAAGACCTTCAGAAAGGGATTCCGGAGTCTGGCAAGGAACGAGCAGGTAGAGTTTGATAGTACACCATCTGTCCAGGGCATGGAAGCAGTCTATGTATGCGGCATTGGCGGCCAAGAATGTAAGGGTAGTAGGAGGCGACCCATGGCACAGAGAAAGCCTACAAAGAGGAGGTGCTACAATTGTGGAGAGTTCTCAGGCCACATGGCAGCCAAATGCCCTCAAGGTCCGCTTCCGAAAGGATGCTTTAAATGCAAGTGCACAGAACATTTGATATCCGCTTGTCCATCAAGGAGCTCTTTCCCTAAACGTACTGCCACAACTAGGTTATTTTATGGTGCAAGCCAAGAGATGGCCGTGACAACCGTCACCCTAAGGGCGCCGAGAAAATTGGTCGACGTTTAGTGGAGGAAACTCGTCCTAAGCAGATAGGAGGGAATGCACATCAATGTTCAGAAGAGGAAACTCATCTAAAGCAGATTGTGGGGAATGTAAGCCACAGTCCACACAAAACGAGTGTTAAACACGTTAGAAGCAATCCCCCGCCAAGGTCGACAGTTGCATGCACTGACAAGAAGTCACAAACAAGCAGCGGCGCTGCACAAGTAGACGAATCTTCCAAACCACAACAACTGCCTGCCCAACAACGTACGACTAGGAACATGACGACCAAGAGGGTCCCCAACTGGGTTGCACCTATTACAGAATCTGTGCCCAAAGCATCGCCGCTCAGAAAGAATGGGGTGCAGCGCCAACGGCAGAGAGTAGGTTGTGGGGACCACAACATCTTCAGGAGAGTGATATGTGATGGGGCCGTAATAAACGCCCCGAGATCTCCCTGAAGTTCATATTTGTGTTTTCGCTTCTTCAAGACGATCCTGCCGACGACGCTAATTGTGATAGGGTGGGCGAGATGATGATGATGCTATTGTGATATGTGATCACTTTCTTGCACACTCGCAACCCACCCTATCACACACCTACACTTGCATACGTTCCTACTACATTGTTATAGTAAATATGACACATACATCCAGTCGATTAAGTTCATATTTTATTGGACGCTATCGTCACTTTTTGTCCACAATGGCCATCCATAAAACAGAACTTAGTCATACATTATCAACATTCGTTTAATTTGTTCAAAGAGGAAAATTAAATATTTCAAACAAAGTTTGATCTTCCACACCAAAATGTGGCCTACAAACCAGTTGTTATAAAACAGTCAATATACTGAATGGGCAATTGTCTGGCTAACACTTAAAATTTGAGGATGTGCTCAAATGACACAGAAATAAGGGTACTATCGGTGATAGACAAAAAAAAAAAAAAAAATGGTAGTCCTTGAGAAACTGATCCAGGTCATAGAGACAGATGAGAGGCTAACTAGCCATTTTGTTTTTAATAAAGCATATCCTAAGCAGACGACACGGCCACGTTGCGGCTAGTAGGAGTCATGGTTTGTAAAAAACTCATCACCGTTTACAGATTTATCAAATATGAAATTATATTCCCACATTAGAAAGAGAATCGCAGTGACAATTTTCACTGACAAGTCATTATTGAATTTTCTTTCAGTTTGTAGCAGGAGGAGCCCCTTCAGTCATAACTGACTATGAAAATGATGCCCTCCCGAGATGATAGCCGTCGGCTGCTTTTTGTTTGATGTTACTTTCGGCGAGTTGTTTTCTCCTCTACTTGTAAGAGTTTCATTTTGCGCACTCTGAGGTGGAGTGGTAGGGAGCATCATTGATACTCACACTCTCCCACACACACACATACATACACTGAGAAAATATGACCAGGTGTCGGTCAGACAAAGACACATGAGAAGTGTTGTCTGTTTTCCATCCAAATATACTCACCAAAGTCAAAGCCGGTAAAAAGATGGTGTATGGAACTGGTTTAATTCCTTCGCATAAACTATTGTCGGTGTCAGCACGTGGCAGAATGATCTGCTCGGCATTGATAGCTTCAAGTCCTTTACTAAACTGGCTGGCATGCGTCACTCTGACACCAAGTTTCACATTGGCTTTCGGCTGGAATATCAGCAGAGTTGTAAACCGAACGGATGCAGCAACCTGAAATATGACGTTGCACAAAAAATGTTTTCACTATGAACGTGCGTGTCAGGTTTTTTTTTTTTTTTTTATTTAATGTAAAAAAATTGTGTTTAATACCTTGCTTTTATTTAACTCCTAATTTCAAAATAAAATTATTGAATACAACCTTATTCTGGGGGGAGAGAGGAAGAGAAATAAAATCTAGAAATAATTCTCCAAACAGGCATATCGTCAGAAGTATCCACAATGAAACTTTGCACGGAGCTGGTCACCACATCATGCACCGCCAACTCTTACGTAAGCCACTGCTCAACATCTAATGAATACTTTGGTGAAGGCTTCCTGCAAGAAGACCAGCTTTAAGGATGGTTCCATGATTCATAATGAGCAACTTGGACACACACACACACAAAGAGTATAATTTTGCTCACTTCGCATTTTAAAAAATTAGTTCTTTGGTGTGAAAATGTGAAAAATGTAACACTGTCACGGAATGTTTTGAGGATATTTTGCAGGTGTGAATGTTCCCATGCTCCAGCGGGAGTTTATTAGTTGTGTGAGTTGTTGTTAGCGGGGAATGCGTGCATTGTAATGATTTAGCTACAAGCAGGGTTGTGAGCATTGCTTGAGACAAGCTGTTAGCTTTTGTGATGCTTGAATGAAGATCAGTGGAGCGTGAAAGGGTTTAACGGGTTTTAGTGAATACGCATGAAAGGGGCAGTCAGCGGGAGGAGTGTGTTGGTTGGAGACGTGTGTTGAGTAAGTAGAGAGTTGAACGAGAAGACAGGAGACAGCGTAGAGCGTAGAGAAGAGAAGGGAGGATGTCTATAGTAGTGCGTAAGTAGAGGGCCGGAGTTGTATTGTAGACGTTGCAGTAGTTATTCACGGAGTAGCCTATTTGTGGCTGTAGTTATTCCGAGAAGCAGAGTGTGTGCGGATACTCGGGATTTGTGATGTATCTAGTATTTGTAATGGCCCTACGTCCATTGTGACTTATTTGTGAATCTAATACATTGTTGGAGATTGACAGAGTTGTTGGAGTTAGTACTTTATTCCTAGACAGTGAGCTATACGAGCGGTGTATAAGTGTTGTCTAACTTACATCCACCCACATACACCCTTTTCGTCACATTGGGGGCTCGTCTATTTGGATGTTACAAACGAACCCAAAGTTGTACAGTAATAAAGTGATCTGAGGTCATTTGGTCAGCAGCCTATGTTTTTCAACGCAGCGAAGTGTGACAACTTCACAGTAACCACACAAATCGACATTGTTTAAATCTGGGTCAACGGTCAGCTGTGATTGTGTGCTGGCGAGAACACAGTGTGCTAGGAATGCTGCCTTACAAGTCTGTTTACATTGTTTGCTGCCGGCAGATGCTGTGAAACGGTGTGTTGTGGCCAGGAGAATCTGTGGTGACCAGAAGAAGAGGAACTGTGAAGCTGTCGTGTTGCTGTGGTCTGCGCGACAGTGTGAACTGGAAAACACGAGCCCTGTTTTCCAAGGTGTGCAGCTAGTGACGCTACAGAATCTGAACTGAGTGTGTTGTGCCGTGCTGTGTGTGGTCTTCATATTTCATCAACCTTGGGACTGGCTGAAGACATTATAAACATATCTACACGCTTGGAATTTAAGTATTATGTAATTGTTCTGTGAACAATTAGTGTTTGTCATAATTCCTTGAGATACAACTTAATTAGATATTATTCTGTTGTTATTCGTTTAAGGAAGTTACGTAATATTCTTTTGCTAATGTTCTAGTAAAGTGTTTACTAAATTTCTAGTTAAAAAGGGTAATTTTTTGGTTATATAGTGCTAACAGTGTATTTCACAGGAAATCAGTAGTTCTTCTTGTATACTGAGTACTTCTGTTTTCGCATGTAGCTTCTTCTCTTTAGTTCTGTTACTTTCTTCTTTCAGTATTATCACTTATTTTCTACTTCATCTTCAGTGTTGCTGTTCTACTGTCTTTAGTATTAATCCTAGCTGTCATCTTTCTCTCTAGTTCTTTCGTCCATTTTAGTTAGATTCTAAGAGCTTAAATTATATTCTAAGTGTGTATTAACATATTCCTGACAGGAACTGTTGTAGTGTTTGGATTTCTCAAAGTTACTGCTGCAGAGGTGACTTGGAGACAACAGGTCAGATCAGTTTATTGCCATAGCCTGTCATTCCAGTACACCAGAAAAAGCTACGCAACCTTAGTTTGTTTTGGTTCATCATTCTAAGGCCTTAATTCATTTATTTGTCCAGGTTGCTCTATAGGCTTCCCTTGGTATTCATTGTTTTATTGTTGTTGTTGGACGTTACGATTATGTTATTTATTTGAGTTTTGATTTCATCTGTAGGATTTTGCGCTATTTATTCTTAGAAGGGGTCCTGTCCTGTGGGCAGGATCAGTTGTATTGCCCTTCACGAATAAAGTGTGCATTTTTGCATTAGTTGTTTACGTGCAGTTTGTTGTTGGTTGTATATTACATTCCCTCTTTGACGTTCTGTGTATATGGTGTATTTTTCAGTCATTTTTCTTCTTACACTATCCTGTAAATACGTTAATTTTTTTCAATCTACTGTTTTCGTACGTTACAGAGGTCAGGTACTGTATATTTCAATATTACTTCTGTCACACATCTCTCCTTTTTCTTGTTACCGACTTACCAAGTTGTTGTTTGTTGAATTAGGTTGTACTGTTTATCATCATCATTTGTATCATTGTTTGTTTTGTAGGGCTAATAATTTATTGCAGTAAGACAGTGAGTAAGGTATCTTAGTGGTTATTTAAGATATTATTTTGGGGTGTGAACTGTATTGACATTAAGATAGAGTATTTGAGGTGCATATAAATCATATATTTATAATCATGTCAACACTTATGGATTTTATCCTTGTCGGTGAGAAGATAGGAAAGTCGGGAGAAGATCTCTTAGAGTTTGCACAGGCTCAATTAAAAGATGCACAGGCTCAATTTAAAGAGGTGCAGGAGAGACAAGAACGACATGAGGAGCGAGAGAGAAAGAAAGCGGAAGCAGAGGGAGAAACTAAGAAAGCAGAAGCAGAGGAAGAGACTAAGAGGTTAGAGATACAGAAACAAATGAAAGAGATAGAAGCACAGAAAGAAATTAAAAAGATACAAGCGGACAAAGTGATATCCTTGAGAAGACTCCAGTTAGAGAAGTCGAGTTCTGACTCATCATCAAAAAAAGAATATGGGAGCATGTACAAATTGAAACTCCCAATTTTCAATGAATCCATAGATTTTATGGACTGTTTTTTGGAGAGGTTTCAAACAAAAGCAACTGCCTTAAAGATTAATAAAGAACTGTGGGGATCACTGTTGACAGATTATTTAACAGGGTCAGCATTAAAAACAGTTTTCCAATTAACTGTGGAAGATAGATTAAATTATGATATAGTGAAGGAGACTTTGTTACGCAAGTACAGGTTAAATGAGCAGGGTTATCGGTTAAAATTCCACACTGCGATGCCTAGTAGTGAGCAAGATTTTGCAGAGTTTATCGCAGAGATTAAGATGTTACTGAACAGATGGATTGACTTATCTGGCATTGTTAAAGATTTTGATGGCCTATGTGATTTGATCTTATGTGATAAAGTGATGTCTTCATGTAGCTCGGAGTTGTTGGCTTTTTTCCAAGAAAGAAAACCGGAAAATATTTCGGCAATGTCTCAGTTAGGTCAACAGTATGCTACAGCACATCCAGGGAGACCGATTCATAAATCGGCGGTGCCAGAAACATTTACGACATGTGTGGCCAAGCGGAGTTATGAAACACGACCATATCGGAGACAAAATTCTCGTAGTGAGGAGAGACCTTATGATAAGAAGGCAGTAAGTAGGAAATGGACAGAAAGAAACTTCCGTACATCCCCCAGGAAACAGCAGAATATAACAGAGTCAGTTAGTAGAAGACCTTCTGGTTGTTTTAAATGTGGATCACCGCGCCATGGAGCGAAGTTTTGTGACAAGCCTAAACCTCAGTCTGTGGCTGAGCCTCAGACTAGCACTCAGGGTAGTCCACAGAAGAGCCAGCGTGAGGAGTACAGATGCTTTCTATGTAATGGGATTGACCACCTTCAATTCGATTGTCCTAATAGGAGGTTTGAACGCGCAAGTTCGGTGGTAGTCTTAGATACATTCAATAACGAGAGTTGTGAAGGGTGCAGACCACTTTTTCTTAAAGATGAGACACCAATTCTGATTTGTGGCCACCCACTTCCATGTTTGTCAGCAGTTCATACAGAAGAGAACATAGTCTTGCATCCAGGGTACGTAGGACATAAAGTTGTATCCGTCTTGAGGGATACAGGGTGTACGACAGTTGGGGTGCGGAGATCATGCATTGAGGGGTCTCGTTGGTTGGGTCAAACTGCTCGGTGTATCACTTTTGGTGGCAGGGTGGAGTTTTACCCTCTGGTGTTGATAGATATTGATAAGCCATTCTTGCGGGGTAGGGTAAAAGCATGTGTTCTTGACGATAATGCGGTCGCTGATCTGATACTTGGAAATATTCGTGGTATCAAAGAGTGTACTGAGGAGGATATCAAACTATGGAAGCACAAACATAGAGATGATACTTATGGAGGAACTACTAAATTGCAAGGAAAACCTAGGGTAATTCCTGTAGAAAGCATGTCATCTGGTAATGTCCGAGTTGCTGATACTTCAGTATTAAATTTAATTTCACCCCAACGAGAAGATATATCGTTTCCAAAACAGATGGATCAACCAGAAACTAACATTGAAAGGCATATTATATCAGCAAAGGAATGGGGTGAACGTAAGATGAATATTCAGGAAAGGGCAGTAAATGAAACAAAGGTGAACTTTACTTTGCCAGAAGAAGGCGAATCTGTCAAATATCCTGAGACAGACCGGATGAAAGAAGAGCGCAGAAAGCTGATTGAGAAGTATCGCAGAGTAGGTCGTGGCGCTCGTATGCCACATGAGAAACATTACATAAGAGAAACCGATGGCTTAAGAGATTCTAGACACTTTAGAGGAAGCCGCATAAGTAGTAATGATTACTGTGGTAATTTTCAAAGTAAACGTCGGATTGGATTTAGAAACAAGTACAGAGGACAAGATATAAACAGAGGATTTTGTTCCAGCAGACCAAGCTATAGTGAACAAAAAGCTGGAGAAATATACAGAGGTAGTTTCAGAAGAGATTGCCGCTGGGCAGACAAAAGAGAGAGTAACCATCTTTACAGTAGGGCACGTCGTAGATGGAATGATGGTGGTGAGAGCTATTGTTGTAGCTTTGATAGTAGCCGAGGATGTCGTCATCCTAAAGGGAGCAGCTACCCTGAAGAATATGACCAAGGCTGAGATAAATATGATGCCAGAAAGGGCCTCTGATAATGTAATATTTAAATTACAGAGCCCGAAAGCTAACATCATTAACTCAGAAGGGAAGGCCTAATAGAGTGATCTGTACAAATAAGTGTTAAAGTGACTTAGACCAAATTTGAGAATATTTTTGCAACTAGTCAACTTTTATTGCTTTTGATTTAGACAAAATTTTCTTTCTCAGGGCAGATGATTCGGCATTAGTCATATGTGGTTACCACTAGTTTTCTGCACTCTGCCAAGTCACCAAGCAGCTGAACATTAACCTTACAACAGTTTGATGTAGGACAAGATACCAAACGAGAGAATTTCGATTATGATAATTCATGTTTACTCGTACTTATATTTGTATAAGTTTGATGACTTTACATGAAGTTTGTAGATTGTGCATACATTTCTTTGATATGAAAATGAATTTTGTTTAACTTCAAAGATATTGAATATGATTATCGCTAGAATAATTTGTATGCTATTAGTGTGGGTTGATGTATTTTGTATGGAAGCATTGTTTACTTTGATAATGTATTTTAAGTTTGATGATGTATAGCACTCTCATCTTTGTCTTCACTGTGAAAAACCCCGATTTTTCACGTGGGGAAAGGGGTGGATGTCACGGAGTGTTTTAAGGGTATTTTGCAGGTGTGAATGTTCCCATGCTCCAGCGGGAATTTATTAGTTGTGTGAGTTGTTGTGAGCGGGGAATGCGTGCATTGTAATGATTTAGCTACAAGCAGGGTTGTGAGCATTGCTTGAGACAAGCTGTTAGCTTTTGTGATGCGTGAATGAAGATCAGTGGAGCGTGAAAGGGTTTAACGGGTTTTAGTGAATACGCATGAAAGGGGCAGTCAGCGGGAGGAGTGTGTTGGTTGGAGACGTGTGTTGAGTAAGTAGAGAGTTGAGCGAGAAGACAGGAGACAGCGTAGAGCGTAGAGAAGAGAAGGGAGGATGTCTAATTGTGACGTACCTCTAAGTATGACAAATGAATTTCCCTGACCCGATGGATGACAACAGAATATTGGCCTTTCATAACTTTAGAACCACTGATCATCTGTTGTAACTTTAACCTGCATGCAGCATTTCCACGAGAACTTTACATGCTGGATCATTAATATGTAGCCTGCTATCTTCTGTGAACTTTTGAGATCGCATGGCCTTTGATGGGAGGTTAAATCACGCCCTCAACCATCTCTGAGAACGATTTATAGCAATCTTTTCCTTAACGCCGGCCCAAAAGAGGACGTGGCCAGAGACTCACTCCTGTTTCTAGAGCAAGTAACAGCAGTTCAATTTCTTACCTGGTGGGAGTTGTCAAAGCTTCTCAGAACAGCGGTATCATCAAAGCCAGGCTGATCTTCAGAATTCAACGTGGGGCGGTATACGATCTAAAGAAATCAGGGAACTCCCAGCTAACGTAGTTAGCTTCTCGAGAAATTTTTCGCACTCTCATGCGAGCAGCCTGAGACGAAGAAAATCGGTAGACCGGGGAAAACGGAGGAATCGCAGCGGTTAACACAACGGCGAGGTACCTCGGATTCTGCTCGACTTCAAGAAGGGTGTGAAAATCTAACACGTCCTATTTAAGTTACATTTGAGAAGTATAAATAAAGAACTCCGAAAACTGCATTTTATCGTTCGTTCTGACAGAATCCTAGTTTCACTAGCATAGTCGGATTCCTGCTAGATTTCATCTACCTTCGTTGACTATTGGAGTGTATTCTTTCTGCGCAGACGGTAATTTATACATTAGCTTCGAGTGATCAGTGGTCTAGTTATTTCAATTTATTTCATTGGATTGTGGTGTAAATTTAACCTTATTAAATAAACCCATTTTCAAAGTTCTAGTGCAAACTAATGTTACAGCTAAAAGTATTTCCTAATACACTTGACGCGTAAATTAATTTTGCAGACGTTAAAAGGAATTATAACCAGTAAATCCAGTTTAGTTCTGTATAGATAGATGTGCTTTTAATTATTTTAACTCACGGGGAGTTTTCCTGATTTGTTAATTGACGACGCTAATAAAGAAAATAGGCTAACTGTAATTTATCGCGTGTCAGATTATAAGACGATTTGTAATGCATTTCTTGTTTTGATTATCTTTCATTCAGAACGATCATTCAACCTGCATCCCAGCAATTATTAATTATATACAGAGTTCTGCCAACTCAATTCGATAACTCCAGTAACACATGAACCTTTTTTAAAGCTAAACTTGTGGCGACCTGTAATGGGCCCCGCTCCTCTGAATTTAACTGATAATAAAGCCACCCAAGAAACACTTTTAAAATACTAGTTCATATAGTCCTTAAAAGTAAAACTGGAAGCAGAACATATTTTATTCACTGCCCTATTTGTGAAGAAAAAACATAGGTCTACCTGAACACTGTCTGTCAAGTATATTCAGTGGATTTTACACACCCCCCGAAGAAGAACTTACCTCAGTGTTTTTTTAACTTGTGACATTACGGAAAAAGAAAGTTATCTCCACCAGCTGTGCCAATTTTAGGAACCACACCATACCTCACGCCTAGCCAAGTGCCTGTGCCATTAATTATGAACTTTATCTAAACCAACAGTAGCCTTTACGCTTCACCGTCTGGCGATTTTTTGAGACTATTTGTTACCTCGTTAAATCTGGGGCCTGACACGGAAGAAATAAGAGGACCAGTCCATTATTCCACGGTATTAGCTGCTGTGGTAAATAATTCCTAGAGTGACAGAATTCACCATTTGGTAAGTCTGCGTGTGTGTTTGTGGGATGGCCAGCCCTAGTGTGTTTTTTTGAAAGAAAGGAGATTTAATCTTTTCTTTACCCTTTTAATTAGTTCGACCTAGTATTAAGGTGCATTATATTCCTTGTACGGGATTTCTCCTAGCGGGATTGTGTAACTGTGTTCATTCCCCCTCCCGTAAAATTTGTATGATTAAAGGGAGACATTTGAGAACCCTAGCTTTTCCTCTACACCCCCCCCCCCCCCTTTTACTGTAACCCCTTGCCTCAGAGTAATAAATTTACCAGTGGGCTAAATGGCCTATCTCTGACCCCCCCCCCCCCCCTTTCGTGTCTTTTGGACCGGGTCTTGTCTGTTAGTAAATACAAACGAGAAACGGTGGATGGGATATTTCTCCTCAAACCCCCCTCTTCCCTTATCATATTTGTATTCTGTAACCTTTGATTTTTGACTGTAAATGTATAATTATTTGTGACTGCTTTATGATAATAAAGGTATTAATCTTTATTGGTGTTGGTTGTCGGCTGGCCCACAACTCCAAACATTTCCATCTGTGTAGGCTGTATTCATGTACGTTGTGCGACAGAATCACCAAATCGGTGAGTGCGCCCGAGCGACTGGAACTGACAAACAATTGTTTGTTCAGAAGAGAGATAGGAATAGTCTGTGAGAAACAGATATTGTCGTAATAAGAGACTGTCCTTGCTCTTCCCAGCGCTTGTGAATCTACTGCCTCATTCTCCTAAATCCTTATTCTCACAGAGCCTTCAATATTCCTCTACACTCTAAAGGGCCCAATATCCATTACACCCTCTCAGATAAAAATTACGACAATATATGGGGGCTCGTCCGGGTATCTGAACCTAGTTAAAATAGAGTGTGGTTGATTGTCTTTGTAAAGTTGGGTATAATCTTTAAAAGTAATTACTTCCCCTAGACCATGCCGTTCAGTATTTGGGCCGACCACACAATAATTATGACAGGTTTGTTTTTTTCCACAGGAGCAGGCAGTTAGTGATTATAAAAGATTTGTCACCTTTGTATTCTCTGGCAGAGGGAATTGAAATTTTTTGGTTATATAATTGCTGGGACTGCGTGATTGTTTTACAATCACTAAAGGTTTTGAAGCGTTTGAGTTGAGCTAAGCTAAAGACGGATTGTTCTGATTTTTTAAAAATTAAGTTAACTACGTCTCATCTCAACATTGTCTTCAGGGACGGAGTTTGTTGTTAGAGAATTAACATTTTCTGGGGAAAAAAAAAATTTTGTTTCCTTTTTAATTGTTTTAATATAAATATTTCTCTACTGTTAGTAATAGTAGATTTTTTTTTCTAGTGTAACTTACTAATTTAATTGGCATAGTTGCTTGCGTTAAAAGTCTCAAGTGACAATAATAGCGGCGATAAGTTAACACACGAGGTCATTAAGTAAATTGTTTTTTACTTTCGTTTTTTCTCGTAGCGGCTTTAAATTTTTTTCCCTTCTTGTTCTTTCGTACTATTCTCTAGTCATACTACATCTTATTCTTTAACAATGGCAGAGAGGAAACAGATGAGATCCATCCTGAGGCTGGAAGCGAAAGAGGCAGGCTTAGACGCAGAAGCGGCGAATCTGTTTATCAACCAGGAATTGGAAATATATGACGCGCAGCAACAAAGAGCAGAAGCAGAGAGGAAGGAAGAGAAACAAAGAGCAGAAGCTGAGAGGAAGGAAGAAAAAGAGAGAGAAGAGAGGGCAGAAGCTAGGAAGAAAGAAGCGGACGATCGTCAATTGGAGCACAAGAAAATTGAGGCAGAGATGGAAGCTCGCAGGGAAAGAGAGAGAGAGCGAGAAAGACAACATAAACTGGCGCTTAAGGCTTTAGAGAGTCGGGGCGCCTCTACTCCGAATAAGGGAGAGCCGTCTTCGCCCCAGTCTCAGTCAATGGACCTCTCCAGCACTCATTCTGCCCAATTAGCGGCGATGTCTTTTGCTTTAGAATCTTTTCCTAGCCCTAATGATAAAATTGACAGCTACCTAAAAAAATTCGAAAGGCTCGCGAATCTGTATGGGTTAGAGAGTTCCCGCTGGGCACTTAAGCTCTCAACGTCACTAAAAGCTAATGCTTATGACGTGTACACGAAGCTGGGAACCAACCAACATGATTACGACATGCTGAAAAAGGCCTTGCTAGAACGGTTTGAGATGACCGCCCGAAAATTCCTGCAAATGTTCAGGAACAGCCGAAAAGAGAGCACGGAAACATTCCCACAATTCTCTTCACGTCTCACGGGCTATTTGACAAAGTGCATTAAATTATCTGACCTACCTTTTACATATGAGGGACTACTTGAACTTGTTCTTGTGGAACAGATAAAGGCAACTTTGTCAAACGAAACCAGTAGATTTTTGGCTAAACAGGGCGCAGTCAGGCTTGAGGACATCCTCAATAAGGCCGAACGCTATACCAATGCAATGGCCGAACTTCCCAGCACTAAACGTAAACCCACAGATGAGCCATCTCGAAAACAAAATCTAGAGCAGTCATCCTATTCTTCTAATTCCTCTCAGAATTATAACCAACGAGAAAATAATACCCAGAGACCTCCCCAGGAAAAATCGAAATTCTACAAAACCCGATTACCCCTCCCCTCCCCCCAACAACAATTCTGATCAACCCACCAAGCCTACGTGGCAGCGCGGCCACCAAGGTCAAGGAAAAGGAAAGACCCCTGCACCAGGAACGTCTGATCAGGGCAAGCAGACCGGCCTAACCGCGTTGGATGTTTGCATACAGCCTCGAAAGGTAGAGTCAATGTCAGTGATTCTCAACCTGAGGGGGACCGACCCTCAACTCTAGGAACTGTAATTTTGAATGGTACCTCAACCACTTGTCTCTTTGACACTGGATTAAGTTTTAGTTGTATTGTTGCTAGACACCTAGTCAAACCAGGTCAGGAGACAGAGGAAACCGTCAAACTTAGTGGAGTTTTTAAGAGTGATGCGCCCAGGACGCTGCCTATCGCACTGGTAGAAATACACTCTGACTTTGTCAGAGGGGTTATTAAAGCGGCCATTATGGATGATCCTATCTACCCAGTTATCCTGGGAGGTAGATATGTGTTTATTGGGAGACCAAAGGAGCCGATTGTGGCAGCGGTAACCACAAGAGGGCAAGCCAAGCAAGAGAGGGAGCCTGCGCCAAATTTGTTGCCGAATGAACTGAAGGAGGCGCAACAAAAGGATACTACTCTGGAGCCCTGCTTTAGAAAACTGCCCATGGCTAAGGACCCCAGACACAACGGAAACATCATTTCTAAAGATGGCGTATTGTATCGTAGAACGGGCAACCCGGACACGGGGAATAACCAGCTCCTAGTACCGACGCAGTACAGAAGCCAGATCTTAGAAATGGGGCACTCTCTTCCCTTTAGCGGACATATGGGACAAAACGCCACTATTCAGCGAATAAAAAACCACTATTGGTGGCCAGGAATGAACTCTGACATTATCAGGTACGTGAAATCCTGCGCCCAGTGCCAACGGGTAGCACCCAAGCACTTGACACCCCCAGTACCCATGGGGCAAATGCCAATAGTGGGTACTCCATTTGAACGGGTTGCTGTCGACATCATTGGACCCCTGGAAAGGACCAAAAGAAAGCACAGCTTCATCCTGACTTTAGTCGACACTTGCACAATGTGGGCCGAAGCTGTACCGCTAACATGCATAAATTCCAAGCATGTCGCAGAAGCCCTCGTGCAAATCTTTACACGGTTGGGATTCCCTCAACAAGTTTTGACGGACAATGGATCCCAATTCCGTAGCCTGTTAATGGAGGAGATCTTTAAGATCTTGAGGGCCAAACATATCCACACAAGTCTCTATCATCCGGCCGGAAGTGGGCTCGTGGAACGTTTTAACGGCACCCTCACCACCATGTTACGTAAGCTGGGTCAGGAGAAACCGGAAGAATGGGACCTATATATATCGGCTGCCTTATTCGCCTACCGAGAGGTTCCTCAAGCGTCTACGGGATTCGCGCCAGCTACACTTTTATTTGGCAGACCTATTAAGGGGCCACTAGAAGCCTTACTTCGGTCCCTGACAGACCAAAAGGCTGACGAGACAGTCGTCTCTGCAAGCAAGTATGTATCTGAGCTCAAGGAAAGGCTAAAGCTAGGATGGGATCTAGCTACAACAAACCTTACGAAAGCCCGCGCTAAACATGCTAAAAGATACAACAAAGCTGCAAAAGAGAGAGAGCTCCAACCAGGGGATAAAGTTTTGTTGCTACTCCCAACCGGAAGCAATAAACTTCGCATCGGATGGCAAGGGCCGTTTACCGTCCTTAAAAAGATCTCACGTACTAATTACAAGATCTCCATTAAAGGAAAGGAGAAGGTCTTCCACATAAATCTGCTCAAGAAATATCTGGAAAGACCAGTGCCATCCTCCGAGCATCTCCTGGCTGTCGCCATAGCAATGGAAGACGAGGAAGATGATGATGGTCGCATGGAGTACCCATTGCAACCCACATAATCCTTTAAAGATGTCAAGTTCGGCGACAATCTCTCACCAGAACAACAAACAGAAACCAGGGCGCTACTACAGCAGTACAGTGCAGTCTTAACGGATGTACCTGGTCGAACAAATCTCATCGAATTTGACATGAAATTAACAAACGAGACCCCTGTTCGAACCAGAGTATACCCCATTCCGTACGCCAAAGCTGATAAACTTCGCGGAGAAATAGACAAGCTGCGTCAGGCAGGAATTATCAGCGAGTCTACATCTGCTTACAGTTCGAGTGTAGTGCTGTTGCAGAAGCCCAATAAGGAAGTTCGGCTGTGTATTGATTACCGGTTGCTAAACGCTGTAACGGAATTCCAGCCTGAACCGCTCCAAACTGCTTCTGAGTTGTTAACCAAGCTCAGCAAGGCAACAATTTTCTCCAAGATTGACCTCAGTAAAGGTTATTATCAAACACCAGTCAAGGAGGAAGTTAAACCTTTGCTAGCTTTCAGCACTAGTGAAGGACATTACACATTTAATGTGATGCCGTTCGGACTGCATAACGCACCAGGAGTGTTTACCAGGATGATAAGAAAGCTTTTAGAACCCTTGCAAAGTCCCCACATCCATAAGTTCATGGACGACATCTTAATTACATCGGAATCCTACGAAGAACATATTGCTACAGTCGCTATGCTCCTTGGGAGACTACAGGAAACTGGTCTCACAGCCAGATCTAGCAAATGTCTCATCGCATTTGAAAAGCTGGACTTCCTGGGGCACACTATTTCTCACGGCTGTAGTTGGCCTATTAAGAAGAACGTGGAGAAAATAGTGGCAGCAAAAAGACCCGAACAAAGAAAGACATCAGGTCATTCTTATCACTATGTGCTTACTATCAGAAATACATCCAGAACTTCAACGGACTGACAGCACCTCTGACTGACCTCACCAAGAAAGGTTGTCCGGATAAGGTCATGTGGAATCAAAAGTGCGAACATGCATACAGCACTTTGAAAGGACAGTTGGCGGCATACCCCATCCTAAGGTTACCTGACCTTAAGAAACCTTTCGTACTGAGAGTTGACGCGTCAGGTCAGGGCATCGGGTTAACATTGCTGCAAGCCGAGGACAGTGACCCGAACCTGCTATTCCCAGTTGCTTACGGCAGTCGGAAACTGAATAAAGCGGAACGCAACTACAGTGTCGTGGAAAGAGAATGTCTCGCTCTGATTCATGGCATCAGACGCCATCATGAGTTTCTGTATGGTACTTCTTTCACGGTGCAAACAGACCATGCTCCATTAGCTTTCCTGGGTGGCAATAAGGAATTCAACGCAAGGATAATGCGTTGGGCCTTGCTATTGAGTGTTTATTCCTTCAAAGTGGAATATATTCCAGGAAAACAGAATGTCGGAGCTGACTTCTTGAGTAGAAACTGGACCACGGAGGAAGAGGAGAAAATCGACGATGCCAATCATCCAAAAGCTACCGATCAGGGCAGCTTCATTGTCATAAATGAAACATGAAAACGAGTTTCCATGTCTCAAAAGTGGTGACGATTGTGACGTACGTCTAAGTATGACATATGAATTTCCCTGACCCGATGGATAACAACAGAATATTGGCCTCTCATAACTTTAGAACCCCTGATCATCTGTTGTAACTTTAACCTGCATGCAGCATTTCCACGAGAACTTTACACGCTGGATCATTAATATGTAGCCTGCTATCTTCTGTGAACTTTTGAGATCGCATGACCTTTGATGGGAGGTTAAATCACGCCCTCAACCATCTCTGAGAACGATTTATAGCAATATTTTCCTTAACGCCGGCCCAAAAGAGGACGTGGCCAGAGACTCACTCCTGTTTCTAGAGCAAGTAACAGCAGTTCATTTTCTTACCTGGCTGTCACCCCGCCTGGTGGGAGTTGCCAAAGCTTCTCAGAACAGCGGTACCATCAAAGCCAGGCTGATCTTCAGAATTCAACGTGGGGCGGTATACGATCTAAAGAAATCAGGGAACTCCCAGCTAACGTAGTTAGCTTATCGATAAATTTTTCGCACTCTCATGCGAGCAGCATGAGACGAATAAAATCGGTACACCGGGAGAAACGGAGGAATCGCAACGGTTAACACAACGGCGAGGTACCTCGGATTCTGCTCGACTTCAAGAAGGGTGTGAAAATCTAACACGTCCTATTTAAGTTACATTTGAGAAGTATAAATAAAGAACTCCGAAAACTGCATTTTATCGTTCGTTCTGACAGAATCCTAGTTTCACTAGCATAGTCGGATTCCTGCTAGATTTCATCTACCTTCGTTGACTATTGGAGTGTATTCTTTCTGCGCAGACGGTAATTTATACATTAGCTTCGAGTGATCAGTGGTCTAGTTATTTCAATTTATTTCATTGGATTGTGGTGTAAATTTAACCTTATTAAATAAACCCATTTTCAAAGTTCTAGTGCAAACTAATGTTACAGCTAAAAGTATTTCCTAATACACTTGACGCGTAAATTAATTTTGCAGACGTTAAAAGGAATTATAACCAGTAAATCCAGTTTAGTTCTGTATAGATAGATGTGCTTTTAATTATTTTAACTCACGGGGGAGTTTTCCTGATTTGTTAATTGACGACGCTAATAAAGAAAATAGGCTAACTGTAATTTATCTCGTGTCAGATTATAATATGATTTGTAATGCATTTCTTGTTTTGATTATCTTTCATTCAGAACGATCATTCAACCTGCATCCCAGCAATTATTAATTATATACAGAGTTCTGCCAACTCAATTCGATAACTCCAGTAACACATGAACCTTTTTTAAAGCTAAACTTGTGGCGACCTGTAATGGGCCCCGCTCCTCTGAATTTAACTGAGAATAAAGCCACCCAAGAAACACTTTTAAAATACTAGTTCATATAGTCCTTAAAAGTAAAACTGGAAGCAGAACATATTTTATTCACTGCCCTATTTGTGAAGAAAAAAACATAGGTCTACCTGAACACTGTCTGTCAAGTATATTCAGTGGATTTTACACACCCCCCGAAGAAGAACTTACCTTAGTGTTTTTTTTAACTTGTGACATTACGGAAAAAGAAAGTTATCTCCACCATCTGTGCCAATTTTAGGAACCACACCATACCTCACGCCTAGCCAAGTGCCTGTGCCATTAATTATGAACTTTATCTAAACCAACAGTAGCCTTTACGCTTCACCGTCTGGCGATTTTTTGAGACTATTTGTTACCTCGTTAAATCTGGGGCCTGACACGGAAGAAATAAGAGGACCAGTCCATTATTCCACGGTATTAGCTGCTGTGGTAAATAATTCCTAGAGTGACAGAATTCACCATTTTGGTAAGTCTGCGTGTGTGTTTGTGGGATGGCCAGCCCTAGTGTGTTTTTTTTGAATGAAAGGAGATTTAATCTTTTCTTTACCCTTTTAATTAGTTCGACCTAGTATTAAGGTGCATTATATTCCTTGTACGGGATTTCTCCTAGCGGGATTGTGTAACTGTGTTCTTTCCCCCCTCCCGTAAAATTTGTATGATTAAAGGGAGACATTTGAGAACCCTAGCTTTTCCTCTACACCCCCCCCCCTTTTACTGTAACCCCTTGCCTCAGAGTAATAAATTTACCAGTGGGTTAAATTGCCTATCTCTTATCACCCCCTCCCCCTTTTCTTGTCTTTTGGACCGGGTCTTGTCTGTTAGTAAATACAAACGGGAAACGGTGGATGGGATATTTCTCCTCAAACCCCCCTCTTCCCTTATCATATTTGTATTCTGTAACCTTTGATTTTTTGACTGTAAATGTATAATTATTTGTGACTGCTTTATGATAATAAAGGTATTAATCTTTATTGGTGTTGGTTGTCGGCTGGCCCAAAACTCCAAACATTTCCATCTGTGTAGGCTGTATTCATGTACGTTGTGCGGCAGAATCACCAAATCGGTGAGTGCGCCTGAGCGACTGGAACTGACAAACAATTGTTTGTTCAGAAGAGAGATAGGAATAGTCTGTGAGAAACAGATATTGTCGTAATAAGAGACTGTCCTTGCTCTTCCCAGCGCTTGTGAATCTACTGCCTCATTCTCCTAAATCCTTATTCTCACAGAGCCTTCAATATTCCTCTACACTCTAAAGGGACCAATATCCATCAGCACCCTCTCAGATAAAAATTACGACACTATAGTAGTGCGTAAGTAGAGGGCCGGAGTTGTATTGTAGACGTTGCAATAGTTATTCATGGAGTAGCCTATTTGTGGCTGTAGTTATTCCGAGAAGCAGAGTGTGTGCGGATACTCGGGATTTGTGATGTAACTAGTATTTGTAATGGCCCTACGTCCATTGTGACTTATTTGCGAATCTAATACATTGTTGGAGATTGACAGAGCTGTTGGAGTTAGTACTTAATTCCTAGACAGTGAGCTATACGAGCGGTGTATAAGTGTTGTCTAACTTACATCCACCCACATACACCCTACTCGTCACAAACACCTATTTCCATTTTTTTGTTTAAAGAAATCCCAACTGTACCAATTTTTTTTGCCCAGGTATGGTTGTCAATTTGTTATCGTCACTTCTTCTTCTTTCGTTCGCTTGAAATATGTTGTCTATATCTGCAATGTTGTTTCTTGTGTACACTTCACTGTCTTTTGTAGTTCATACAGAGGTCCGTATAGTTTTGTTTCAAGTGTTGTTTCTCTGGGCCAGTGGGTTTGCCTCAATAAATCATATTCGGGGCAATCTTGAAGTACGTGTCCACATTTACTTACTTACTTACTTACTTAGTCGTTCCCCTTCTACCGTGAGGTGTAGAGGTTTGGAAGAGAGAGCGCCAGACCATTCTATCAGCTGTCTTCTTCCTGGCCTGGTTCCATTCTAGTCCTCGGTCCTTCAAAGATTGTCTAATGTTGTCCTCCCAGCGAACTCTGGGTCGTCCTGGAGGTCTGGATCCCTGGCTCTTTGTTTCCCATGCTTGTCGTGGTAGCCGATCTTCTCCCATTCTGCAGACATAGCCAAACCATCTTAGTTGGGACTGTTCTATTTGGGTCTGCAGCGGATGGGATTTCAGGCCTTGACGTATCGTCTGGTTGCGGACCATGTCTCTTCTTGTTACTTCAACCACTTTCCTCAGATACCTCATTTCTGAGGTTTGGATCTGGCTTTTGTGGGTTGTAGTCGTTGCCCACGACTCGCATCCATATGTCAAAACTGGGACATAAGTGGAGCGGTATACAGCCATCTTCGTTTTCTTACCAACTTCTTTCTTGCTGAGGAATCCACGATTTATGGTCCACATTTACACATGGCTGAATTGCCAATCTTGAATTGTGTATACATGTGGCTGCAGAGTCGGTTGTGTCCTGTTCTGAGGCGCAGAATGACAATTTGTTCTGATCTGTTCATAGCTTAGTAGTCATCCTGTGATGGTGTTGGTGGCTTTCTTATTGATTTGATCATCTTTTTTCTTCTGATGGTACGTAACTGGTACATCCGGTTGCTCGTCTGCAACACCTTCTTTAGCCAGTCGGTCCGCTCTCTCGTTTCCTGGTATTCCACAATGAGACGTATCCATTGCATGGCGACCCTGCGCTGGTTGCACAGTTCAGAAAGTAGGGCTTGTATACCTGGCAATTTTCTGGACTGAAGTGCTTGGAGTGCTGATCTTGCATCTGTCAGGAATACCACAGGCTGTGGACCGAGATTGGTGTTCAACAGTTTCTCAGTTGTTACCTTGATTGTCTGGATTTCTGCATCATAGATGTTACAGAATTTATCCGTTGGTACTCTGACCGTATCCCAAGTATTGTTTGTTATTCTATGTACACTCCTGCTCCTCCATTCTTTACTGCATTCTGTGCTGACCCATCCGTGTATACTGGGACCCAGAGGTCCTGTGGGTATTCATCATCCAGGAAACTGAGAGTGACTGTCCTACGTTGCACGCGGTTCTGTTCATCTCTGTCGAATATTCCTTTCACTTTTGTTTGGATGTGTATTGGTAGTCCAGGTTCTTCTCTCCAAGGGGTTTGTGCTGGCACAGACTTTAGGGGGCTGTCAACTTCAGGCAGGTCTGAGGTTTGTCTACGAAATCGTTTGGCCTGGTGGATAAAGCTGCTTCTTTCCAATCGCCCCATTGCTAGGTTTTGGAATGTGTCCTTCATTGGATGGCTTGGCATACAGAGGAAATTTTCTGCCTGCGTTAGCACTTTCGTGTCTCTGCGTTCTCACAGTGCTTGTATCCTCCCCATTTTCTCCATCTCCGCTATAGGCGTTGATTTCATTGCCCCCGTGATGACCCTAAGCGCCTGGTTTTGCACCTTGTCTAGCTCTTGTAATGTGGTGTTTGATGCTGGACACGACCATATTCCAGGTGTGGTCATATGCCCTGCTGGTAAACTTTACTAAGTATTTTCCCGCTGGCTCCCCATGTGGTTTCACTTAGTTTTCTCAGGATGGCTAACTTCCTCCAGGCCTTTGTTGATGCCTTGTTGATGTGTTGCTTCCATGTCAGCCTATCATGGAATGTAACTCCGAGATAGGTGGGTTGTTTATCTTTTCTCAGTAGCTCTTCATTTATCTTGATGACCAGCTTTTTGTTTGGGAGAGAGGGTGAAGAGCGTAGTGCTGCACTTGTCTGTGTTGATGCTGACACACCATCTATTTGCCCACGAGGTTAAGGCATCTATAGCTCTTTGTAGCAATTTGGTGGCCACTGTTGCATGCTCATCTATGCACCATATTACCAGGTTATCATCGTACATTGCCACTTTCAGTCCATGTGGTAGTTCAGCAACCAGGTCGTTGATGTAGACTAGGAAAAGTGTGGAGGACAGAACCCCTCCCTGAGGGACGCCATGACGCAGTAGAATTTTCTTACTCTTGGGGCCATCTAGTTGTACTCGGGCTCTTCTGTTATGCAAGTATGCTTTCACCCACTTGTACATCCTACCATTAACTCTACAGTTTCTCAGTTTCTTCAGAAGCCCTTCTTTCCAAACCTTGTCAAATGCTTTCCTTAGATCTATCCATGCTGCTAGTACCAGTTTCTTATCTTGGAACGCATCCTCAATCTCTTGGGAAAGGTAAGTTGCCTGATCTTCGGTAGAGTAACACTGCCTAAAGCCCGCCTGCTGTGGTACAAGAAGGTTTTCACTTTCAAAGTACCACTGTAGCCTGAGGTTGATGATACGTTCCATTGTTTTGCAGAGACAGCTTGTAAGGCTGATTGGTCTGTAGCTGGAGTCAGTGGAACTGTTTTTTCCTGGTTATAGGGGTGGTATCATGATTGCTCCCCCTCGCTGATTCAGTTCCTGCAGATCTTAAAGAATCTTATGATCACATATAGCACAACGTTAGAATGTGACATACAATATAAACTCAAACCATTCAAATTAAACATTTATGTATACGAATTTAATGTTTCTGTTTCATGTGGTTTGATTCATAAGGAAGCAGAAGATAAAAATTAGCTGTTGTGCGTTCCGAGAAAATTTTATTTTTTTATTGGTAGAGAGAGAAAGAGAGAGAGAGTGTGTGTGAATGTGTGTAAATGATGAAATCTGGACACAAGGTCAGTTTAAAACTATATGTGCTCCTAGGAAGACGTCAGCACTTTTGTATTACTTTGTGATTGTCCAGATGTTACGCGTTGATGTGCTCTGTCATGATCGCATTGTGGATGCAAATTGTTTAAACAAACTGTTTAGGAAGCTATAACAGAGATAGAAAGGTTTTCCTTGGAGACTAACCATTTGATGGCTTTGTGACAGTATTCGAGGAATGCAATTTTTCTGTGTCCATTAACATCAAAAGTAAATAACATCTAGTTTTTAAAATCACTGAAGTTCAAACTCTCATTAGCATTATATAACATACTGTGCATGTTACATTTTGTTACAGTTAATAACAGTGGGGAGACTCGATGGAGAAGCATCGAGCAGAAATGGACAGCTACAGCAAGGTCACACTATGATCGATCGAAAATCTAATGGTTTTTCATCCCTTATCTTATTAAATATACCATGATTAATTCTCATAAACAGTTTTTATATTGTTACTGTCTTTTCTTTGTTGGAGTACATCTATACAAGTAACAACATTTTAAACATAACAAACACTTCGATTTTTGTACAAACACAAACAAAAAGTATTATTCAAAGTCATGTCATGTATTTGTTTGTTTTTAAGTTGAAGCTTTCGATTTATTTCTTTTGTTTCTTGTTCTTGAGGATGGTAGCAGGCATATAACATTTCTCTAGTCATTTTTAATCTGCTTCATTTGGTAGATTTCGTCTTCCCCTTTAAGTAGTCCCTTTCTAAGTAATACTTTCTTGCATTCAAAGATCCGAAACTTATTTTCAGGGAGATTTCTGAATAAGATTGTTAAACTGTTCCTCATTCTTTATTCACATCAGAGAGAAATATACCTTTAGGTTATGTTATGTTTAAATATCATAACATTGGTTATACCAGGGGTCGGCAAACGTTTAGTAGTGTCGTGCCGAAGTAATGTTGCAAAGTCACTCAGCGTACCAACCTAAGTCCACCACATTTTTATAAACAACAATTATTGAAATAATTTTAAAATGATCTTGTATTAACATGTTTCCGATACATTAAATAACTATTCTATTCTTTGTAGATTATTCAATATTTTAATATAAATAGGAACAAATATCAATACAAATATTATGTTTTGCAAAATTTAAGTTCTGAACACATTAGTTTGAAACTTTATAATAAAATTGCCATATGTATATTTTGTTAAGACAGAAAGTCCAACAGTTTGAAGAACAAAACAGTTAAATAAACTAAACATAAAACACGTTATTAAAATTTTAATATGAGAAATCATTGATTATTATTGATCTGAGTCATTAATCAATTAATGGCACCCGTGTCCTTGCTTCTCCTTGGTTAATTGTTCAATATCAGGTGTGTATTTTGTCAATTTCAGCTTCACACAGGCTTCTAAATGCACAGGTGTTAGGCGACTTCTCTGTGGACTTAAAACAGCTTTCACGTGTGAGAAAATTTGTTCACATGTATAAATTGACACAAAAGCCGAAAGTAGAGCAAATGCAACTTTCTTCAAACAGGTGAACGCTTCAGGCAGGGATGTCCAGCAGTTGAGGATGGCAGCTGACTTTTCCAAGCAGCTTCTTTCCAGAGTTTTTCGCAATTCTACAAATGTTATCGTCCATAACTCTGATGCCTTGAATTCGAAGTGTTGCATTTCAGAATTGTCAACATCCATCCACTCAAAAAGAGATAGGTCAAATGGGATGTTAGTATGGTCAATTAAGTCGGGCTTGATGAGATAAGAAAACATGGGCCCGTGAATTTTAAGTCTTGACCTCGTTTAGCAAACTCTCCTTTGAGCGCTTCAACGTTCTTCTGAAGCTCATCTCTGTTGACAGTAAATCGATTTGAATGAGCCTTTACGTTTGGAAAGTACTTGTATGTGTTAGTGGTAATATCTCTGCAAAATGTGTCTAATTTTGACGCAAATCCTTTCCAGTGCTCAAAAAGATCATATACTGTTTGACCCTGCCCTTATAAACGCAAGTTTAATTCATTCAGATTTGTAGTTATGTCAGCCAGAAACATCAGCTTGCACAGCCAGTCCTCGTCATTCAGTTCCGGGAAATGTTGTTCTTTTTCATCAAGAAACCCCTTGATTGCTTCTAGACATGATACAAATCTGTTCAAAACATTACCTCGACTAAGCCAACGAACATTGCTGTACAGCGGGAGGTCCGCACATGCGCTCTCCATTTCTTGTAGAAGAGACTTGAATTGCCTGTGGGTCAATGAAGAGCGAGAAACTATGAAGTTAACTATCTTGACAACAGTTTCCATTACAGAGTTCAAAGATAGTGACGAAATCTTCGCACACATACTCTCCTGGTGTATATTGCAATGGAAGCTCAATACTTGACGTCCAATACGATCCTCAAGAAGTTTAACAAATCCTTTGTTCTTTCCAACAAATGCAGGGGCGGCATCAGTAGTAACACAGACTATTTTATTCATGTTAATGTTCTGATTTTCGAAATAGCTTACAAATGCAGTTATAATGTCCTCTCCCTTGGCTGTACCATCAAAAGGTATCAAGCAGCACAGTTCTTCATAAATATGATCGTTGTCACAATATCGCGCAACTATAGTCATTCACATCGACACTTTCGTCAAGAGCGACACTAACTACAACAGCTTGTTGTAACCCTGTTGTTTGTTTTATCGTTACATTTTCAGCCATATCAGTTATGCGCCTCTCGATTGATCTCGCAGAAGCCGGTATTTCTCGAATCCGTGACATTATTGTTTCTTTATTTGGTAAATCACTAAACAAAATTTCAGCACTGCTCAAAAAAGTTTCCTTGATGTATTCTCCATCTGTGAAAGGTTTGCCCTTCGAAGCCACACACTGTGCAATTTTGTAACTACATTCGGTAGCTTTATTTTTGGTTCCAATTACATGACTAAAAATACTACTTTGTTTTTCTTTTTTGTAGCCAGAAACAGCCATTTTGGTGGATTCTCTTTTCTCCTCAGTTTTTAAACATGGACTGATGTTTGATTTGATAGTGTCTTTGTACACTTGACGTACGGAACACGACACTTTCATAATATAAAGCACAAACAGCACGATCCTTTTGTTGTATGAATCCATATTCGTTTGTCTAAAAGTCTTGAAACGAGCGTACATCAAGTTTTTTGTCTTTTTTGAGTCATTTTAACGGCACCGTATTACTTAATAACAACACCAACTTTTGTGCTGCGGTCAACGGACTGTACGGGCATGAGTATGCGACAGCCGAGAGAACTGTAGAGGTGGTGGTAGTCGGGAGAGAGGGGAAGGATAGGACGGAAATATAACTTCGTCGAGGTCAGTCATTGTTGTTCCAAACCCACACTGGGAGTCAAAAACTGCGAGCGAAAACGAAATAAATACACTCGTCCAGGCGCTAGCCAGACACTATTGCGTAATTATGATATTACGTCTCCGCTTGCCCGTCAAAATTCGCTTGGGATTCTTTTCAAGAATTGCATCCTGCAAACTACGGTAGCAGGTAGACGCCTGACAAGCGGGTGCCGCAAAGTATAACCACTCCCCTTGAAATTCGTTGAAGATTGTTTGTTCTCGGAAACGGTCCGTAAAAACGAAGACTTACTTGCAGTATAGTATGATCAGGCCTTTAGTTTGCATCAGATAGCACATTCTTACCTCCGATGTCTAAAAACTTTCGTTTTGAAGGTTGTAAAAACAGGTATAGCTTTAAAAGAATTATATGCTTCTATTTAATTAAAAATTCAAATTTTAAAAAATGAGATCATATACTGTACAGTATTTTGATTCACTCAGCGTGCCATTGAAAATCATTCCACGTGCCACGCTTGGCACGCGTGCCGTAGTTTGCCGACCCCCGGGTTATACGATCACTTCCTGGTTTATTGTTTAAGTACGGTAGTCCATGGTTTCAGGAAGTGACGTCTTGACTTCTGCTCAAATTGGTAGCAGACGGTAGTTTGTTAATGTGGGACAAGAACGCGTCTCTAGCCGGCATTCGGCTTGTGTCTTTGAACCTGTGAAGATGGTGTGTGTCCGTCTGGACTTTATATCGGCTTGTGTTCATGCATGCTGCCTGTTATGACTCACCTGCACATATATCTCAGTGTGTAAGATCAGTTGACGAATTAGCAGAGTGAGAGAGTATTCAGGATGTACGTAAGTTGACGTATTTAATAAACGGTGTGCTTTATCAGCTACAGGACAGTAGCGAGACAGCTTAGAGAGACCTGATGTCATACATGCAAGAATCTGAGCAGCATGGAATAAATGTTGTAAACTGTATAAAACAGTAAGCCTTATTTTGACTGAGTGCCAGTGTGCGGGCCAGGGAGAATTGTGAGAATGGCCAGTTTATCTACATGTGTATTAATACAGTAGAATCAAGAAGGGTATCCCTGAGGCCCTCAGTAGTCCTAGGAATGGACATTTAAATAACCTTCGGACTGGAGAAGAGAACCAGCCAAAAGAAGTGGAACCATTCGTTAAACCTTTTAATACTATCAAATTTGCCCGCAACAGGCTGTTCTCTCTATCCATATATCACATAATGTACCCACATCGCTTCAATTAAATTACGACTTCTTAAACTGTGCTTTATCAATTGTATGTAATCTAACAGTTGTAGGTCTTTTGGTGGTTAGATTATCTTTTCTCCCTTATCGAGTAGTAAAAGATGATTTAATAAAAGAGACAGATACATAATCATAGAAATGACACATTAACTACTACTTCACACCTGGAAAAAATAGCAGTCGCTGTCTTGCCCCTGGTTTACTAGGCCTCTCTTGGCATAGATACTAAAATTCAGCGCCAGGTTACCGTCTTTGCCACCTTAAATAAACAAGACTTTACATTCTAAAATAAAGAGTAATAGTAATTCTTGAAGAATATAGATCATAGCAACGGTTAATGCTGCACACTACATTCACGTTAGTCACCAGACAGCAATCAATTTAAGTAAAAGACTATACTTCTTCTTCTTCTTCGTACACTCTCATACGTCTATTTGAATTTTTTCTAAAGACTATACGACTACCAATACATCAATGTGTAAAGATGACCGAATATCTTCAACAACGAATTACTTTGTGGGACACGTTGTGAGGTAAATTAGCCTCATCGTGTCAGCGATGTCCATAACTGATCTTTGACGTGTAAAGAAGTTGTTTAGGAAACTAATTTTGTATGAAGTTTTTACTTAAAGACCTAGAAAGCTATAAAATAAAATTTAAGACTTTTTAACAGAAATGCAGCTCCCGAGGTAGAGTTTTCCCACGACAATCAAATTTTCATGGATCTCTGAGCCATTTAGGAATGAACAGTTAGTTATTCAATCAATGGAGACTCCTAAAGGCAATCGGTTGTTGTCCGCAGACTTTCCCTTTTAATCCTTTTATTTATTTATTTTGAATTGTACTTTCTTGTTCTGTGGCAAATCACTCCGCCTTTCCATTTCCATAAAACTTCTCAGCGTGAGTAAAATCCAATGTACTCTCGCTGTTTTAAAATGACACCTGTTTACTTTACTGTTTCTGTAAGACTGTTTATTTCATTGCTTTTTTTTGGCCCCTTAGAATAGTTATGGTTAACGGAGTCTGTGAGGAAGACTATCTTTGCTGTAACATTTTCCCTCTTCTCCGCCATGGGTACTGTACCTGTGTTCAGTGCTTCAACCTCAGTTTTTAAATCGTTTGAACATTTTCCAGTGGGCACTGAGATGTGGATTTTCTATCCATTCGTTTGTTTGTTTTGTATAAGTGCTTTTTCCATTATTTTCTAACCACTGCTTGCTGATCTGTTTGAAAATATATGGGTCCACTCTGTGGCTGTGCATATCATGTTCTACATTCTATAACTATATGCTTCACTGATGCATTCTTTTAGTTGTCATTTTAACCATTTCTGGTAGATTTCGTATCAAATGTGGGGCACTTGTTTTCGTCAGTCCTGGTACTGAGCTGCTTTTCGTTTACGGGCTCTACTTTTTTCCGTCCACGATCTGGTGTGATGGAGTATTAGTATTTGAGCTTTTTGTGCGATCTGCCTCAGCCATATTCTAGTGCGAGCGTTTAATTTTTTTTTTCTCTGACTGTTGTAGCACTGAGCTGTGTAGTCATTTCTGTCATTCGTGGAATGTAGATTTGCCACGTTAATCTTTTATTAGAGTTTATTTCATTTCTCCATTAATGATTCTCTCAGCCGTGTTTCCATCCTGGTTCTTCTGTAAAAGCTGAATGTCGAAGTACTTGCTCCTTCTGGGATTGTATATTCTAGGACCATTAAAATATTTTCTGTGTACAGCAGTAGTGGTAGCGCAGTGGTTAGTGCACTGGTTTCCTAGGTCGTTGGTCCCTGGTTCGATACCCAGTTGAGGTGGGATTTTTTAGACAGCAAACGGCTCCAACGGTCGACCCAGCCTCATGAATTGGGCACCAGAGCAATTCTGGGAAGGTTAAGGCGTCCGGCGTGATACTGACGACACCACACCTAGTGTGCCGATGGTCAAGAAAATATTGGCCAAACACCATATTCAGAATATACCTCAATGGGGGATCCTTTTCCTTTTTTTACAGCAGCAGCTGAATTCGATGATCTTCTTCAAAGAATTATTTTGTTCAAATTTTTATCAGTCATTCGCTGTGTACATTTTTATTGAAATTATACAATAGATTTTTTTCCCTTTGCCAAGTTACTTTACCGTCCAATATATCTAGTACTCTTTTTCTTCTGGCAGCTTGTGTCCGTTCAGTCTCTATAACTATTTTCTCATTTTTTCGAGAGCGTGAAAACTGTACGCGTATTAATCTTTTCACCAGTTTAATTAGCAAATATTCATATATTCATTAACCTAGTTTTTTGCAGAGCTTCCTGTATTGTGATGTTTTAATATGTAGTTTGCTATCCCATCGTTTAAGATCAGCAGCTTAATGACGAATGCAATGTTAGATGGAAAAATATGCTTCAATTGTAAAATGATCATTTAAAAAATGTCTCGCAGCATTGCCATTATTGACAAATATGATGGCTGCATGGTACATTTAATCCTGGAGATATAGCGAGATATCTGCCCGTGGCAGAAGGGTATAGTACGAAATTTCGCTAGCATAAACATTACATCTATTTCATCCCTCTGTCACATAAAGATCTATCAAACCATTGCATGTCATCTACTAGTATATCTCAATGGACCAGTAGTGGATCCTTGGAATAGGTTATCGAAAATCAAAACAAGACACTTTTAACAAAACCAACCCCAAGTTCTGTGAACAATTTCACATCCAATGAATGTTTGCTACATGTTGCACGCTCGAGTGTTTATTCACGTGGTGTAACGAAGCGTCGACGCCACATCACTGAACATAAAAATTTAACTTAGTAAAAAGAAATGGCAGTACACCAATGTTTAATTCCTTGGGTTAGTTTTGATTCACCTTAGAGACTTTCGAGAGATATTTTTCAACTAATTGACTTTTTTTTTTTGTTCTCATGTTGAAATACCAAGTTTTTATATTCACAGTTAACCTAAATTGAATTTGAAATACCATCGTATTTCTTTCTTTCAGTCATAAAACTGACAACGACATTTTCAAAGGAAAATAAACATCATATCCGAAAAAAATATAGCAACTAAAGCAATATTACTACAATCTACGCCACACCAGAGTTAAGACGTCATACGTCGCATGCGCATGATAATATATATAATGAAAAGCACGAAACAAAAATGTATGATAATTCGAATCTTGATAATGAAAGTGTTATTGCTTTACTAACATAAATCTACCAGTTTTTAACGTCTTGATATTAAATTTAAGAAAGAAAAACCTTCACTTTTAACACCTACAGTTACGAATTTTAATGAAGAACTTACTTTGAAAGTCAGAAGCAAATGTCATGTGGTATAGACCACGTGACTGGATTGATAACGGCCATGAGATGGGTTGTTTCATAATTATGCTGAAATGTAACATTGGACTATTTGGTGGACGCCCATTCATTAATAAAGGCAGAGGAGCCTTTTTGCTCGTGTAGGCCTGAGGAAATAGCAAATCAGAAACTATTAAACAGTGTAAATCTGGCAATGTGTGCTGCGTGGCGTGTATTAATTAGATAATTCATGAGAGTGACCTTTCACCCCTTATTGTGTTACCAATCTGGCTTCTGTTGTTATGTGCATTGTTGTCCTTCTCTCTTTCTTCTTACAGTTCAAGCACTTTTTATTTTTATTTTCCCTCATTATAGAGTTTCTGATTGACTTGCAGGGATCAACCACCGCACTCATGTACTGTTGCAGCAATACATTCTGTAGAAATTTGATTTATATGATCAGTTTCCAAGGCGCGTGCACAATCTCATATAAATCGTTTTGTACGACATGCCTGTGGGAGCAGAAGATCTAGTCTTTCGTTGTATTGTCAGAAGCTCTCTCTCTCTCCTAACCCCGTGAACTACACGGAACCCTACAGTTTAGTGGTTAACCAAAAGTCAAAGATGGTGAAACTGTTGATTAGCGAGACTAACATGAAAGTATAATTTAAGGGGGAAAAAACATCATAAAGTCCGTTAAAATTACGAGTTAGAATTGACGGTGAAGTCAAACATAAATAAATACATGATATCACTCGCATGAATTCTTACACAATCTCAAGCTCGCGTTCTCATTCAGTGTTCGTGTTCGGTTATGATACATTTTATTTATACTAATCAATCAGATATAATCATTTAGCTCCCAAATGACCTTAGTTCTTCAACAAACACATGCCAAGTCTTCCTGACACGTACCAACGGCTCATGTTTTGTCAACGTCTTCTCCATCATTTTCACTTATATCTCAAGTACTCTTCTCCATTTGTGTCTGTGTGTGTGTGTGGTCTACCTCTGCCTCTCTTTCCCTGATGATGATGGAACATGGACTGCCTAATAATGCTATCAACAGGTTTCCTCAATGTGTGTTCTATCCATCACTAGCATCCTCTTCTGATCTCTTGCTCCACCGACACTTGCCTGGTTCTTGTCTGTCGTGAGTTGGTCTATTTCACAACACAGCTTCTGAATAATCCTGAGTAACTCTGACCATCCCGCGCGCCATACATTGTAGAAATTGTATGATACACTGGCCAATGGAAAGACTTCCTGATTCGTGTGTTTACTACATTCTTGCACAGTTAAATGGAGTCTCAATTTGTGTAACCGAGTGAAGGATGCAAATTAATTACATAAGTAGGACAGAAGTACCACTGGGAAGAGGTATCTAATTCTACAACAGGAATGTTACTTTAGAGGTAGGTGTAAAGACTTCCACGAAAAGTAGTTTATTAAGAGAGATATATTGAGTGGAAAGGCTTCGACACATCGGGTTAGTTCCTAATTTGGCTATTTAAAGTATGCATAGAATAAAATGCACTTAGGAGACTAAACGATTTTTAGTTAGAAAGACAAAGAATAATCCGGGGTATAATTTAAGCTTGAGATGAATACAATCGCTCCAGAGATAAGAAAGATAATGGGGATAATAGTTTTTTCATAATTTGGCAGAGAGACAAAATATGCCTCATTTTGGGATTCGCAACACCCCGTTATCCCCCTGCTTCCCGATACGCCGGATGTGCTAGTATAAATAGCCACTGCCCTTGCTAAATTGAGGCCATAACATTTGAAAAAAAAAAACAGCGAGCAGAAAGAAGCGGTAACTTGTTAATGAAGACTGGCTTTGCCAGTGTACCTGAGAGCAGATCAAGTTTGCCATTAACAGCTCGACTGTGTGTGTGTGCCTGGGGGTAAGAATATATATATATATATTGTTAAGGTCAAAGGGGAATGATACGTACTATACTGATTATACAGTGTGAATTCAGGGTTGTCGCACTTGTTAGCTGGTTTAATTGTGAGTTGTTTAAACATTTATATGTTAGAAAACAGAGTGTACAGAAAGCGTGTGAGCGCTGGTCATGTAGTTATTCTGTACTGGTTTCGGCCGGCTGTGAATAGCTCACGGGGAGTCCGTGAACAGCCGAGTCCGGTGTCTGTTTGTGCGGGAGATGTGTCATCCCGTGGCAGTCTAAGTTGGGCGGTTGACTGGGGTCAGCCTAGTATCTTGTGTGTGTTCCCAAGGGTAGTGTAAGGGAACGATATTTGGCCATTTTTCGAGGTGTACTAGTACTTGCCTATGTAGATGTGTAAATCTGCAGATAAGATGAGATAAGATGAGATAAGAGAAGATAAGGTGTACTTTATGTTAAGGACATGTTCTGAGGCCTTGGTGTATACAGGCCGAAGTTTTTGGATCATATTTACCTCCCTGATAGATTTCTATTGTGCAGGAACGGCGGTAGGAGATAGTTAGGCCATTGTTCCTTATGAAGGGAGAGTTATCGAAGAGATTATAAGGCCAGGAGTTGTGTAAGCCAGATTACTTATAGACTACAGAGCGGACAGTCTTTTGAGTATATATAGATTTAAGCCTGGGTGGCGTTTTGTAACTGCAGTGTCAGCAGTCGTTCTGGTGGAACATTAGAACTGCTAGGATATATAGATTCAAGCCTGTATGGCGTTTTGTTAACTGCAGGGGTATGCAGTCGTTGAGGGAGTCCTATAGATGTACGCCTGTGTGGCGGGTTTTGTAACTGCAGTGTCAGCAGTCGTTCTGGTGAATTTACTGATGTAACATTAGAACTGCGATGTAAACAGGGTTTACATCATACTGAACAGCTGTAACATTCTGCGCAATTGATTATTATTGATTTTTGTGTATCCTGTTGTACCTGTGTAGTGTATCGTATCGGATTGATGTTGCTGTGTGAATAAATGATGTGCTGTCAATTGGAAATGAACACTAGTCTGATTCGTTGATCTATGCTTGACAGTACAGGGTGAGTGACTGTAACCTTCATACCACTCACTACAGACTTTATACACAGGGACAATACAGAGCTAACCTATTTATCATCTGCTCTGTGTGGGCGCATGTACTACAATCAGTCTAATCACCTCAACAGAGAGATATACTTTACCAAATAGACATCAACAGAACTTTATCAATTAAAGACCACGGTGATAGACTTCACCACCATTTGTTATATACCACCAGCATTTCAACTTTATCAGTGGTGGGCCAACCTTTCGGGCGGAATGACCACGAATTCGCGTTATAAGAGCATCAGACTTTATCAGTATCATGGTAAGGTTATAAGAGCAATGAATAGCCCTATGTGGGCGTGACTTGGATTTATAACGCCTGTTCTTACTGCTACATTGTTAAGAAACAAAGGCGAATCTTCTACAATTTTTTGTGTTGATCGTGACCTGTAATCGGCAACGCCTCTACAATACACAGACAGTTGTGTGTCACTCATGACCTTTAATCGGTGACACGGTGAAGCGTCTTGTGTTTACATGCCTCCATATGACATTTTCGCAACGTTTCCAGTTCTACGTTTCAGAGTGAAATTTTCAAGTAAACTTTGACATGGTTATGGCGACCTGTCCTGATTCATCATCATCAGCGATATCTGCATTATGAGAATTACAGTATGTTCCAGTTTTATATGCAAGTGCGAAATATCAAGTAGCTCTTTCCAACAAGAGTGACAGACAGTGTACCTTCGCGACGACAGAGGGAACAAGTGGGTAACTTGCGCTGTTTCCAGTTTCCAGTGCTGTGTACGATCACATAGCATACTGTTTCCAGTTTCCAGTTTCCTATGCTGTGTATGACAACATAGCATGCTGTGTCAGGGTGTAGTGAGAGTTGACATGGGACTCTGCTGATGTTATGTCATCTTTGATGTTGATGCCCATCGATTGTAACAAGAAAAGAAGGAACTTTGCTATTTGCAAGATAAGTGGTTGTGTTGTTGTGAAAACTGTGTTTATGTATGCATGCTATCAAGTCTTCTCATATCACACATTATATATTCTATTAACTGTTTAGTATAGGTTTTAGTGCATAATAATTGAGAATTGAAATATTTATTGTGTGAGGTGGAAATTAGTTATCTAAATTTCCAGGGACATAAACTTATTATAATTAATTTTGATATGGATGCTAAGTGGTGTGATGTAGATCCTACAGATATAAGACCTATGTTGGAGTATGCATTGGTGGTAGGAAGAGATAAAAAGGGATTGAGAGGCCCACGACTTGGAGCATGGGTGATGGAGGATTTTTTGATTAATGTGTCAGCATCCCTAGAGTCATTTGCTGAACATAACTTTAAGTTAGTTTGTAATTTTGTAATGGCTAAGGATTTGGTTGATTTGCTACGGCACATTCGTGTGTTTGTGCAACAATATATAGAGATTGAACACGGACATATTGTGCAAAGTATATTCAAGATAATCCACAACAGTGTTTCTGACCTGCATAAAAGGGAATTGAATATTGAGAAACAAACAAAAGTAAACAAACAGAGTGCTTTACAGGAAAGTGATAAGTTTTTACAAGATGATGCTGAAAAGAAAAAATTACAAGAAACAGTGTCTAGGCTCACAAGTGAGTTACTGAAATCAAACTTGGATCTTGCTAATGTAACAACAGCATTAGACTCTGCAGGCAGTAAAGTAAAAGATTTGGAAGTTCAGATAGAACATATGAATAGCGTAATGGGTAATCTCACTCGAGAAATTCAAGAGAAGAATGATATTTGTGAGAAATTAAAAGTTCAAACCAAGAAATGTGAAAACTTATGTAATGAAACACTTACTGGCTTATTGTGTGACAATGTGATTGTTAGTCACCGACTTAAAGAAAAGTATTTTGTACCTCCCGAGAATGTTAATGAGCTTGGGAATGGCCAGAATAGTGACAGTAGGGAACTTCAGATGGATTTAACACAGTTGAGTGCTAATGAAGAAAAGGATGATAAGGAGAGATTAGAAGAGTTAACGATGTACAAAAGGAAAATGACTGATATTGAGAAATTACTCATGCAGGAGAAGAGTAAGGTTTTAACATCTAATAACTTAATTAAGAAACAAACTGAAGACATCTCACTTAGAAATGCTGAGATTAGTGATCTGAGAAAAAGAGTTTATGGTTTGGTAGATGTGGTTTTAGGTATTAAGGGTTTGTCTACTGTCAATGTTGACAAAGGTAGACAGAATGTTTATCACCAAATAAAACAAGCAAGAAGCCAGCCCTTTACACAAGCTGAGACGAAAGTCGAACATGAGGGACGGAGATCACTACGTGGCAAATACAATTTCCCACGTACTACTTCTGGTAACATTACTGACTCGTGGCGTCAGGCCAGCAAAGATAATTCTGCTATAACAGTCAGTTCTATAGATTGCAAAAAAAATGGAGATAAATTTCAAGGCAGATCTAAAAAGACCAACCATTATTCTGATTATGGAAATACTGATAAACAGATAATAAGGGACAAAGCTATTAGTAAGACTTGTACCCAAAATAAAACTCAACATGTTGATAACCATAAGAATTTAGTTATCACTGGTACTGATCAATTTAGTAAGAATATTGTTACAAAGGAGAATAAAAACAGTTTTGGTGAAAGAAATAACTACAATAAAGGTTATCAGCCGTATAACGATGATTCTAGAACACAACAAAATCCATCGGTTAGATATTTTTATAGAAGTAGAAATACTAATCATAGTAATGTTGCACAACAAAAGAACAAACTTGGTTATAAACAAGGTAACAGTAAGGGTATTGTTTCAAATACTACTGCTTGTTATGCATTTTGAGTTCGAGAGAATATCTTGTTGTGTGTAAGTAGGATTTTATTTCAGCCTACTGTTGTGATGACCTTCATTTCTGTCAGGATGTCTTATCCTTCTGTGTTATCTGCTGTGTGACGAGGAAATGATGGCATCATATAGAAACCAGACGTTTTCACTGCCACACGTGGGTAAATGTAAGACTAATTTTCTGTTTTACTTCAATAAATCTCACAAGTTGATTGAAATAGACATTTTCATTTATATTTTCCCACAGTATTCGGCTTGTTAAGAATCTTCGCACCGAAGTTATTTTTTACTGTGAGAGGAATGTGGGTCAACCTGTGACCAGGTGTCTAGTCAAGCGCAACCCAGCCAGCCTGTTGACACGGTGTTGTATGACATCGCCCCGTGCGGTTTTACAGAATGCTATCGAGGACCGCGGATTTGTGACCTATTTATTTTTTTGTTTGTTTAGGAGTTAGTTTAAGATTGCTATAGTGTTTTTTACACTTAATTTATTTTTTGGTTAATGAATTACTGTATTGTTTAGTAACTTACATTACATAATGTCTTAGGTATTGTGTATGTTCATAGGTATGCACTGTTGTGACTGTCATTATTTACATGATTGTTTTATTGATAAACATTGCATGTGTTATGATTGCAATGAAATGATGACATATCACTTTGTAGTGACTTATCTTTAATTTTTGTAATGAGATTGTGGATTTGTGATTTTTTCATACGCTAGTCGGAAGACTATTCCACTTAGACCATATTATGTATGACCATAGGTGCTACGTTATGAAGTTGAAGCAATGATAGTTGATTCATCAAACATTGATATGTTTTGCAGCGTTGGTTCTTAGGAAAATTTTAGATTTGATGAGATTGCCAGCCCTATGCACAAACTCATTAGCGACGAATATGCGTTAGTTGTTTCAGAGAGTCTTGTTATTCATTAATTTTTTTATTTTTTTTTTTTTATTCTGGTGCTATGTCTAATTAATATATTACCATATACAGAGGTTATATGCAGTAACTATTGTGTTGTGAAATGTAATTTTGAAACTAAACTTGTATGTGTTAGTTATGATTTTGTATTTGTATTTGTAAACATATTTTGAAACATTGATTTCTGGTATTTTTTTTGCCATGTGCTTTTTTCTACTGAATTCTGTTTAAACTAGTATGTGTTTATTATAAGTCTACTTAAGAATTGGAATTCTTTTTTGTTAGATGTCATTCATTTGGTTAAAAGATAATTTTATTTTGGTATATTAGTTATAGATTTAATCTAGAAAAAATTAACATACTATTGTTATTTAACTTAGCTTTAAAGAAACTTTTTTGTACTGTAATTTTTTTTTTTTTGGAAATGTATTTTTCTTTGACATTGTTATATTTTTTCTGTGCCAAAGCGCTTAATTAGGTGTAATAATATATGTTGATATTCCATTTAAAATAGTAATTTTTGTTTTGTTTTGAGATTGTGATAATTTTATATATCGCACTTTTTTGTGTGATGTCTGTGATAAATCATTTTAGTTATGTATAAGTTTTGTAATTTAGCTAAAATTATTTATTATGCGTTAGTTACTTGGATTGTTGTTGGGATGTATTGTTGTCGTTTTTCTATGCATTCATCTTTTGAATTCCCTTCTTCCTTTTCGAATGATTCTTCGTTTCACTACATTTCTTTGGAAGCGGTCTATACTTTGGTTATGCTTCCATGTTTCATCTGGATGTTACTTGATACTATTTGTATACGTTTACTTTTTACACTTCTTATACTTCCATACTTTGTATTCTTACGTATTGGAATATGGATTAGTATATGTAATTATTAGTGATAGTTCTATGTGTTTCATGCAAGGAATTGATTAGCTTAATTATTACTATTAGGTATTATGGATCTTTCTTCCTATTTCGATTTCTTTGTTGATTTTCTGTGCTGATCATGCTTCTTTTGTTTGATCTTGACTTTACTTTCTATTTATTGTGTCATGTTTGGTCTACAGTAATAATACCTAACTTTGTTTGTAAATGATTATTTCGGTGTATTTAACAGATTATTATGGGTAATTTGTTTATTGTACATTTGCTTTATTATTTGGCGATGTATTATTTTGACCTTATCATAAGGCTATTGTTGTAAGCATATATTAGAGCTTAGCCGACCCCTCATTTGTCGGTGATGTAGTTTTTTCAAAAAAATGATAGATCATTTTTTTCTCCGGACCGGGTGGTAACTGTTAAGGTCAAAGGGGAATGATACGTACTATACTGATTATACAGTGTGAATTCAGGGTAGTCGCACTTGTTAGCTGGTTTAATTGTGAGTTGTTTAAACATTTATATGTTAGAAAACAGAGTGTACAGAAAGCGTGTGAGCGCTGGTCATGTAGTTATTCTGTACTGGTTTCGGCCGGCTGTGAATAGCTCACGGGGAGTCCGTGAACAGCCGAGTCCGGTGTCTGTTTGTGCGGGAGATGTGTCATCCCGTGGCAGTCTAAGTTGGGCGGTTGACTGGAGTCAGCCTAGTATCTTGTGTGTGTTCCCAAGGGTAGTGTAAGGGAACGATATTTGGCCATTTTTCGAGGTGTACTAGTACTTGCCTATGTAGATGTGTAAATCTGCAGATAAGATGAGATAAGATGAGATAAGAGAAGATAAGGTGTACTTTATGTTAAGGACATGTTCTGAGGCCTTGGTGTATACAGGCCGATGTTTTTGGATCATATTTACCTACCTGATAGATTTCTATTGTGCAGGAACGGCGCTAGGAGATAGTTAGGCCATTGTTCCTTATGAAGGGAGAGTTATCGAAGAGATTATAAGGCCAGGAGTTGTGTAGGCCAGATTACTTATAGACTACAGAGCGGACAGTCTTTTGAGTATATATAGATTTAAGCCTGGGTGGCGTTTTGTAACTGCAGTGTCAGCAGTCGTTCTGGTGGAACATTAGAACTGCTAGGATATATAGATTCAAGCCTGTATGGCGTTTTGTTAACTGCAGGGGTATGCAGTCGTTGAGGGAGTCCTATAGATGTACGCCTGTGTGGCGGGTTTTGTAACTGCAGTGTCAGCAGTCGTTCTGGTGAATTTACTGATGTAACATTAGAACTGCGATGTAAACAGGGTTTACATCATACTGAACAGCTGTAACATTCTGCGCAATTGATTATTATTGATTTTTTGTGTATCCTGTTGTACCTGTGTAGTGTATCGTATCGGATTGATGTTGCTGTGTGAATAAATGATGTGCTGTCAATTGGAAATGAACACTAGTCTGATTCGTTGATCTATGCTTGACAGTACAGGGTGAGTGACTGTAACCTTCATACCACTCACTACAGACTTTATACACAGGGACAATACAGAGCTAACCTATTTATCATCTGCTCTGTGTGAGCGCATGTACTACAATCAGTCTAATCACATCAACAGAGATATACTCTTATCAACCGTACATTATCACCCAAGATCAGTCTTTATCATATATATATATATATATATATATATATATATATATATATATATATATATATATATATATATATATATATATATATATATATATATATAATTATATGATTTGCTGTTGATTCACTACAGTGTGTTGGAAAGTGTGTAGACGTGTTTCAGCAACCATTGTATAATTTCTGAAGGACTTACCCGCCTGTGTACATTCAAATTAAATTGAGAACGACAGCAGAATTGTGTCTGTAGGTTTGGAAAAGCATTTAAAGAAATATGTCTTGAGGAAATGGGACACATGCCTGGAACATAAGGAAGAATGACAGAAATTGTTTTAGTGTATGGATCAAGGTATTACTTATTATTTTATACTAGACCAAATCATTGTATGGAGGCAGATCATGGATAAATGGATCTAACTAAGGTTTTAGAAGGAAATTGTAGTGACGGTGAACTGTATGTGGGTAGTACTGGTATAAATTTGGTATAAATTGTCCTGTGCATTTGCAAGCACATTATCTGACACTGTCTATCGTCCCCACCTTATGTGATAAGGGAATAGTGATGGACCATATAGTGGTTACGTTTATTTTTGTTTCAGGTTTTATCCTGACCACTACAAAAACTTTAAGAGTCATCCATTTTTGCTGGAGTCTGTGGTGCAAGTGCCCTTGTAGTCAACAGGGCTAGATACCCAGCTTCCTCTGCCTGGAGAGATTCAAGATACTTGTTGTCCATGGCAGGAGTGTGACCGATCTCTAAACATAAGCTAAGTGGCAAAACAAAGCCACTGATCAGCGTATCCAGATTATAACCCCATATTAAAAGACAAGATAATAATACAGATCCAAGTGAATGATGACAATTGTGAACATAAATTTACCTAGTACTATCTTTACAGTCAAGTAATAGTGACAGAATTTAGTAGCACATCAACATTCTTCAAAAGGAGATAATTAACCAAAGTGATAACCTTCAACAAGTTGAATAATTTTGAGATTGTTAATTATTTTTCAATGTTTATTGATTTACTGTTGTAAATAAATTTGATTTCATTTCAATCTTTCCTAACCGAAAAGAGAAACGGTATAGGCTAAATAAATTGTAAATATTTATCAACAGACTTACTTACTTATTAAAGTTGAGTTTATGTTATTGTTGATAAATAATTTTGTTAATACCCCTAGCAGAGACCACAACAACAATAACAAATAATAATAAAATCAAAGGAGGATCATGAGAGGGAGCCCATAGGGATTCAGGATAATACATTAACGTCATACCTGGAAACCTATACAGCTTGACCCTACCTTTGATGTCCATACACCCTTACTCTTTTCAGAGATGGGGGTATTTCTTATAAGACCAGACTCTTAGCTGGCACTATCCTGGTATCATCTGATACAACTTTTTGTCCAGGATAGCTTATTAATTTTAATACCATCTGAACCTCTCGCGACATTGTCATCAGTTCGACATTTGTGATCATGTTTGTCCTCAACTCGCTGTCATTAAAGTTTCTGCTTTTTTTCATTATTTTATTTTATTTTATTTTTTTTTGGTAAGAAAATGGGAGGATAGCTGTATACTGAGGGTAGGAACCCTTGTCAATTGTGTAATATCCTCTTCAAGTGTTATTTTTAATGACTGTTTCCATGATGATGACGAGTGAGAAAAATTATCAAGATGTCAAAATCCCCATCAGCATTTTGCACAAAGCCGTTTGAGGTCTGCTACGATTTTCTGAGCGTCAGTATTACACAGAGCAGAATCTTCCATGAAGAAATGAGTCATGGAGAATCTGTTAATAAGCAAGAAGATCGCAGAGGGGTACTTTTACAGAACACTGTAAACGTTACCACGGACTTCTAGAAGACAAATTATGTCCGGAAACAAGCCACATTGTAGAGGAAGCTGTAGATTCTTTTCGGGCATGTAATAAGTAGATAGAATACATTGTGGCAGCATATGCACGACTGCTGCACAGGGAGAAAGTGGGCGACAACGATAGAAAGTATTGAAGAGTTAACAAAAAAGTGTTTAGATATCTGCAACAGAATTAATAAACATAAACTTATGAGTCGACAGCAAGTCGATCTTCATCTACTGATAGTTCCGAGTGGATGCTTTGGTAGATCTGTGAGCGACTGAGGGGTAAGGAGGGGGGAAAAAACTTTTTAAACTCGGGAAATTTTTGAATAGAACTCTCCCGCCGGGCGCGGTCACCCGAGGTTCAAAGGTACTTTTTTCCGCTTTCCCAAATGATAACTCTCAGGCTGAATACTAAAATATATTCGTGACCTGCATGAGATGGGAACGTGATCTTCTCTTTGTAAAGTTACCACCTCCTTTAATTATATATATATATATATATATATATATATATATATATATATATATATATATATAAATATATATATATATATACATATACATATACATATACATATATATATATATATATATATATATATATATATATATATATATATATATATATATATATATATATATATATATATATATGTATATGTATATGTATATGTATATGTATATGTATATGTATATGTATATATATATGTATATATATATATATATATATATATATATATATATATATATATATATATATATATATATATATATATATATATATATATATATATATATATATATATATATATATATATATATATATATATATATATATACATATACATATACATATACATATACATATACATATACATATACATATACATATACATATACATATACATATACATATATATATACTATATATATATATATATATATATATATATATATATATATATATAGATAATCTCTGCAAGTATTTAGGCATACCTTACAAAGACTCAAAAAAGTGCGCATGCGCGCAGCGGGTATTTCAAGTGAAACTTTCGCAGTTGAGTTGCAACCGGTAATTGTTACATGCCTCTCAACACGCTGGTCAAGTAGGTGAAAAAAAAAAGAAATAGGTACATTCTTTTTGAGTCTTTGTAAGGTATGCTTAAAAACTTGCAGAGATCATCTTACTTTTGTGATAGAAAGAATCCTCGTACCACATCATGGGGCCGAGAATAAATTTGTTAAAAAGGGTACAATCTTTTATGGACATCCTGTTCATATAATTCTCTTAAACTGTCCTTTCCCTGTCATGTCCTGTCCCACAATATGTTTTCTTGCACTCAGGAAATTTTATTTCAAAATCATGCGTTTTTAGCTTTTGCACAAACTGCACCACGCTTAATATAGCGCGCATCTTTTTTCCCACCAAAGTTACAGTTGTATTTTAAATAATAAATAGAAAACACATAGTAAAGTAAGTATAAGGTAGATCTTTAGAGAGCTCAGTGTTACTAAACAAGATCTCAGAAGCTCATGGATTACCGACCCCTGGCCTACACCATTCGGCATAGCAGCAACAGATATGTGTGTTAGTGTGTGGAATATGCTGCTTGCATACATTTATACATTAGCTTTCGCATCCATCCACCCACCAATCCACTTGACTCCTGGTTTGTTGGCCAGGTAGGAATGAAACGTGAACTTACTGCGAAATTAATATATTTGTTTACGGCATAATAACTTGATGCATCGTCCGTCAATGCTTTCAGATCAATTGTTAACTTTGAGAACCCGAAGTCTAATCTGAAATCTGAGCTTGCGCGTGCAGGATCAAGCCACAATCCTGTAGCCACATACTGATCACGTGTTATCCTCCTTTCCATTGGATATCTCTAGGAAAACAATACAGTATATATTTAATCTGGAAAAAAATTGGATATCACGTGTTTTACGAAAACTACATAAGAACAGAGTGACGAGTGGTAATAATGTTTGTGACGAGAAGATGATTTTTACAGTCTCTGGAAGCAAATAATTATTGGCTTAGCGGTTAAAGCGCATTTCCGTCGCGGAACAGAAACTGGGTTCCTGGATCGAAACCAGGTAGCGCCACGCTCTAGTTTGCTTTGCTGTAAATGGGCACCTGGCCTTGCTACTGAGTTAAAAAAAACAAAATCAGCGAGGAAGTTCTTTGGTCACTCCGCCTCATTAAAAGGTATGCCTCGAGTGTATAATCTGTAAGACTTCACTTGCCAATCTCAGTATCAGTAGTATGTCATGTTGTTTACGGTTAGTATTCAGGAGGAGGCGCATGACATTTATATAAGGAAATACTCCGGGTCGATTCCGCAGGAGGAGTGTCAGGAGGAGGCGCATGACTTTTTATATAGTAATATATATTAGACGGGGTGACTTCCTCTGACGATCAGCTTGCGTCCTATCATAGTTCGATAATGGCATGTTGTTGTTGTGTGTTGTTGTTTATTTGTTTATGTTTACAATATGTAGACGATATTTATATTACAACAGTTATACATTTATTTTACAACATAGATACAAAGGTTTATAAATAGAAGTATATAGTTAATGATCTCTTTTAAAAGAATACTTGAGTTAAAGAGGAAAATATAAAAAATCGACAACGGCGGCTTAGGTTACTAAGGGGGGTTTTTGAAGCGAGTGGAGCCTTTTTGTGCTGGCGGGGATGACGATGTATGGTGGGGTGTAGCTGGTGATTGTGTGTATGACTCAGGAGTGAAGTGTTAGAGACTTGCCTATACCAGGGACAGCATCTAGAGGTGGGAGTGAAGTGTTAGAGACTTTACTAGGGCCAACATCGAGAGGTGGGAGTGACGTGTTAGAGACTAAACCAGATCTAGCATCAAGAGGCGGGGGTGAAGTGTTAGAGACTTGGCTATACTAGAACAAGCATTGTGAGGTGGGAGTGAAGTGTTAGAGACGTCACTATACCAGGTCCAGCATCGAGTGGTGGGAGTTAAGTGCTAAGAGACTTGACTATACCAGGGACAGCATCTAGAGGTGGGAGTTAAGTGTTAGAGACTTGACTATACTAGGTCTAGCATAAAAAGGCGGGAGTGAAGTGTTAGAGACCTGACTATACGAGGACCAGCACCGAGAGGTGGGAGTGAAGTGTTAGAGACTTGACTATACCAGGACCAGCAGCAAAAGGTGGGAGTGAGGTGTTAGAGACGTGACTATATTAGGTCTAGCATGAAGAGGTGGGAGTGAAGTGTTAGAGACCTGGCAATACTAGGGCTAGCAGCCAGAGGTGGGAGTGAAGGATTAGAGACTTGACTATACCAGGTCCAGCATCGAGAGTTGGGAGTGAAGATAAAAAAAATCGATAATGGCGGCGTAGGTTACTAAGGTGATTTTTGAAGCGAGTGGAGTTTTTTTGTGCTGGCGGGCATGACGACGCATGGTTGTAGCTGGCGGTTGTGAGTTTTTTGTGTAGGTATATCAGCCGCTTTGTAGGTCTCTGTTTCTTCGGTGGTAGATTAAAGACATCGGCCGGTGGGAGTGAAGTGATAGAGACTTGCCTATACTAGGAACACCAGTGAGAGGTTGGAGTGGAGTGTTAGAGATTTGACTATATTAGATCTAGCATGAAGAGGTGGGAGTGAAGTGTTAGAGACATGACTATACCAGGACCAGCATCGAGAGGTGGGAGTGAAGTGTTAGAGACTTGACTAAACCAGGTCCAGCATCTAGAGGTGGAAGTGAAGTGTTAGAGACTTGCATATACCAGTGACAGCATCGAGAGGTGGGAGAGAAGTGTTAGAGACATGACTATACTAGGACCAGCAGCGAGAGGGGGGAGTGAAGTGTTAGAGACGTGACCATATTATGTCTAGCATGTAGAGGTGGGAGTGATGTGATAGAGACTTGGCTATACTAGGTCTAACATCTAGAGGTGGGAGTGACGTGTTAGGGACATGACTATACTAGGACCAGCATCGAGAGGTAGGAGCGAAGTGTTAGAGACTTTGCTATACCATTTTTGTGTAAGTATCTTAAATGTTGTGTATTGTTGTATTGTTCTGGTAGTGTGTTGATGTGTTTGTTTATACAATATTTATATTTATACATATATTTTACAAACATTTATTTATACACCATAGATAACAAAGGTTTATAAATAGAGGTATATACTTAACGTTCTCTTTTAAAAGAATACTTGAGCTAAAGAGGGGAAAAAGAAAAATCGATAATGGCGCGAAGGTTACTAACGGGATTTTTGAAGCGAGAGAGTATTGACTTTTTGGCTGGTGGGGGGTGCCGACGTATGTGTGTATTGTGGTGTAGGTGGTGAGTGTGCGTTTTTGTGTAGATATGTGTGTGTGTTTTTGTATTGCGCTTTTAGTGTGTTGGTGTGTTTGTTTGTACATATTTATACATATATTTTATAATCATTTAGTTATACGTAATAGATAACAAAGGTTTATAAATAGAAGTATATATTTAAGGCTCTCTTTTAAAAGAATACTTGCGTTAAAGAGGAAAATATAAGAAAGCGATAAATGCGTTTAGTATGAAGTGTTATAGCGGAAGATGACTAATGAGCGTGGTCGGTGGGGTTATTTTTTGAGTGTGCGGGGGGCTATTTGTTTTGACTGATGGACGTGTAGCGGGTTATGTGTTGTTTATACAACAGTTAGTCGTTATTTATACATATATTACAACAGGTAGACACTATATATACATATATTACAACAGTTATACATATATTACAATATATATATATATATATATATATATATATATATATATATATATATATATATATATATATATATATTACAAACAGGTATACATATATACGATATGTACACAATATAGAGAACAAAGGTTTTTTAAGTGTAATAAATGTATTTTATTTTTTTCAAAGAAGACGAAATGTCAAACTAAAGCGCTAGTCTCAGCCGCTTTGTAGGTCTCTGCTTCTTCGGGGATAGATTAAAGACATCGTCCGGGTGCTTGTCAGTGGCTGCTATAGGGGGACAGGGGTAGGTGTTAGGAAACAACTCGGTTCTGGGGATATTAGTTGATAACAACTGGAGTTGATGTAGTGGTTAAACGTGTTACTGGGGCAAGTAGTAGGAGGGGTGTAGTGGTGTTGATGTTGATTTTTGTGTTGTGTTGGCGTGTAGGTATTGAGAATATAGGGTGGTGAGAGGTGACGTTTTGTAATTATCGGAGGTAACTATTCTTGTGATGTAAAAATATGACAGGGGATTTCCGTTGTTGGGTGAATGTAATCACATATTGAGATTGGCTCTGGTCCACGTGGTAGTTTTTTTATTATTTATATTTTATCAGGAGTAATATGTCTACTCACCACAATGTCCATCTTGTGTTATGTAAATGACCCGCACACAGCCGTATTCTCCAACATAAATTATACTGTCAAAGGCCAGGCTGGACAAGGCCAAATAGATAGTTTTATTGAACACAAAGAGGCTCCGTAGAAATATATGGTATATGCAGACTAGATTATGGCGGCAACTAGATACTCCTTAGTGTTGCAGGTTGCAATCTGAACAATATCGAGGCCATTTTCAGCCATTTTAATAAAACTCAACACGCACGTGCTTTTACTGCTCGTTATTAAACTCGATCGATGGTCTGCGCTCGCGACGAAATCATTGAGCGTAGACGATATAAAATTCCGTAGCATAGAGGTTTTTCTCGTTGCTTTTTTGTTTTGTTTGATTTCCTGTCTTTATTTTACTTCACAGCTTACTTTTATTTTGTCCTTAATTTATGTTTCTTTTAGACCAGGGTTTTTGTTCCTTTCACTTTCTGTTCGGTTTACCGTTCCTTCCTTAGTATGTGTTTCCCGCCCCTGACTGCAATCTGGTTAGCATTATGTTGGACTTATTTGCTCTTATTGCGCTACCAATAGGTTGTTGTATACGAGTTGTCTTTACGGTTTTTAAATATTGTCTAATTCCTCTATATTTATTTTATAGCTATCACCGATGATTTACAATTAGTATTTATGCTCTATCCATGCCTAATGCTTAATTAACACAAGAAAAGTTATTAATACTTTTTTTTTATATAAATTTTAAATTATGTTTAGATATCAACAGTTAAAAGCTGACTAGGCCTGCTATAAAGCTAATCCATTTGAATTAAATTTAAGTTTGTTCACGAGCGTGCTCACGCATGAAAGCTCCTATATCGACTCCCGTGACGTCGACATTTTTAAAATGGGCGGCATTTCTGACAGGCAAACGCGAACTTACCCTCACTAGTTATGAGATCAGATCGATAGAGGGTGACGTCAGGGCTAAGTATAGCTATTTAGAAAAGCGTAATAAAAGTCTAACATGCAGAGTTTTGCGTGTTGCTAGACGAAAAAAGCCTATCTGCAACGGGATTTACCTTTTTAAGACTAACCCTGCTACTTATTTCTGTTCACGTCATTGCAGACAACCTCAAAACACAAGAGATCAATAGTAAAAATTTATAAAAGAACCATTCCTTCGTTCGTGCGTTCGAACCCACGGGATTTAAGGTTTCAATTTTTTTTTACACTTGCACCATCTGGTGATAGGTTGTATATTGTCTCCCCATCGTATCAAACATGCGGCGACCACGGAAATTTAATGCATTAAATAAATGTAACTAAGTATTTTTTCCAGTTATCAAACGGGTAGCTACTTTTTTTTGGTCCTGCAATTTTCAAAACTTTAGTAAAAACTTTTCTTCCAATCAGCAAAGATGGTCCAAATAATTTTCTCCCAGGCCTGCTCAAAGGTTCCAACCAGTAGGTAAATAGAGCAGCTGTCAAATACTTCTTTAAATATTTCTTCCACTTGTCAAATATTTCTTACCGTTGTCAAAATATTTCTTCCACTTGGCAAAAATTTCTTCCCCCTATCAAAATATTTCTTCCACTTCTCAAATATTTCTTACCGTTGTCAAAATATTTCTTTCAATCGGCAAAAAAAAATTCATCCACTTGTGAAAATATTTCTTCCACTTGTCAAATATTTCTTACTGGTGTCAAAATATCTCTTCCACTTGGCAAAATATTTCTTCCACTTGTCAAAATATTTCTTCCACTTGTCAAATATTTCTTACCGTTGTCAAAATATTTCTTCCGCTTGGCAAAAAAATTTATTCCACTTGCCAAAATATTTCTTCCACTTATCAAATATTTCTTACCGTTGTCAAAATATTTCTTCCACTTGGCAAAAAAAAGTTTCTCCCACTTGTCAAAATATTTCTTCCACTTGTCAAATATTTCTTACCCGTGTCAAAATATTTTTTCCACTTGGCAAATATTTCTTACCGTTGGCAAAATATTTCTTCCACTTGACAAATATTTCTTACCGTTGGCAAAATATTTCTTCCACTTGGCAAAAATTTCTTCCACTTGTCAAAATATTTCTTCGACTTGTCAAATATTTCTTACTGGTGTCAAAATATTTCGTCCACTTGGCAAATATTTCTTCAAATATTTCTTACAGTTGCCAAATATTTATGCAAATGTTTTTGTTAGCTGTCAAATATTTCTTCAAATGGGTCTTCCAGTTGTCAAATATTTCTAACAGTTGTCTAATACTACTAAAAGTTGTCAAATATTTCTTAAAATATTTCTGCTAGTCGCCAAACATTTCTTCAAAGGCGACCATCTTTCATGCGGTGGATATGGTGAAGACAGCGTAGGCTTCCCTGTCTCAGTAGGCTATACAGGCTTTGAAGGCCAGCACGTGTCAACACCTCAACATTTGGCACTTTATCTTTCCACGAAAGGCCGAGGAGGAGGCGCAGACACGGTAGATAGGAGGTATTGAGCCTTCTTTCTTGCTTAGCATAGATTGTCGAGGTCTCAATAACATATATAAGTGTACTGGTGATGCAGGTGTTATATACCGCAGCTTTGGTCTTCGTTGTGAGTTTGGCGTTTCCCCAAACACGTGATGTGAGGCGGGTAAAGGTAGCTGCAGCTTTGTTAATGAGGCTATCAATTTCGGTGCCCAGAGAGAGTTTATCATTGATGATATGCACACGGTATGTGTGAGCCACGTGGTGTTAAGTCCGCCGATGTGACGCTAACTGTGTTACCGCTAGTTATGAAACCAGATCGATGGTCGGGGCAGACTTCGCGAGGTCCCCATTGATCGTAGATCGCGTGAAACTCAGTTAGTATAGAGGGTCGAAGGGCTTCGGTTAGGGTGGATTACGTCCGATAAAGAAGAATCTGTGAAAGAAGACTTTTACACCAGACTACAAAGCGTCTTAGACAAAAAGAAAAGGAAGGACATCACAATTTTGATGGGGGACCTGAATGCGAAAATAGGAACAGACAACACTGGCTTTGAAGAAATCATGGGAAAGCAGGGATTAGGTATGATGAACGAGAATGGGGAACTATTAGCAAAACGTCTGTGCTTCAAATCAACTAGCTATAGGAGGAAGCATATTTCCACATAAAAGAATACATAAAGCAACATGGATATCACCGGACCACAGAACTGAGAATCAGATTGATCACATATGCATAAGCAAGAAGTTTAGGTCATCATTGCATGATGTGAAAGTATGTAGAGGAGCAGATGTTGTATCAGACCACCATCTTCTTTTGGCTAAAACAAAATTACAACTCAAAAAATTTACAACAGCATATAGCTATATACAACAGTATAATGTGGGATATTTAAGAAATCAGGAAATAAGAGAAATATTTTCAATCACAGTATCCAACAAATACCAAGTACTCCAACAGCTGGAAGATGAAACAGATATGGAAGACCACTGGCAACAAATAAAAAATATATGGAACGAGACATGTGCAGAAGTACTGAGAAAAAGAGAACATCAGCACAAAGCACGTATAACAACAGAAACCATTAGTAAGATAGAAGACAGGAAAAACAAAAACGCAGATTTAAACAGAAGCAAAACCAGAAGCCCCAAAGCCAAGGCTCATTAAGTGTGCATAGAAGCAAACAAAGAAGTAAGAAGAAACATCAAAAGAGACAAGACGAAATATATTGATGATTTGGCAAGGAAAGCAGAGGAAACTGCAGCAAAAGGAAATATGAGGGACCTGTACAACAACACAAAGAAGCTAACCGGGAAATTTAAGCAAGCAAATGGCCTCATACGAGATAAGAATGGAAAATTGCTTAGTAATATGCAAGAACAAATGAAGAGATGGACAGAACATTTTGAGGGACTTCTCAATAGACCATCTCCAACTAATCCCCCAGATATCCAGCCAGCAGAAGAGGAGCTACATATCAGCTGTGAACGACATAGTAGAGAAGAAATAAAGACAGCCATAAAGCTTCTGAAAGCTGGTCCAGATTGCATTCTAGCATACGCCATCAAAACAGATATTGACACCTCTAGAGAGATATTATACAAACTATACTGTTCAAAAAAAGAAACGCATAGCTACTGAAGGCCCACACATAGCCATAATTTTGACATTCAATAACTTCTTTAATTTAATGAGTTAATTGTTCAAATTGCACACAAGAATACCTTAGGGTTCAACCAATTAGATGACAGTTGTTTTGCATCTAGGTCACGAGAGTTTTTTGGCGTACGGGCTTTCCCGTTAGTATGGTGTGTGGCCTCCTCTTGCATTGATCAGCAACTGGCATCTCCTTGGCATGGATGCGACCAGACGTCTGATGTGGGCCTGTGGGATGGCTGCCCACTCTTCCTGGAGTGCCTGGAACAGATCACGACGATTGGCCGGAGCAACGTCTCGGCGACAAACACGTCTATGCAGCTCATCCCACAGGTGCTCAATCGGACTCATGTCTGGAGACAGGGATGGCCAGGGAAGGGTGAGAATGTTGTTGGCAGCCAGGAACTCCGTGGCAAACCGTGCACAATGGCGTCTGGCGTTGTCCTGTTGAAACACAAACCTTTGGGCAGCCAAAAGTGGAAGGACATGGGGTCGAAGAATTTCATTGACGTATCGTTGCGCATTCAAGCCTCCTTCAATGTGCACCAATTGACTCCTTCCGTTGTAACTGATCATTCCCCCACACTATTGCACCTCCACCACCGTGCGGCGGAGCTTCATCAACGCTATTTTGGGCAAAACGTTCATGTCTCCTGCGGTAGACCCTACGCAATCTATCATGACGCTGCAACAAAAAGAAACTAAACCAGACACGTCTCCATTGATTGTCAGCTGCCCAGGGACGATGCTGGTTGGCCCAAAGAAGTCGATTTTGGCGATGGCGGCGCGTAAGGACAGGTCCTCGGTGAGGTCGTTGTGCCCAAAGTCCAGCGTCATGCAGTCTATTCCGGACAGTTTGATTAGACACATGACGTCCTGCAGGCAATGACTGGGCAGTTGAGGAAGCTGGTGTAAACCAGTCTCTGAGGTGACGAAGCCGAATAAAGCGATCCTCCGCTGCTGTTGTCACTCTGGGTCGTCCACTGCGATGCCGGTCTTCAACTGAGCCAGTGGCTTGGAGCCGGGCTGGCAACATGAGCTGTGGTCAAAAATTGCGTCATAAACACTATTGACCACTGCGTTGTAATGATTACAAAAACGAACGCAATTCAGGTCAACACGTGCATTTGACACTGTAAAGAACATTTGCGGCTGGTTTTTATACACCCTAGCACCAAATTTTACTTACAAACTCATAAAAACGCGCCCTCGGATAGCTATGCGTTTCTTTCTTTTTTTTTTTTAACAGTATACTTGGCAAAGTCTGGGAGAGAGAGGAAATACCAGCAGAATGGAAGGAAGGTTATCTGGTCAAGTTGCCTAAGAAGGGAAATTTACAAGAGTGCACAAATTATAGAGGAATAATGTTACTATCAGTGCCAGCAAAAGTATTAAACAGAATCATCATGGAGAGATTAAAAGAGTCCATAGACAAGCAACTGAGAGATAAACAAGCAGATTTTCGACAAAAGAGATCATGTACAGACCAGATAGCCACATTGAGAATAATAGTTGAACAAAGTCTGGAATGGAATTCCCCTCTATACATCGGATTCGTGAACTATGAAAAGTCATTTGACAGTGTAGACAGAGAATCGCTTCGGAAATTGATGAAGCATTATGGAGTTCCTATGAAGATCATTAACTTAATAAAGAAGACTTATGAAGACATGACATGTAGAGTTCTTCATGAAGGACAACTTACAGAACCGTTTAAGATTAGAACGGGAGTGAGACAGGGATGCCTCTTGTCTCCATTTCTTTTCTTACTAGCATAGATTGGGTTATGAAAACATCGACACCACACAACAGAAATAGAATCCAGTGGAATCTGACTAAACAGCTTCATGATCTGGATTTTGCAGATGACTTGGCTCTTCTGTCCCATAACTATAATCAGATGCAAGAGAAAATGAAAATTCTCGATGAGAAGTCACAACACGTGGGCCTGAAAATACACAGGGAAAAGACAAAGATTATGAGAATAAATGCAAGTATTACAAGGTTGAACTTAAAGAAACATCGCTAAAAGATGTAGAATCGTACACATATCTTGGAAGTAATATAGGCAAAACTAGAGGGACAGACAGTGATATGAAAATAAGAATACAAAAAGCAAGAGGAGCTTTCATTGCATTGGGAAACATATGGAGAACAAGAGAAATCAAGTCCAACACGAAAATAAGAATCTTCAACTCGAAATGTGAAGTCAGTCCTATTGTATGGCTCCGAGACATGGAGAACAACAAAAACCACAACCAAAAAGCTACAGACTTTTATAAACGGGTGCTTGCGAAGAATAGAAGGACTGAAATGGTATGACAAGGTCACAAATGTGGAATTGATGACAAGAACCAGACAAGTGTCAGTGGAACAAGAGTTGAGAAGAAGACGCTGGCGATGGATAGGACGCACATTGAGGAAACCTGTTGATAGCATTGCAAGGCAGTCCTTGTTCTGGAATCCAGAAGGAAAGAGAGGCAGAGGTAGACCAAATAACGCATGGAGAAGAGAACTTGAAACAGAGGTGAAAGTGATGAGGAGAACATGGAAAGAACTTGAGCGGATGGCACAAGACAGGAAGACTTGGCATGTATTTGTTGAAGGCCTATGCTCCTTGGGGAGCTAAAGGGTATTGACTGATTGTAAAGGCTCCAGGTCAACTCAGCCACACGAATTGGGTACCAGAGTAAGGCAGCCGGCGTGATGCTGATCCCTACTCCGATGGTCAAGAAAATATGGACCAAACACCATATTCCCAATATGCCTCAATGGGCGTGTAACGGAATCCCTTACCATTTTTACTTTGACCATGTATCTGAATAAACATTACATGGTATTAATGCGACTACCAAGAGGCAGGTGTAGATAGACAACATCACCGAAATCCTGCAACAATCCTCACTGCGTCCATTGAGACATCACTTGGCTCAAGAACGCAAACTTAAGCTCCCCACAACTCTTTACGTCAACAGTGGACCGAAAAAAGTAAGAACATATATGATGACATGATATGCAGAGCTCTTCATAAAAAGTGGCTGACAGAACAGTTTGAAATAAGAAATGGATTGCGACATGGATGTCACTTGTCACAATATTTCTTCTTGCTGGATATAGAATTGGGCATGAAAACATCGACATCAGCCAAGAGAAATGGAATTCAGTTGACTAAACAACTTGACGATCTAGACTTTGCTGACTATGGGGACCTTAGTATTAAGATGGAAGAACTACGTACAAATTAACCTGAATGAACAAATGGTTGCAAAGACGTCATCAACGATTGTAATTTATGGGCATGATATACTCATGCAAGAAACATTCGTTACCTCGGGATGGGTCAAAGTAGAGCCATGTCTACATACATGTATACACATATCTAAACACACAGTACATACAATTAATAATACCGGGTATTGTTGTTTTTTGGCCATAAATCGGAAACTGAAGATCCTTATGTACAGAATGCGTGGTTCAACTGCATGTAGGGTATATAGTGTAACACAGTAATACATACATTAATTCATTCATACTTTTGTGCGGTGTGGCCGCATCGGGCGCCGATTTGATGGAGGCGTAAAAAATTACATAAAAATTAAAATGTTTAAAGAGGAGGACAAATGAAACAGAAAACGTTAAAACAAAACAAATTATTTGCTGATATGAAACTGATTGTAATCCTGTGTGTCTATAATTATTTATTTTTTGAAAAACAAACAGCGCATTAAGCTCTCATGTGCAATTCAACAAGGAGAAATTAAAATAAATTAAATGCCGCTTTAGAAAATTCCTAGATCTGGCTCTGCATACATACACATACATTTAGACACGTGCGTGTAAACACATATACCTGTGCTTGTCTCTCCACGATGTCTTCTACAATTTTATAGATAATCTCCAGAATAGCGGCCTCGTACAAGCGACTCTGGAATAAATAAAGTAATGATAAAAACAATATAAACTGAGACAATATTTCAGTTTCGAATTACAACATTTTTAAATAGGTAGCTGACTAGCTCTTGAGATAGGGAAAGAAAAGGCAACGAAGGTATGAACTAGTTACCCCACCTCATTATGCTGGACCTAGTATAGTGAAGTCTCGAACACTTCACTCCCTTACGTCAGTATCAGCTATGCATTTACTTTTTTTCATTTTGATGAACGCAGTTCTCATGGTCACGTGCTTGTTCGCCTTACATCGTAGATTTGTTTGATTCCACTATCATTTTCTCTACATTTTTTTTCCGGACATAGATATGTGTTTATGTGGGGGACAAAGATTTGTGTTCATGTGGGGAGGACAAACACACTAGAACAAGAACTGAACAACTGTCGGCTTCATGAGAGAATCACGGTGACAGCGTGGTTTTTTCCACCTCAGTTGAGGGAGAAACGGTATAGTGACGACAGAACCCTGAGACGGACTGCCAGATTTATAAGAGAGTGGGATGTGGTTGTTTGAGAGCGAACGACGAAAAAAAGGACGTATTTACTGCAAAGAATACTTACAAAATATAATTTTTGATGTGCCGTCACGAATGAGGAATAATACGTATGGGGAAATTACATCTTAAATTATATACACACATGTCTGTCTAACTATATACCGGTCTGTCTATCTGGCCATGTTTATTGGTCTGCTTGTCTGCCTTTCTGTCTGTATCTATCGCTTAGTGTTTCCTTCTGTTTAGCAATGTACCAATCCATATGTTTTTCTGTATATTTATATTTTCGAGTCAGTTTCTCTGTTAAGATATCTATCTATCTATCTATCTATCTGTGATAAACGAGCGCAAAGGCCTTTTTGCTCCATCATTTCCTACATTTTTCATATTGTATTTTCTCCGACATTTGCTCTTTCATCCCATATTTGCGACCCACATTTGCTATTTCATCGTTGTGATTACTCGAGACCAGTATCTAGAGAACCACATTTGTTCTTTCATCGGGGAAAATAAAAGTCCTTTGATTGAGTCCACATGCCTGACATTATCGTTTGAAACCCACATTGCATCTTGATAAATCTGGTGAAAACCCATCTGGTCATCCCAATCAAACATCTGGGCATGCTGTAATTTCTGTGACACCACATTGGACGCCCAGATTGGCCAAGGGAAAACGTCTCATGCTGTAATGGTGTTATCTTTGGTCGGCCGCGGTTCAGACAAACGTTGGTTTATCACATTGGACGCCCACCTTGGCCAGGTGAACAATAAACAATCAGAGGTCAAACTACACCCACGTTTGGACTGACAGGGGACAAGAGCGATCCTGTGAATGAGTGACCAGAGGGGCCATTAAGGATTGGTTGGTATGGGCAAAGCTGTACAAGAAACCCATATTGGACTGGCAGAAATATAATCTACTGCGTAGCTTGCAAGAGGAAGGAGTCCAGTTTTTTACATTGTGAGGAAGAGATTAATCCCAAAAACGCCTAGCCTAATACACGTGTTTATTCAGAGTGGATATAATTCAGTTCTGTGATGAATTGTGTTCTTAAAGGATTTTGCGAAGGGAAAAGAAGGTTAGTAGATCTTATACCTATTAATACATTTTCTTATTTTTGTTTATTTTAACCTCACAGCTAAAAGGTGCGGAAGATAAAGTTTCAAATATTTCTTGGCATAACTGATTAATAAAATCAGAAGATTTTCCTAGAAGATGATAGGATGATAGGAGGTAATTAATAGTTCATACGTCACCTTCATCATCATCACAGTCTCCCATGCGCACACACTCTCATGCAGAAGATATTTAACATCATTAGAATTGAACTCAGAGAGAGAGAGAGATGAATAATGAGCAGTAGTTTAAATGCAAGTCAACCAGTGATGTTAAATGTGAAAAACTTACGAAGACTTTTGTGTGTCTTCAGTTTATCAGAAGTCTGAGTCTACACGCAACGTGTCTGACGTCTAACCAGAAATAAGTTATCAAAACGGACATTTGGCTAGCAGAATTCGCCATAGGACATCTTTCATTCCTCAATTAAAAAGGAATATTGTCTCACCCACAAGTCAGAAGGTGGACGCAGCATTTTTCGTCACCATATACTGCTTGCTTACAAGTTCAATACAGAGTTATCACAAGTTCAATACAGAGTCATCATAAATTCAAATCACTCGAAAGATCATTATTATCTGAAGTCAAGCAAAAGAGCTCAAAAGAGGAATTGCATATTTATAGCAAGGCAACACCCTCTTAAGCGCATTCTATGAAGCAGACTATATATATATTTTATGAATCACGACTACATATGCAAGATTATGAGTCTACATATCACTAACATTTCGTGAAGATATCCAGTCTGACCAGTACCCTCGGGAGATTAGACAACAGACCTTTTGTTCATATGACAGCTATTAACTGTTGACCCACACTACAGAGATATACTCAAACAGTGAAGGAATATACATAGATATCTCGTCAGCGTTCTCCGCACGACAACAATATTCATCAGAACGTCCTCGACTTAGAGATACCCCACTCGACATAACGTATAACAACTTGGGACATTTTATGCATACATGTGAATCCTCATATCTAGGAGAAGCATTTAGAGACACATGGACTGTGTAGAGTACTCACCATTTTGGTAACACGTATCATATCACATCATCATTTCACTTTACACCAGTTCATTCTTAATTAACTATTACTTAATTAACTGCAATTTTATTATCTCATCTGTGTGTTTTGTGTGAATCGTCTTTCACCATCATCACGTTCTAACCATTACTAACCCTATATGTGTGGATATTTCATTAATAAACCCAACGATCGTTTGATCATTATCGATTTTGTTAATGTATCACTCGTGCTGTCGGTGTTACATATTCACCTAAAGGAACCTTCCTCTACTCAGATGAGGTTGGGGGCTTTTCTTTACGGGATCTAAGGGCAGAAGCTAAGGTCGTGGGGAAACAGAACTCTTTCCATAATTAATTAGAAAACACTGTCTAGTGGAAAGCATTCGCATTCCTGTCTTCTTGTCCCTATCTCGAATAGGTCTTTTTTTCTTTCTTAACGAGCCAATTTCTAGAGACCTTATATCTAATATCTCATAGACTATTCCTGGCAAAAACTACTGTTGTAGTTGCCCCAGTACTCACCACACTATCTATCTATCTATCTATCTATCTATCTATCTATCTATCTATCTATCTATCTATCTATCTATCTATCTATCTATCTATCTATCTATCTATCTATCTATCTATCTATCTATCTATCTATCTATCTATCTATCTGTCTGTCTGTCTGTCTGTCTGTCTGTCTGTCTGTCTGTCTGTCTGTCTATCTGTCTGTCTGTCTGTCTATCTATCTATCTATCTATCTATCTATCTATCTATCTATCTATCTATCTATCTATCTATCTATCTATCTATGTATCTATCTATTTATCTATCTATCTATCTATCTATCTATCTATCTATCTATCTATCTATCTATCTATCTATCTATCTATCTATCTGTCTCTGTCTGTCTGTCTGTCTTTTTTGTCTGTCTGTCTCTCTCATCATCATCTCAACCCATAACCCGTCATGGGTCGTAGGGGTGCCATGGTGGAAGCATCAGCAGACAGGGTCCTCCACTGCTCTCTATTCTCAGCAATGCGTACAAGTGTGGAGAAACCGTGTCCTGCCCATTCTTTGATGTTATCAGCCCAGGATTTTCTTTGCCTTCCTCTTCTCCGTTTACCTTCGACTGTTCCCTGGAGGATCGTTTTCGAAAGGGAGTCATGACGAGTTACATGCCCAAACCAGGCAAGCTTTCGACGTTTCACTATTGACAAAAGTGGTTCTTGATGGCCTGCATAGGTGTTTATCTTCTCTCTAACATAGACATTTGTTTTGTGCTCTTTATAGCAAATGCGCAAAATTCTTCTATAACATTTATGCTCGAAAGCCTGAATCCTTCGCTCCGTATCTGCAGTGAGTGTCCAGCCCTCACACCCATACAAGAGAATAGATAATACAAGTGATTTGTATAATTTGATCTTCACAGGAAAACTGATGTTACTTTTCCAGATCACATTCAACCTTGTCATGGCAGCTGAGGCCATCTCAAGTCTTGTCTTGATTTCTTTATTTGATCTTCCATCACTACATATAGTGGACCCGAGATATTTAAAGGTGTTAACTTCTTCTAACGTTTGCCCATTTAACGTAATGTTGGTCGGAACATGTTTCTTATGGCTATTCACCAATATCTTGCTTTTTTCTATATTAATTTCCATCCCATATGTTCTTGTTACTTTCTCCAGTCTAGAGGTAAGGTCTTGAAGTTCTGATTCTGTTCCAGCTATCAGATCAATATCATCAGCAAAACGTAGATTACACAGAGGTCGGCCTCCAATCGATATGGTTGATTTATAATCGTAGAGAGCCTCCTGCATAATATGTTCTAGATAAATGTTAAAGAGCACTGGTGACAGGATACATCCCTGGCGAACTCCTACAGTTGTTTTAAAAAATTCTCCAATGTCATTGCTTGCAAAAACAGCACTGCTTGCGTCCTTGTATAGTGCTTCAATGATATCTATGATGTTGGTATCAAAATTGAATTTTCTCATTATTTGCCATAAACCTTCATGCCAGACTCGATCGAAGGCTTTTGTGAAATCGATGAAGTTATGGTATAAATCATGTTGATGCTGGAGATGTTTTTCGATCAGTAATCTAATATTGAAGATTTGTTCTGAGGTACTTCTTTTTGGTCTAAAGCCAGCCTGTTCCTCTGACAAGATTTCTTCTGATTTCTGTTTTATTCTGTTCAAAAGTATCCTTAACATCACCTTACTTGGATGACTAATAAGGCTAATGGTTCTGTAGTTCTTGCACATTTTTAGATTTCCTTTCTTTGGAAGCGGTATTACTAATGACTGCGTCCATTCTTTTGGCCATTTTTTTGTACTTCATATCTTCTGGCAAATTGTTGTCATGATTTTTACTATATCTGGTCCTCCATATTTCAAGAGCTCTGCTGGTATATTATCCACACCCGGTGACTTCCCTCCTTTCATCGAACATATAGCCTCTTCCACTTCTTCCCGTAGTATTGCTGCATTTCCGAGTTCTCTGTTTTCGCACTTAATGTTGTTTAATATGCCTAAGTCAGTGTCAAGTTTACAGTTATATAATTCTTTACAATATTCTGTCCACCTTCTCATTACAGCTGTTTTTTTCATTGAGCAGAGCCCCATTGCTATCTTCTATGACAGTTACCCTGGGCTGTTGGGGTTTTGATAGTCTTCTTAATGTGTCAAAAACTGCCTTGCTGTTACCTTTTATTAGCCCCGTATTAATGGACTCACATTGATCAGCTACCCATTTTTCTTTGGCCTGTTTCATTTTCTTTCTAATATTTTTATTCACCATACTCTATGTGTCTCTCTATGTCTGTCTATATCTGAATGTCTGTCTACCTGTCTGACTGGCTGCATGTTTAACAATTATATATTCTGCATTTCGAACAACTATGCGGAAAGTATGGCTTGGAATGTTTTAGCTACGTACATAAATAATTGTTACATTATGCCTTTTTCAAACGTCACGTGGTACTTGTTAGTCAAAACATTGATTATTCGGCATTATTATTTTTCGTTTCTCTATCTATCGATCTATCTATCGATCACTCAATCAATCAATCAATCAATCAATCAATCTATCTATCTATCAATCTATCTATCTATCTATCTATCTATCTATCTATCTATCTATCTATCTATCTATCTATCTATCTATCTATCTATCTATCTATCTATCTATCTATCTATCTATCTATCTATCTATCTATCTATATGTCTATCTATTTTTTTTTCTTTAATTTATTTTAAAAATATACTTTAATTATAATGATTATTGCAAATGTATGATGTTGTATTACTTTATGACTGAATGGGTTATTATGATTATTATTATTATATTATTACATGTATTTTTATAAGCATAAATGGCAATCTACTTATCTCCATATCTGTGTGTACACCTATTTTGATTACATATCAATTTTCATATCTATCTCTATATTCTTGCGTGTGTGTCCGTCTTTCAGTCAGACTGTCTATCTAGTGACTCGACCGTCAGTTCATTTAACACTCTCTATCTCAGAATGCTTCCCTGTTTTTCTCTCTCTTTCTCTGTCCCTCCCCTCTCTTTAATCCACTGTCCACACGTCTATAATCATCAGCAACATCATCATTATTTTCCTTTGCGTTCTTTAACTCTTTGACTCCGCAAGTTTTTTTTTTCCATCCTGTGCCGCAATTTTAATTTGTATAGACTAAAAACAACGCTCAGAGCGTTGTTTTAGCACGCGTGTCAAATCTGACCAACGCTCTGAGCATTGTTCCGGAGTCAAAGAGTTAATGAGCATGGAACCATAACAGCAACAAGTCCCCTGCAAGAAGGCCCACCCCAAGCAGTCACGTGCTCTGGCAGCAATAGTTTATGTCACAATTTCTTTTACATGATGAGGTAAGCCGAACCACGCAATTTTCTGACTGCATTACACATATCTAATCCACGCCTTTTTTTCTTGGCATGTAAACAAACAGACAGTTACAAATTTCCGTGACCTGCCAGTATAACAAGCAGCGAGCCCTGATTTGTTTACCTGAGTTCTCACGCGAGCTGATTCGCCAATTATCAGTCATTAGGCAGACGCGCGTAGAAATAACAGATTGTTTGAAGGGAGACAAGTGGCGATGATATTTCCCGACCACCTTTGATGTTGGCACGTTCCAGGGGGAGATAATGTTTGATCTGCGCAAGGGGACGTAATCTAAGAGGGACTCGTGCACGGCCAGTCGTCCGATGTCGATCAGCATCGCTGAGTAGAATGAACGAACAAACCTTTAATCCGGGAAAACGCAGTTTTCTGAATTCCCTGCTATACAGAGGTGCGAATTATAACATCTTCTGGTGATAATAACCCCATAAGCTGTATATATACCGCGATCTCTCAAATTCAGTTATTAGAGTTGCTCAGAGGGCGCGGCGTTCCCATTGGTGACTCTGAATAACTTTGTGCTGATCGCATGGCCTAACGTGCCGGCGACGCATCTTTCAAATGTCTGCCCTATCAAATGTCGAGGGTACGTGACATGCCTATCATGTTTGTAACGGGTAACGGGGAGTCAGAGTTCGATTCCGGAGAGGGAGCATGAGAAACGGCTACCACATCCAAGGAAGGCAGCAGGCGCGCAACTTACCCACTCCCGGCACGGGGAGGTGGTGACGAAAAATACCAATACGGGACTCTTTCGAGGCCCCGTAATTGGAATGAGTACACTTTAAACCCTTTAACGAGGATCTATTGGAGGGCAAGTCTGGTGCCAGCGGCCGCGGTAATTCCAGCTCCAATGGCGTATATTAAAGTTGTTGCAGATAAAAAGCTCGTAGTTGGAGCTCAGGCGCAGACGGGCGGTCCGGCTCGCGTCGGTTCACTGCCCGTTGTCTCCTGCCCTACCGTCTTCCGGCTCTTTCCCGCGGGTGCTCTTCGCTGAGCGTCCCGGGTAACCGGCGCGTTTACTTTGAAAAAATTAGTGTTCAAAGCAGGCCTCGGCTGCCTGAATAATGGTGCATGGAATAATAGAACGAGACTCGCTTACTTCTGTCTTGATCGACTGTGTGTGGTGCACCCGTTTTGGGCCCTCCCAGTATTTAAAATCCAAGCAGATCGCTGTGTCCGTTTCAGATTTTGCTCACTGTCTTTCGCTTTCTTCTCAGACTTTCGGGACTTCAGTGTTCCTCTATAAATGCCTCCGGGCAGATGAGGAAAGGATATCCTCGACACCTTCGGGTATAAGAGGCCCTGTCCATTTTGGCTGGAATATAACCGGAAGGATCGGTGGTTTTATAGCGATTAAGAGTACACTTGAGGGCAAGTTCGGACACAATGGGCTAATCACCTGTTTGTCAAACATTTTGATTACATGTTTTGCCCAGGGACCTGTGCTCTATGGGTCACCTCTGCACATCGTTTTACGGGGTAGAAGAGGTTCCGATTATGATATGAGATGAGATGAGATGAGTCGCTCAGAAATTCTTGGATAATCTAAGCCCGACGGACTAGAACCATTTCTTCGCTAAATGTGTTAAATTGTCCCGTGGGGATTTATTTTCTGGTTTGTGTTAATAGAAATTGTGCTTAAGTATTAAAATGTGTTAGGTTTACCATTTTATTCAATATAATCCCCTAGCGTTTAAAACTAGTGAAATAACCTAACGCATAGCTATTTCTTGCCAGTCGTTAAGAGTAATGTAATTTCAAATACCCCATTTTTCTTACACAAGAGGTATCTTCTTAGCTCACTGAGATTATTAAGTGTAACGGATCAGTGACCGAATAGAATTCGCATTATATTTCATTGTGTGAAATTAAATAAGTGACTAGAGTTAATGTTATGGGACTAAACAACAGACGCCGACAAATAGCTAGTAGTGCCAGGCGATTTTGGTTAAAGTGCGCGTATGGATAAATTGAATAATAATTGAATGTGCGCTGTTCATTTTCCCACAGGCAATAACGGGGGGGGGGGGGGGGGGGGGGAGGGTGGGGGGGCACATACCCTTTTTTCCCGACATGCCATAGCGGAAAACTTACGGGTAGATAGGATAGTAGCAGTTTTTTTTAAATGTTCTTTTCTTCCTTATCTAGCACTTGATCAAAACCAGCGGCCAGCGGTCTAATAGTACCAGTAACATTATTGTTATTTTGGATTTTCGATTTTTGGACCTGTTCGGTCCTCTTTCTTCATTTAGAGAGAGACCAAAAGAAACAATAAGATTAATCGCAACTGGACGGTACATTACCCAGAAATATTTATCAAATTTTCCAGCCCACTTGGCATACAAAAGAACATATATTCATGAAGTTTGACAGCCGTGGCAACGGAGTGATCCAGAAAACTACGCTGTTTCAAAATCGGCACTCACCATAAGAGTCAGCCGATAGGATTTACCATCATTATCAGTTGTTACATATCGTAACAGTTGTCTTAGAACCCCATTCATTGTACTAACTTCTTTTTTTTTATCTCGCTAACCTGAGTACTTTAATGAGTAGTAATCTAGTGGGAACTTGTTCTTCACAGTCTATTCTGTAATCTAGTGTTTATCTTTGACCTTTGGGGTTATTAACTTCTTTTGGGATCGTTCTCAACAAGGGGAGGGCACTTATTCGGTTATTTTCATATATCTGTAAACTTTATTTATTTGATTTCTCTATATGTTTGATGTTGTAAAAAAGTGTAATGATAGTAAACTTACTTACTTACTTACTTAGTCGTTCCCCTTCTACCGTGAGGTGTAGAGGTTTGGAAGAGAGAGCGCCAGACTATCCTATCGGCTGTCTTCCTCCTGGTCTGGTTCCATTCTAGTCCTCGGTCCTTCAAAGATTGTCTAATGTTGTCCTACCAGCGGACTCTGGGTCGTCCTGGGGGTCTGGATCCTTGGCTCTTTGTTTCCCATGCTTGTCGTGGTATCCGATCTTCTCGCATTCTGCAGACATGGCCAAACCATCTTAATTGGGACTGTTCTTCTTGGGTCTGCAGGGGGTAGGATTTAAGGCCTTGACGTATCGTCTGGTTGCGTACCATGTCTCTTCTTGTTACTTCAACCACCTTCCTCAGATACCTCATATCTGAGGTTTGGGTCTGGATTTTATGGGTTGTAGTCATTGCCCATGACTCGCATCCATATGTAACTACTGGGACATAGGTGGAGCGGTATACAGCCATCTTCGTTTTCTTACCAACCTCTCTCTTGCTGAGGAATCCTCGATTTATGGCCTGAAAAAGTCTCCCAGCTGCTGCTTTTCGAGTGGCCAACTCTTCTTTGATGCCTCCCTTTCGGTCTATAATAGCTCCGAGGTATTTAAAGTGGTCGACCTGCTCCAGGACTTGTTCTCCTAGCTTAATCTGATGTCTTCTTTCTTCTCGTGATATCACCATGGAATTTTGTTTTAGAGCTGCTTTTGACCATCCCCTCTTCTCCAGCTTTTCCTTCCAGACTTGCAGGTTGAATTGGAGATGTGCCTCTGATTTAGCAATCAGGGCAACATCATCAGCCATAGCCAGCTCCGAAATATAGACCTGTCTCATTTTCCAGTACCCCACTGAATACTGTCTTGTTCTCTCCTTACATGCCTTGAGGACATCGTCCATAAGGAGTATGAAGAGGTAAGGTGATAGGATATCACCTTGTCTTACATCAGTGGTGGTCCTGAACTCTTCTGACTTATGGTTTGCTGTCCTCACATAATTGTTGCAAGACTTGTAGAAGCTCTGTATAGCATGAATCAGAGGTGATGGAATATTCTTCCTTGCCAAACAGTCCCAAAGTTTGCTCCAGGGGACCCTGTCAAACGCCTTTTCCAGATCTATGAAACAAAGATGCATCTCACTCTTATACTCAAGGGCCTTTTCACTCAGCTGTCTGAGTGTGAAGATTAGGTCTTGAGTACTTCGGTTTGCTCGGAATCCGCACTAGACCTCATCCAATTGTGGCTCAGCCAGGCGCCGGAATCTCTGCTCTAGGATTCTAGAGTAGATTTTACCAGGGACACTGAGAAGGGATATGCCTCTATGGTTTCCACACTGTCGATTGTCACCCTTTTTGAAAATTGGTGTTATGATGGCAATCTCCCAATCCTTTGGTATGGTCTTGTTGTACCACGCTGCCTGTAAAACCCTTAAGAGTAATATGTCGCCTGATGCTCCCATGAACTTAACCATTTCTGGTGTTATACCATCATGCCCTGCTGCTTTGCCCATCTTGATTTTCTCCAGTGCTGCCTTCAGTTCTTCCATCTTTATGTCATCTTCACCATCATTGGTTTTCTCTTCTGTGCTAGTGGTTATCATTTCTGATGCTTCACCATGCTCACCATCAAGGAGTTCTGAGAAATATTCTTTCCATCTTTCCATTACTTCCTTCGGGGCAGTAAGCAATTTGCCTTGCTTGTCCTTTATAAATTTGAGAGGGCATTGTTTTTCCTTCCTCGTGTTCTTTAGGGTCTTATAGAACAATGTCTGATTTTCTTGTGCATCTTTTTCTAGCTTTTCTCTAAATTCTTCCCAGGACTTCTGTTTTGCTGCTAGCACTTTGTTCTTTGCTTCTATTCTGAGTGTCACATATTCTCTATATTTTTCCATTTGTCCTGTTGTGTTTTTAGCTCCTAAGTATTGTTTCCATGCCATTTTCTTCTCTCTTATTTTCTCTTTGACTTCCTCTGTCCACAAAGGTGTCCTCTTTCTCTTGTTCCCAAGTCGGACTTCACCGCATCTTCTGCAGCAGCTGTCTTTATGATATCCTTGAATGTAATCCAGAGGGTTTCCAAGTCATCAGGTCGTTCTTCTGTGTTGCTTACCGCTGCAGCGATAAGCCCCTGATATGTGGTCTTAATTTCTGGCTCTCTCAGCTTGTAGGTCTTAATGCTCATTTCTCCCGCTCGTTTACTTGGTTTCTTGCGTGATGTTGGGCAGTTCCTAGGCTGAGCAACTCTTTCAGTTGTTCTTTTGATTGTTAGCAGGTAGTGACCACTTCCGATCTCTGGCCCCCACCAGACTCTAGCATCTCGGACATATTTGAATGAGCTTCTCCGAACAATGGCATAGTCGATCACTGACTTCTCATTCTTTGTTGGTTCACATCTAGTGTATGCATGTACGCGCTTATGGGGGAACTTTGTGTTTGTAATGATCAGATTCTGCTCACTTCAGAATCTAAGGAGTCGCTTTCCATTGTCATTGAGAGTATCTTCTCCATATCTTCCGATAACTCCACCCCATCTAGCATGGTCATTTCCAACTCTGGCATTAAAATCTCCGAGCATGATAACTTCATCTAGGCAGTCATCCACTGTCCTTTGAAGCAGCTCGAAGAATTCCTCCTTGACCTCTGCTCTCTCATCCTCATTTAGCCCATACACTATGACCAGGTTGACTATGGTTTCTCCTTCTTTTAGTTTTACAACCATAATGCTCTCCGAGACAAAGTTCCATCCCTTGATACTGTCTTTTTTCTTTTTGGCCACAATGCAACCCACACCCCCTTTAGCTCTTTTAGATATGGGTACACCACTGTAGAGCAGCGTGTTGCCATCGAGATCCATGACTCCTTGTCCTTTTTTCTTTGTTTCCGTTATAGCCAGGATTTCTAGTTTTGCTTTCCTCATCTCTTCCACCAGCTTCTCTTCCTTCCCATTTATACTTATTGTGTTCCAAATTCAAATCAGAGGCACATCTCCAATCCAACCTGCAAGTCTGGAAGGAAGAGCTGGAGAAGAGAGGGATGGTCATAAGCAGCTCTAAAACAAAATCCATGGTGATATCACGAGAAGAAAGAAAACATCAGATTAAGCTGGGAGAACAGGTCCTGGAGCAGGTCGACCACTTTAAATACCTCGGAGCTATTATAGACCAAAAGGGAGGCATCAAAGAAGAGTTGGCCACTCGAAAAGCAGCAGCTGGGAGACTTTTTCAGGCCATAAATCGAGGATTCCTCAGCAAGAGAGAGGTTGGTAAGAAAACGAAGATGGCTGTATACCGCTCCACCTATGTACCAGTCTTGACATACGGATGCGAGTCATGGGCAATGACTACAACCCATAAAAGCCAGATCCAAACATCAGAAATGAGGTATCTGAGGAAGGTGGTTGAAGTAACAAGAAGAGACATGGTACGCAACCAGACGATACGTCAAGGCTTTAAATCCTACCCCCTGCAGACCCAAGTAGAACAGTCCCAATAAAGATGGTTTGGCCATGTCTGCAGAATGCGAGAAGATCGGATACCACGACAAGCATGGGAAACAAAGAGCCAAGGATCCAGACCCCAGAGTCCACTGGGAGGACAACATTAGACAATCTTTGAAGGATCGAGGACTAGAATGGAACCAGATCAGGAGGAAGACAGCCGATAGGATAGTCTGGCGCTCTCTCTTCCAAACCTCTACACCTCACGGTAGAAGGGGAACGACTAAGTAAGTAAGTGTTCCAAATTCGATAATTCGTAGTCCGTAGTCCGTTCAGTTCGTCACCTTTAGAATCAGTCCAGTTTTCTCTCTTGTAGTGCTCGTAATCGTGATTTAAAGCAAACATGTGATTGGCCTGTTGTGCCTTTGCATGGTGGAGGAGCTGCCTCCTTACGGCCTAATGATAATAAACAACAAAAAGAACTTACATATGCGTGTTGGTCAGACCCATACCCAATTAACCATAGTTATTTCACGTTTGTGCGTATTGTTGTCACATGATTGTGTGTGTGTGTGTGGGTGTGGTTAGTGTAACTTATATTTCATATAGGGAGAGAAAGGTTGTCATATTAAAATATAGTCGTATAGATAGACTGGACTAGAGAAACTACCCATTCCATAGACAGATTTTCCACTTACACTAGTCCCTCGTGAAAATCTATTTCTTACACCTTTATTATCACATATTTACAGCTATCACCTCTGCTCAGACGGGACCACAAATATCTTCTGACCTTTCTATATACAAATTCACGACACTCATCAGAGATTCTGCTTATCAGACGTTTGCTCAAAGATGAACGTTTACTGCCGGAATAATAATTAAATCACGAAGCACTGTTTTATCCATTCAGAAACAAGAATTTCAGTTTTTAATTTTCGTTTCTACGTTTTTTATAACTTTTAAACGCGTTTTAACGAAGCTTAAAATTGAGTGTCAAGTTGATAACCAGCAACATAGTTGCAAATATTAAAACGTTCGAATCGCATTTTGGTTAAGTATTTTTGTCCATTCTTGTAAGTGGTTCTAACACGGATTGCTAGAGCGATAACCACTGAATGACAAGTAAGCCGTTGTAAGAGTTACCTGACCCTGACCCGTGAGGAAAGGAAGGGGGTGTGTTTTATTATTTTTCTATTGCCTAATGTTTTCCTTCTTTCTTCATTATGATTCCCTGTTATATACGTCTTTATATTTAATATTTACTATTTATAGGGATCCGGGTTTCACTAACTGTTTATCATCAGATCTCAACCGCGTTCTCCCGTTGAGGTCAGATTTTAATGAAAGCCCTTATCTCGCAAACCGGAGGAATCCAGTGTTCGCTCAGTGGGCCAGACGAATACGTTCTTGCTGGTGTAATACATGTTGGCATTGTTGTGTTATGCGGATGATCGAACGTTTATTAACCTGGCTTTGCCCGTTCTCTCAACAATTATAAAGCATCAGGACATACTGTAACTTATATGATAACGGCACAATTCAATTTGAGTTGGGACAGAAGAATAACTAGATTTATCCGAAAACTGTAGTTACCAGACGTCGGCGTAACCGGAGTTTTCTAACAAAGCCAAAGGAGACAATTGGCCTGGGCCCCCACGACTGCTGCTAGTTATGTGAAAAATCAGCGTAGGCTTCGGATATTGAAGAAATTAGTTTAAAGTTCCCTTGGCAGCTTTTAAGTGTGTACTTAGCTGCCAGTAGGTTTGGTTTCTGCTCCATCTGATGGTTTGTTCTTTTCAGGCTATGGACTGATGCACTCTTGTCACTGGTCAGGTCTGGAGGTTGTGGCATGTTCCAAGAAATATCAAGGAGTAATCATGAAGCTGGTCCCGCGTCTTCCCGTTTGATGATAGTGTCTAGCGTTGACAGCAGGCCACTTATACCACATACTTTGTTTCAGAGATAGTACCCTCAACTGGTACCACTGACGTAAAATCTCTTTAGGAATACTAACTACTGGCTCAGAGAAAAGGTTAAGGCACCTTGTTCAAGATGCCTCTTTCACGCGGTCTGGGGTATTTCTTAGCACTAGGCTTCCACTTCTGACTTTGTGTTTTCAGATTCCTAGGATTCTGGCTATCCGTGTTAATGTAGGTAGAGTTTTCCTCGGATATCAGTCCACAAGATGCTCAAACATGGTCCGGTCCGATAAATGAAATTTTGATCCTATTCCATACTCTGGCTAGCTGGATGGTTGTCTCCTTGAAGAGGTGAATTTCACAGTGCCCTAAACCCGGCGAAAGCGACAGATTATATTGCAACTTTCGTTCCACTCACGTGGTTATTACAATCTGACCAAGCTTTAATCATAAGTGTTGTTTATAACATCTAGAATTGACCAGCCAATTGTATTCAATCAATCATGCGTATTATGATGGGGTTTATCCCAACAATTTCCTCTGCATATTTATATAGAATTTTAAAATTTAAACAGATGACCTCAGTTTCCATATATTGCCCGACTTCTTCCGTTCTCTTAAGTAACCTTTCAAATTAAGATTTGTAACATCGCCTACATATAGTATCATGGCTAATTTGCGGGTTAGCTGTAACAATGTCTATACGTAAGTGAGTTAAGCAGTTATCACTTGTACTTTCTTTTGTATTATCCGCCCAAGTGTCTGAACGCTATTGTAGTAAACAATGTCCTCAGTCGGCATGCGTCACCAATACATTGCGTTGACCGTCTGAAGTCAATCTAGTTTAGAAACTTAAGCAATTACAATTAATCCTTAAGGATGGTCAATTAGCCGTGAAATAACGCTTTTGCCGTATGAAAAGCGGTCAACCCATTTAAGGCGCGGCGATGGGGCAGATTTATGTGCGTAAAATGAAGAAATGCATGGATAAAGAGAAAGAGGAAGAATATGAATAAAAAGACACAACCAAAATATCGTCACAGTCTCATTAAAGAACTCTGGGAACTGGGCGGGGAGAGCAAAGAATAGTAACTCTGTAATACACCGTGCATGTCGTATACAAGAGACTGAGAACGGTTGGACATATGACTGACTACTCAATTTTGTTTGAAACATGTAGTCACTAAAGCTTCAACATACAAAAAAAGTGGAGGTAGATCTAATAAAGCGAGAACTGGAGACAGACAAGAACATAACAAGGAGAACATTAAAAGACCTTCAACTGATGGCTCGAGACTGGAGGACTTGTCACGTGTTTGATGAAGGACAATGCTCATTTGGGTACTGACGTATAATACATGAACATATGTAGTAAGATTAATAAAATAATATAAACAGACGAAGGACGTGTTTCACGTTAAGATACAAGGGAGAAAAATAAGGACACGGTACAAGCAAGAGATCTTCAGTGACCCTACGCACGTGTTACACCGTACAGACATCATGGTAATGTAAATAAACAAACAGAGATATATAGGTGTTAAAAAATATATGGCTACAGAAGTCACGGAAAGAATGCTGAGTATAAAATGCCTACTCAATAAAATCGAAATGTCTAACAATTTCTCACAAACACAGTCTCAGACACATATATTTAGTCATACTATGAGAAAATAGTTACCTCGTTCTCTGTCGGATTCGTAGTCCTGTAACCAATCATAAAGACTGTTATTACGTACACGGCTTCCAGCTTCTTTCTGAAATGAGAGCTTAGGATGATGATTATATCGATGATGGATTACAGTTGTTTCATATCTTAAGAGCTCGCAAATAAAGACTAGTAAATAAAGAAGTAAATAAATAAAAAAAGGTAGTTAACAGGTGCTCGTTGGACATGATGACACCAGACAACAGAACAGAAAATATTAGTGATAGGTTATATCGAAAACAAAATGTGCATCATAGGCTTGGATATTTCTCATGATACCCACACAACTGTGGTGCATATGGCCTGTGGATGACTGTCGTACCGATAATTTTGAGTTATTTTTGGTCCCATCTGAGTAGAGTGGATGATGATAAGCACGTGAGAAAAAAAAGTGTGAGAAATAGATTTCACGGGTGAATAGTTTAAGGAGAAGATATGTCTCTGGAATGAGTAACTTTCTCTGGTCCAGCCTATCTATACGACTATAATTTAGTACAAGACAACCTTGCCTTCCCAATACACATAAATTTAAGTTTAACTACACACACACAAATCTATGTGACAACAAGACACACAAACGTGAAAAACTACGGTTAATTGGGTATGGGTCTGACCAACACACAAAGTTCAGTTCTTTTTTGTTGTTTATTATCATTTAAACTTGACAACATCAACTATCTAAAGAAACGATCAAATAAAATCAGATTTACATACATATTAAATAGTAGAATAAATGTGCCCTTTCCGTATTGAGAAAAGAACCCAAAAAGTGAATAACCCCAAAGGTCAAAAGGTTAGCACTATATAATACAGGATAGACAGTAAAGAAACAAGTTCCTACTTTATGCTACCCAGTAAAGTAAACAATGTTAAGCAAAATCCATATGTTGGTAAAGTTCCTGTAACAAAGAAAAATATTCACTCTCTCTGTCATATAGTGGCCACTCAATCACGCTTACCTACTCTTGGTAATGTCAGGTTTTTTTTTATTTCCCAAATTGGCCCCAGTCCATCCTCTAACAAATCAAGACTAGCGAGGTGGATGCCGAATCTGGTGTTTTAATATTCCCTGGAATAACAAAATGTCACAGCGAATAGTTAGTGTAGCAAAACGTGGTCTTGGGGGTTCACAGTTAAAAATGGAGGTAAATACTTCCAGTATTGGGAAACAAGAAAAAATACAACATTAACCAATCAGTAAATGAAGAAAAGACCGCTGGACGCCATTGTGATCAGGTCTGCTAGGAATAAATAAACATTTATTTAAAAATGCTACTTTATATATATATATATATATATATATATATATATATATATATATATATATATATATATATATATATTATATATTATTACAATTATCCATACACGCACATCAGTCCTGATTGAATAAATATCGCCTGTCGTTAATAGCTATTAAATTGTCGTCGTCTGTTGGTCATCGTATGGTTTAAAATAATATGTACTTATAATAAATACACAAAATGAAATATAACGTGAATTCTTTTCTGTCATTATCAGTCGCGCCTAGCTTATAATCAGTCAACTAAAACCGTCTCTTCTTGTGTGAGAAAGCAGGTTGTGAAAATTAACATTATAACTGAACATCTGGTATAAAATAGCTACGCGTTATTTTATTTCACAGCTAGAACTCTAAGTGAATTATAATGGTGAAACACTTAACTCTTTAACCACTTAAGCACTAATTTCTATTACCAGAAAATCGTAATGAAAGATCCCCACGAATGCTATTAACACCGTTAGCGAAATGGTTCTAGAACTGCGTGCTTAGACTATCCAAAAATGATGAGTAACAACTGATAGCAGGTTTAAGAAAACACAGTTGAAATATCATCATGTTTCTCTGATCTATAGATGATGTTACTTTTCACATTATTGTGTATACCAGAGAATCAGAAACCTAAGTTCCCCAGATAAACGTTTACGGTCGGCTTTTCTCTAAGGTTCGACCGCCATCAAAAGACTTATATCCGTGTAACGGGGTTCTCGAAGATTTTGCCCGCTTCCGGAGATCAAAGGACCCAGGGTTTTTCTGACTCGCTTGAGTATGAACATCAAATCGTTCTCGGGGAAAGATTTTGCCCGTGAGTCTACTTCAGAGATACTATGTTATCAACGTGCGGTCTGTTGGGTATCGTATGACTGACAGATAAGCTAGCGTGATGAGACCAGGTAAACAAACCTGATTCGCTACCTGTTATGACGGGCAGGTCACGAAAGGTGGTAAACATTGCGTTAGCTCGGGTTAAACACAGGAAAAGAGGTAGGACTAAAAAGTAAGTAAACACAGACTAAATGCATTTTTTGCTAGCAAATCATAGAACGCTAACGGGATTACAAAAACTATCAGATTACCGTAGGCGCTATTTCCATAATACGTCACAATGACCCAGACAGTTTAAAGACGCAATCACTAATATAACTTTCCTATTAAGTATAAACCAAATAAAGGACGAAATACTTGTATCCAGGAATGTGTTGTGGAAGACGAACAACACAGAATAGACGGGTATGTTAAAGTCACGGATGGATGAACTCTTAAATAAGTAATGGAGGAACCCTGAGTCATGTGAAGAGTAAATAAATAAGTAAATAAATACGTTAAGGTAATTAACAGTCACCTGTTTGACATGAAGAATGGCAATAGACAACAGAAAATATACAAGGTAAGTGATAGGCTTACCGGGAATCGAACCTAGGACCTATTTTACAAAATGTAAGACTATCACTTTATACCTTTTATTTCTTTTCTGTCTGGAGTGCAATGATATCGATTCAGCTAAACAATATAAATAGCCCTGCATATTTTTAGAACCACATGGATTGCGGAAAATCACAGAATGCCTCCTTTCCTACCTTCCAGTTCAAAACAAAAAGTGAGAACCTTTTAAATGCTTGCAAAGCCGGGATAAAAACCAAGGGGGGGAAAAACAGAACGTCATGACTCCCTCAACCAGTTTCGGAATGACAGAAAGGCCACAGAAAACAGTAAGATCTACCAAGTAGATAATGTACAAGTAAAGGATTTCTCACCTGGCATTGGCTGAAAAAACAGTGACACAATCCGAAGCCAAATTTAAACAAGAACAATAAGGAAAAGAGGAACAGAATTGTTTGATCAGAAACTCGAGAATGAGAAGACAAGTAATAATGAAGGTGTCCACGGTCAAAATAATAATGCATATGGTGATAACAATGATGATAAAAGTGATTAACATGAAAGATATGATGATGCTTATGTTGATGACAATACTAATGTGGATGAAAATGATGACTATGATGTTTTAAAATAAAGCAGGGATTGTTACTAACGATAATAATTATGATGTGTACGAAGAAGCAGTATCAATAGGATGTGGGTGGCAGTTGAGCTCTTTGTGCTAAACATGGGTTATGACAACGATGATACCTATGAAAGACACAAATGAGGATTATTATAAGGATATAACTGACACGTGAATTGTTTAGTGAGGGCAAAAGATCGATGCTGAGAAGTGTTAACGTGACTTAAAGCTATTCGGGATTAGGTTGCAATTGTACAAGAGCAGACCGTTCCGGAAGCTATTTTTTGTTACCTTATTATATACCCGTCACTTTCAGGGTCTTCGAAAATGGTGCTATGGAGATCATGCGCAGCTTCAAGCAGTTTAATGGCCTTTTCCTGTTGGTGAGAGGTCAAATAATCATTAACAAAAGCGATTGTTATTGTCATAAAGCGATTGTTATTGTCATAAAGCGATTGGTATTGTCATAAAGCGATTGTTATTGTCATAAAGCGATTCGTATTGTCATAAAGCGATTGTTATTGTCATAAAGCGATTGTTATTGTCATAAAGCGATTGTTATTGTTACCAATCTATAGCCCCCTCCCCCTCCCCGCATGCGAATGGAGATAAGGGTAACTGCTGCAGCCCTGAAGTGGCTTTCTAAAACTGAGTCTACCAGTGCAGTGATAATGTCAGACTTGCAATCCATGCTTCGGAAGGTCCAGCATAAATGGATGCCTGCGGCCTAAATGGAAAACGTCAAATGGCGTTGAATCTTAAGGAACTGGTGTGGATCTAATGTGTTCGGCAATGAAGGAGCTGACAGACTAGCTTCTATAACACCCATCTTAATAAGGGAAAGATACCAAGGAAAATTAATCATCACTTATTGGAGAACGGCACTGCATTGATGAATGACCAAGGCCATGAGTGCTGGAACTTGGCATCTATTTAAAACTTGCAGGGATTGACGTATGAGAGGATGCATCTGTAGTGTCTACAACCACGGCGCTACAAGAAAAGTTAGAATTCATACACATGTACACACAACGAGAATGACGAAGGTATGTAAGGCCACTAACACAAATGTATCGGTCCTAGTCAAGAAATTATGTCAACCAAAACCTAGTGACGTCATGCTCGGAAGGAGTTCTGCTATTGGACCGATATATAGGACAGACTAATTTGAAATTACACACACACCGCCAAAGTATTCTATGCACGAAAAACTAAGGGTAGAGCTCGACACGACATAATTCCAATCTGTAAATGGCGGCAGCCTACCTCAACCAAGTATTTTCCAGTGTGTTTCTGTGGCTAGAGGGGGAGTAGTTGTGGTAAAGTGGGATGATATAAATATTTATAGGGGACTTAGTGTACTGACTGAGATCAGCTGTGAAGGTATCTGTATCTAATAGGTGTGGTGTATTACAGATGACCTTACTTGCTACCACATTTATACCTCAGTCAGAATTATTCTGGAATATTGTGATGACTACGTTGAATGTCTAGGGTTATGAAAATGATGAAGTGTAAGTCACAACAACAACAGACAGATAAACAATTTAATTTATTCCACAACCTTTACAACACTGTGACAATCACACACATAAAACACTCTATAAGACTATCTTAAATGAGTCAAGTGTTAAAGTTTAAAAATATATGTATTAATTCCTTTCAATAATGGATATCCTGATTCAACTACACAGTGAACCAGGAATCACAATCAAATGTAATTACAGGTTATATGTACACAATTTATAGATAGACTCTTTGTATTGACATATATTATTATTATTATCATATGTGTGTAAGTTGTGATGTAGTACTATGAGGTAATACTGGCTTGTTCAAGCTTGGTTGTTGTTTGTCATCATGACTTCAGGTGTTTTCTTATGGTGGAAATAGTATTTGGAAAAGTTCACAGTTCCTGTCATTTGAAACAATTTATTGTCCCTCTTTAACTTATATACTGTCAATTTTAGAGGGGGGGGGGGGACACATAGGATAAAGCTTCTCTGGCCACAGAATCTTATCTTCTGTGATGGCGGCAGGAAACAGTCTCCTCTGCTCGCTTGCTTCACTGTGTTCTTGAGGCCTCTCACTGGTCGCTATCTGGACCAAGGGGTATGCTATCAGCCTCTGGATTCAGCAAAACTCAGACCAGGTGCTGCTTCAATAAGTTAGGACCACGGTCCCTGAAACAAGAAGGTTGTACCTCCTACTTCAGAACTAATTTATAATCTGTTTCCACACTGAACACAATACATAACAAACACTGAGTTCAGAGCGGTAGGCCAACTGCTAGCTTCATCTGAAACAATTTACACCAGTATTCTTCTCCTTAATGGTTACTACGCCTCTGCAATTCCAGCATTAGTTCCTTCTAGTCAATAAGATAGGTGTCAGTGTACTATCTGGTGATCCCATGCAGATATACTTCTCTCCGACAAGTTTTGTTCAGGTTGGAGCAGTATCTAGGCTTTGCCTCATGTTTGCTACTGAACCACACACATATACAGACATAAATTATCAATTCACATTCAATTTTCATCAAAAAGATATCAAATATGTCAATCTTACCACAATTCATGGAAATAATAAACAAATACGTTGACCGGCGATGAATAATGGCACAAATTCCGATCTGCCTCTGTCCCAGGCTTTTATTTAGAAAAATATGAGCTGGATCTCAACGCACTGTTTCTTAGTAAGTTTATTTTAAAATGTGGCACTGAACAGACGCTCCTAATTGACTATATTAACTGGTCTAGCCAATAGGACCATGTTTACCAAAGCTTTTGAAAAAATTTACCCTTCCGACGTTTCCCCTAACAACCAAAATTAGTATTTGCAGTCCGACTAATCGTGTTTAGCCTTACATATCATTCCCGCCAATCAAATCGGATTTAACATGGTGGCCTATTTCCCGTAAAATGGTGGTTTCAAAACATGCCACTGTGCGATTATGATTTGGTGCTGTCAGACATCCTCACTATTTTCTTTTGGCTATAATTTGTTAATTCCTAGACTATTTGCGTAACACTTAACATATTCTTTGTCAGCACGTCCTAAGGAACCCAAATATATTAATGTAATGAGGCTAAGTGGCTCCGTTCAAACTATGTATTCTAGGATAGTCGTGTATTTTTTTTTATTTTTTTTTTTATTTTTTTATCGATTTAGAACCGCCACCTGTCCTGCCTTTTCGACTGTTCTGTCATACTAATGTCAGGATTTCAGATATAAAACAGTAGAATGTCATGTTTCCTAATAAGCATTAAACATGTTTTTAAACCTAACCCTCGTATTGGTAGTGTTTTTTATCACTGTCTATTTGAAAAAAAGTTAGTGCTTCATGCCTTACGCTTGGGGGTGGCATTAATTTTATATCGCGAGACGCGTGTTAGTGTTGCCGGCGTTCCTCCGTTCAGCCCTCTCTCTTTCTATCCTAAGTCCATCTGTCCTTTCGTTTATGTTAACGTAGTGTATAAAATGAAATTAATGGAATATTAATCTAGGTCATTACGCAGCTTGCGTATCTCAAGGTTTTCTAAGAAATACAGTACACGTTTTATTGTTTTGTTGAAACGCGTGTATGCTGCTGTAGGCTTTACTAGTAAACGTGAAAGCGTGAGAATATGCAGACGAAGCAGAAAAAGAGGGATCTCGAGTACAGTCATTGTGACAGCACTGTTCTTTACCATTCTTCTTTCCCTTTTATTGAATTTATGTGTTAGGCTTTACATTTACCTTTTAATTTATATATGTGGATTTAGAATGTTTCACGACAGTAGTGTTACTGAATTAGTTATGTGTATAATGTCATTATTGTTTTTAAATAATTCAAATATGTAGCATGATGTAACTACCTAAGTATTGATTCAATGGGATTGTCGCGTGGTGAGAAAAAATACGCAAGACAAATTCTTGGTTAGTGATACTATTAAACCGAGCGGACGCGAGTGCCTCTCTCTATCATTTTCTAGCGCCGTGTACTGGCTACATAAACGAAGCGATATTTGTTTTTGATGGCTAACGAATAAAATTCATATAAACAGAAGGAATGATCAGAAAGAGTGGATAATAGTTCCGTTAGGAGTGGAGAAGTCCACATTTATTTCCTTTTAAACAACTAATTACACTGTTGTTGCAAAAAGAAGATAGAAGCTTGAGAACAGACAACTTCATCATATTTTGTCAAGTTAAGCCACTTTGAAAAATTATATAAATTCTAAGACCAACCCAATAGAGGAAATATTGGAGAGAAAGAAGCTATTGATGGTACCATAACAGTAAGGTATCAACATACGTGATCCATACAAAAGATAAAAGGAACGAAAAGGAGGAAGAAATTTAGAAAACACAAAACCGCCGCGCGAGCCGGTTGGAACGAACATTTTAGCAGCGGGCGCTAGAAGCTTTCTTGCTCGCTCGCTGGCTGTGTATAAATAGAGAGGAACCGTGGCAGACAGTTTACTTTTTTGATTTTCCTAGCAGCATTTCAAATCGTTGAAGACAGCACTATACTAAAACGAGCGTCCTTTTCAGGGCGAACACAGCCGTCGGAATTCACTAAAATGGGTCGTACCAAGCCACAAGCGAAAAAGAGGAAAGTCTATACAAGCCCTCAAACACTTGTCAGCAGCATCAAACAAGAACCTGCAAAAAACAAACAGAGTCAACCAGAGAGCACGAATACTCCAACTACTAGCGTCGTGGTCAGTCCTTCTCAGAAGACGAACAACGCAGCCAGTGACACGAACGATGAGCAACCCAAAGCGTCGAAGGCAGAGGACAAACAGACTCCGAAGCCGGGCAAAGCAACATCACCGATGAAACAAGATGTCGAGGCAGCGGCTCCACTGTGTAGTGACCAGACTACATCTACAAATCAAGGCCATAAAACTTCATCAACAGAGGGTAAATATACCATGAAACCCGACAAAATAAATCCACCACCAAAACAAGATATCATAGTCGAGTCTCCATCATGCAGTGACCAGACAACTTCGGTGAAACTAGACCAGATTCAGACGAAACAAAATGTGAATCCGTCCAGCAGACCACACACTCAAACTGAGACAGATGTCGGAAAGTGCCAGCTTCGCAAGCAGAGAAATGCTGTTTCTCACGAGACACTACAGGAGAGAACCATAAAGATCACTCAGATATCGGGAAATGAGGCCACGCTCAGGGCCCTACCCGACGATAAAGTGATCGGTATCTTGGAGGCAATAACGGGCAAGAGGAGCATTAATAGAGTTGAAAGACACGAAAAAGGTGTTATAATATCGCTAAATAACACGGAGAAAACAACAGAACTGATGGTCGAACTAGAGTCCGGACACAAAGAAGTCCAGCTGCCCCACCAGATGAAAGTTACTATGGAGATCTTCAAGAAGACCAAAAAGATAGTTGTAAGAGGGATCGACAACAATCGATCTACACAAGAAGTCCACAGCCGCCTAAAAACAGAAAACAAAAATATCAAAATAACGCAGGTTGAAAGACTGAAGACATGGGACAAGAAGGACACAAACCTACTTATCTTAACTATTGAAGGGACTTCAAGACCAACACAACTCAAGTTAGACGACAGATATCGAAAAACAGAAGAATACATCCCTCCAGTTATGCAGTGCTCAAACTGCCAGCAATTTTCACATACCAAGAAAACTTGCAGGAGAGAGACAGTTTGTCGGTACTGTGCGGGAAGTCACGCATACAACGAATGTCCTGGGGCGAAAAAAGATACCAACTATAAAGTACGCAACTCCAACAGAACCTGTGCAAACTGTCTCGGGAACCACGGGCCAAGATACCGTGGATGTCCGACCTTCTGTGAGACAAAGGCCATACTGAAGGAATCGATAACAAAAAACATCCCCTTCAGAGAAGCAAGAAACCGAGTGGCTTCAGGCGGCACTGTCAAACAGGAACAGCACACAAGAGCCCAGCTGGTAAAAATAACATCAGAGGTGCGAGACTTAAAACAACAACTCAAAGTCGAGACGAACAAGCAACACAACGAAGACTCAGATGCCTTAAGAGACGAAACAATAGGAGCCTTACAGAGCGCCCAGGCAATGTTACAGGAAATGAAATCCATCAAACACGAGATAAAAGTCGACATCGTCAAAACTCGCAGAACTAAAGGCAGAGAACGAAGAAATCCTCAAAAGAATTGAAAAAGAGAGAAGGATCGTTGAGGATATCCTTACAAAAAGTAGAGAACAAAACAAAGAAACTAAAGACAAAATGAGAACAGAAATCATACAGCAACTAATAAGCAATCAAGAAAGAACAAAAGCAGCCATAATAGAAGGCATACCTAATATAATTAAGTCAGCCATAGAACAACACACATCGAAACAGACAACAGCGAGTAAGGACCAAACAGGCAGCTAGTGGTCCTTTTCATGACCAGACATCTCCAGGACAAGGAACGCGATACCAGCGAAGACGTTAAAACACTTTATCCCCCAATATAACCGTTTGTAACCCGTAAGGCAGGAAACGAATACCATGAGCACGCCACGACACCATAACCAGACAAGCAACGAAGAGGTATCCAGACAGTCAGCTAGTGGTCCTTTTTAGGACCAGTCCTTTTTAGGACTAACAACCGGCTAGCACCGAAGAAACTAAACGCAATATATACCCCAATTATAACCAACTTTCAGGTTGAACAGGGTATAACAGCAACATAGTAGACAAAGGAACGAACGGACGAACGAACGAGACAGTTTACACACGCAAAATTAAAACCACCGGAAGAGAGACTAATTTGACGGCACAGAGAGAGAGAGAAGGATCAACACCTGAGCAAGTTCATTCCTATTTGTTATGCCGGGCAGTTTTAACTTTTGCCAAGCCTTCAGTCAGTTCTACTTCTGATTTATCCTAAATGGGGTATGTAATATTACGAATATATATGTATGTATGTATGTAAATACTTCTTTTACAGGTTTGATAATTAAATTAAACTGCGAGAACACATTTGAATTCAAAATGGAGAATGGGGCAAGGACCAGGATGCATAACAGAGACGCGCAGGAATGGAAAGGCAGAACTAAGGGAAGGCCTATGTTGTATAACATTGTTTTATTGATGACTGCAATTCAAACTGACTGTAGAAGGAAACTGCAGCATCATGACTGTGTACAGAAATTGTATTATGTATTTTTGAAAATGTAAATCACTTAGACTTGTCATTTGCCTATACACTGCCATTGAACCAGAACTTATGCCATACCTATATAAGCATACACTGAACACATCACCTCACCACACGCAGACCTGTGAGAAATTACCACACAAGGGCTAGCCACATGCTACATATTTTGCAGGTTTACTGGTCTAACTTGGAACAGCCTGATCTGAAACTACAATCCACTCAACGTATACTGTGTGTGACGGAGTTCAAGTGTTTTGGCTCCATCATTCCTTGGCTAGCCAAACATAAGATCCAAGAAGCTGTATTTCAACTACACACGTATGTTACCAGACATTGTGCAGGACTGTAAAGCTAAGTCCTAAGTGTTAATATTCCAAAACCTTCTGTGAGATCCCAAAAGAGACCGTGTAGTGATGAAAAGTGCAATCTGTGTTAACCCAGTGCAGGCAAAAGACTTTAGGATTAACGTAGACATGAAATTTATGTAAAAAGTTATAAATATTGTTGATTTTTGTATTTTTTCATTGTAATTGAAATCTTCCGATTTTCAAAAGAGAAAGAAGAAACTAGATGTACATTAATAAATAATTCAGTAAATTGTAATTTTATGACTTGTCATTTTCTTATTGTTGACAGTTATATTTTGCTGTATTATTGTTGTCACAGTATAGTTAGGTGACGGTAGCACTCTAGAGCTCTTGATCTATACTAATTCCATCCAGACTTGTGCTCTTTACAGCTATAGCTATACCTGTGCCATCCTTACACCAGTGCTCTTCTCCGAGACTGGGATATACCTGTCCAGACTAAATTTACTTGTCTAATCTTCTACACTATCAACATCTGCCACTCTTATTAAAACATTACGTCACAGGGATGGACTCGGTTAAAGACTTAAGATTATGAATGAAAGAAAGCAAACTAAATCAGGATATCTAAAAGCCTTAACACTGATTGCAGAAACGATCATTATATTTGTTGATAAGAAGAAGTGGAATGGACTATGGAAGCTGATTTGTAATATAAAAACTATATAATAAATGTGTATAGGTTGTTGTTTCTTTGATAATGTCACTGCAGCTAGACGTCTGTAAAACTGGCAGTATAACAATGACATTGTGTGTATGTCACCCGCATACAACATTCTGATGACAGACGCACACAGACACTTAATCTAGAGGAACTCTTAGGTGGAGTTTATGTCACGGGATTTTTCTCGGCATTATTTAGTTACATTTTTTAGTGCTTTTCTGTGGTCGGCACATTTTTTCCCCTGCTATCAAGCAGATATTTAGTACTTTCAAACCATCTTACACTCATTTTAGTGATAAGCCGTCATGTATGTTTGTTTACCCGTTCATCCCTGCTGGACAAGGAGACGGATGAGATAATATTAACCGCTAATCTTGTTGGAACATTTTTGGTGTGCCCGGCATCAGGTTACGGATTAGCACTAGAATCGCCCAGCGAATTTGTTGAATCGCTGAAAAGGCATAAGTGCTTTTCCCGACCAGATGGGAAAACGAAGAATTTTGTTTGCGCGAGCGACGGGTAGTTAGATTACTCGCCTTCGCGACACATTTCTGGACAGACAAGAATGACATAATCGTTTCCGGTACACCTTGTTACAAAGCCATTACTTTTAATGAAAGTAAGATGTAGTATTTGAGAAAACATTGCCGAGATATGATCGAATGTTTTCATTCCATATTTGGGAGACATGACTTTTGCAGTAACGCGCAGCAATTTCCGTGTGGTAATAATTTGATTTACCCCAGAAAACACGCATGTTTGAAACGATTGACAGACAATCGGAATGAAGGTACAACACCCCTTCCGATTGGAGCCCTGCTGAACATTGTAACAAGCCAACGCGGGGGGGGGGGGGGAAGAGAAAGGCAATATGACATGACACTTTAGCCAGGTTAAAGCACTGTGAAAATTCACTCGCGCCAAGAAGACAGCCATAGTTAAGAATAGTACCAGACCGGACTTTGTTGGAGCATTTTGAGGACTTAGAGCTAAGAACATCGCTATCATTCAAAGACGAAAAACCGGAATCTGAGGGAACTGAAAAATGCAGTGTGGGAACTTAGTGCTAAAGTAACAACACCCCAGACCAAGTGTAAGGGGCCTCTACAGGTGCCTTTATTTCTCTGAGCCAGCAGGCTGTGAGCCTAAAGGTTGGCGTAAGTTGTACATTTTGAATTCTATATTTTTGTCATTACTAACATGTGAACTAATACGTATATATTGACATGTAAAGATCAATGTGTGAAAATTGCTAGTCGATGTCCCAGTCATTTGAGGCTGGCCACCTCAGCAAATAGAATAAGGATTTCATGAACCATCACTGCCAGCGCTGGTGACTGCTTTATTGCGACTTTCTTATACAGAACAAAAAGCAGTGGTAGTCCCAAGTGTCACAACTATTGGCAGCTAAGTGAAACTTAAAAGCTGCCAAGTGAACTGTCCGTTTTCGAAAACCATAACATCACACTGTGATGAATACTTTTTTCTGAACAATTATTCATTTTTTATAACTGTTAAACATAACTGATATTAAATTTATTACTTGTATAAAGACAAAACAATTTCATCATTTTGAATGTACTACACCTGTATGTCTCAGACAATTTCTTAAATACACATTAGCAGAGCTAAATATTAATACGAGAAAATTCGCTGTGGGCTTGTACAATCTAAAATTATATTACATAATCCTTCACAAAAGTTGTCGGCAGGTACTAGAGTTAACATGCTCAGCCAATAAAGCATTGTTCTCGCTTACTGAATTTCGTGTGAACAGTCCCTTGCGGTAGAAGCATCATTATCATTCGACCTACAACTACGCCAAGAGTAATCTTGTGCAAAGGTAGACACATTTGAAGACCCAAATCAATTACTCTTGAGCTTTGACCATTGTTGGACCACTACTGCAGAGCTAATGAAAGGCAAACCGTGACACATGGTGTACAAATTTTGTGAATATCTCTAAATAATTATGCGAATGTCTATAATGTAACTGTCAAACTTTATCCATTCCATAGAAAGAAGACAAAATCATTATACATAATTAAATTGATTAATAATTGTACCCGAGGATTTTGTTAACCTCATCATTGTTAAAGTTACATGTTCATTTTGATTTTCCCTACATTAAAGCATAGGATAGTCTTAAGCGATGAGACAAGTTAGACTCTTGTACTAAATTCTTACCACTTGGTCAAGAGATCTTCACAGTCTGATTATAACCTGTGCCAACCATACACCAGTGTTCGTTTCTGAGACTGGGTTATTTCTTTTAGTCCAGAATTCTCTTTTGTCACTGTCATCTGTGTCATCGAGATACACCTGTATATCATTCGACCTCGCTACACTGGGGGCTAGATCGTCGGGATATCTTTGATATTCCAGAGCCACAACTTTATATCTCTGTCTTTAGAATTTTTGTCATAAAAATTTTGAAAAAGTTTTGATAGAAATATATTTTAAGTACTATTGAGTACGTAATAGAAGGCTCTTCCATAAATTGTGACATTGGTCTTTAATTAACTTTAATTTAAGTAATTAAGTTAATTATAATTAAGATAGTTTGAGTAAGACTACTTGCCCTACTCGACTACAGTATATCATGGCAGACATGTTGAAATTTAGGTCTGCGACCTTTGCAGTTGGGAAAGAAGTAAGGCCTAACTGGCGAAGCTCTAATTCAGTTTGTTACGACAGAGAGTGATACAAATCTGAAAAGGGAAGCCGAACAAATTGAGAAATAAAAAGGTTGGAAGCTGAGGCTCAAGCCAAGAGGTTAGACCCCGAGAGAGAAGAAAAGAGGTTGCAAGCAGAAGCATTTAGAGAAACAAAAAGATTGGAAGCTGTGGCTCAATCTAAGATATTAGAAGCTGAGGCTGAAGCCAACAGGTTGGAAGCCGAGAGAGAAGAAAAGAGGTTGCATGCAGAAGCTGACAGAGAAGAAAAGAGGTTGGAGGTTGAAAGAGAAGAATACAAGCAGAGAAGGAACATGAGTTAAGGTTGAGACAATTGGAACTCGAAGCTGCTGCAAGTACAAGTGGCAGCAGCTCACCTTACTCTGAAAATAGTTATATCCAAGGTACTCCAAGTGGAGGTATGAACTTCCATCTGGATCCATTTGTGGAAAAGGAAGACTTGATAGAAGCCTACATTGATAGATTTGAAAGACTTGTCTCTACATATGGCTTGGAGAAAGAAAATTGGAGTTTAAAGATGTCTCAAGGATTGAGAGGAGTAGCTTATGATGTGTTCTTAAAGCTGCGTAGAGAGGAACAGGAAGATTTTGAAGCAAACGTTGCTCACATGTTATGAGATTAATGATGAGGCTTATAGAAAGAAATTTAGAACGGCTAAGCACGAGGCTGACGAAACGTATCACCAGTACTCAGCTCGGTTAGAGACGTCCCTGTTGAAGTTGAGTAAGAAAGTTTCAGAACAATTATGAGGATCTGAAAGGGATGATACTCATGGAAAAGTTGAAAAATCCCATGCCTCAAGAAATGAGAAAGTTCATAATGTAACATGGTTCAGAGAGGCAGGAATGAATGATTAAAAGTGCTGAGAGGTATCAGGCAGCTCAATCTGAAATTCAAGGAGCTAAAAAGAAAAAGGTAGAAGGATTCAGAAAAAATTAGAATTATAGCAGGTATGAAGAAAATAGATCTACCCACGACCAGCCTTACAAAAACACGCCAAGATATGATCAAAGAAATAGGAACCATCTAGCTCATGACAAGAAACGTTACAAACAGGAAGATAAGTGGTGCAAAAATTGCAAAATGGGCAACCACGGTACTCCGAACGGTAGAAAGAAAAACTGTCTTCATCACGCTGCATGTCTGGAAACAGGGCATAAGAATAAGAAGGAACTGACAGTGAGTCAGAATAGCCTCCGACCTCCCCTGTTCAAGTTCAAAATGTGCTATAAACACATGCAGATGTGTTAACTCTTTAAGTCCCAATCGACTTTATATATCCTCAGGGGTTAGACGCGCTTGGCCCAATCAACTTTATAAAGCGTTTAGTATATGTGCCTCTGTTTGAGACTATTTCTAATTATAACTACACACAAACCACCCAAAACGTCATTTCTGACTGCAAGTACATTCTTTTAAATACTGCATGTGTTTAAGAGTGAACGGGTTTTTGTTTTGAGATATTTATTTAAAAATGCACCGAGGTGGCCATTTTTGCTTGGGCCAAACCAACTTTTTTGCTTGGGAATGAAAGAGTTAACGGATACACCGGGGTACACAAACTTATTAGAATATGACTTGAAAGTCATAGACCCCACACCTATCTGCATGAGAACCTACTGTATACCTGACGCTAAGGCTCAAACTTTAAAAGAAGAAATTGATTACTTATTGAAGGAAAACATTATTTCGAAATCTGAATCACCGTATAACGCACGTGTAGTGCTATTGAGAAAAGCAAGTGGAGAACACTGCTTATGTATTGATTACGGGAAGCTTAATGCGGTTAATGAATCACAGGCTGGTCCCCTGCCTGACACTAATAAGCTGTTCTCAACACTGAGCAAAGCATGGTAGTTCTCAAAGGTTATTTCCATATTCCCGTCAAAACCGAAATCCGACATATGTAGGCTTTTAGCATATCGGATGGACACTATGAGTTTAATCTGTTACCATTTGGGTTGAAAAACGCGCTTTATCATTGTTACAGTTACTTGTTCGTTTTAATTTTCCCTTGAACAAAGCATAGGATAGTCTTAAGCGAGGAGACAAGTTAGACTCTTGTTCTAAATTCTAACCACCTGGTCAAGAGATCTTCACAGTCTGACTATACAGTGCTTGTCTAAGACTGGGGTATATCTTTTGGTCAAGAATTCTCATCTGGCACTATCATCTGTATCATTCAGATACACTTAAATATCATTCGACCGCGCTACAATGGGGTGTCTTATGTCTGGTTATCCGCATTTATACTTTTGCTTAGGTCATCGTATTTGTGGATTTAGTCGAGAGCAATCCTAACATGTGCCTCATCTTCACAAGGAGGTATCTACCGCGCATCCCAAGAATATATACGCATCCTTTCATTTTGAATGGGCTCAAGTCGTTAACATTGGGATATTTAGAGTGAGTATTCCTAGCCCACACTGGATTACTCATACGACTAACAAATGAAACAGGCGAAACAGTAGTCTATGGTTATCGACATATAGACTAACAGATGAAACGGTAGTCTGTGCTCCAAATGAGCAGCCGCCATTGCTTGAAGAGCTGTCTGAGCTCGCTTGGACCTCTGTATTATTTCCTCAAACTGGAAGATATACGATAGCCCGCAATCGGACGTTACTCTACGATATTTCAGCCTGTCTTGCATTTTGAATTTGCTGCTAATCTGAGAGCAATGCGTGAACGGTCTGCTTTCACTCTGAAGTTGTTCACGGAGGGGAAATTCCACATATCCTTATTGGAATTGACCTTTGAGTCGGTTTCCTCGCACCATTTAGAAACCGACTGTAGTGTCTCATGTCAGATTTTGATCCTGCCATGTCTATCTAAGCCAGTTTTGTAGATGAGTGTGCCATTTGCAAAAAGTTAATGTTCCAACAATCGAATATTCAAAGACCAGATGGAGGGCTAGCCCCCACGGCCATACAAATAAAATGGAAATATAAAAGTAACTTCATTCCTAAGTTAATATTCTGGAAGTCTATATCGTCATTATCATAATCATCATTTTCATATTTGTTCCCAATGAAACATAAAGTCATCACTATAGCTGGTCCTCTTGCGGGAAGCCTGACCCAAAACATTTACATAATCTTGTAAAGGTGGTGTTTTGTAGGAATATATTTTATATGATGAAGCTGCCAGTCCCATACACAATTTCAAATTAGTCGCCACATTAGTCTGAGAAAGCAATATGGTATACTTTCTTTATTTCCTCAGAAACCACCGGGACTACACTGGGGCAGGTCTATATCGAGCTCAAAAATCCAACATTTTCAAGGTTATAAAGAGTAATCTCGTAACTAACGATTATAAAGCGTCATCTTGCAACTGTTTCTCTAGAGCTCAACTGAATACGTCGTTTCTGCTACACTACTTTTTCCTCCTTTAATCGGACAGTCACTATGGGTATTAATGATTAAGCTTATCCGTTCTGCTTCCATTAAAAAAAACTTCACTTTAGCTCCATGACAAGATGTTGCTGCCATCATTATAATTTTTATTTGCGCTCCTTACAGAGCATGCAGAAACCACAGTAGCTGATTCTCTTACACGGTTTCTGTAGGAAATTACTTGACAGGATGAGGTTGCCAGCCTCATGCACAACCATATTATAGCCACCTTCTAGGACACGTGACTGAGGAAGTATTAGTCATGTTCTTTCTTTGTATCTTCAGAGACCCTCGGGAACTACACAGCTCCTGTAGTTTATTATTGTTCAAGCCCAGACTGACTACAGAAGTGGGAAATATAATCTGGTATCTTCGTTTGCTTTGTCAGACTTTACCTGATGACAAGGTTAGGAAGGATTTTTGTCACAATTTGTATATAGGAATCACACATTCTATAATAATTTTTTTTGCGCAACTTGTATACGAGACCTAATTTTTCGCCCTTATTCAAGAAGGCTAGGTATCCGATCTCACAACCCGGGGGACGGGGGGGGGGGGGGGGGGGGGGGGGTTAGTATGACATCATTCGGACCAAGTTCGGACAAATAATTTCCATAAATTATATTCACTCATCTGGGAATCAAACCCTGTACCTCTAGACATTGAAGCGGATGCCATACCTCTTACTCACTCCGACCTCAGGTTCACACCTAACTTGGCTCATATCCACACCATCAATTAGTTCATGTTTGTTTCTTTGATAATAAATACACAATGTCTCAAAATACATCGAAATTTCTTGAATCTTGAATCCAATGACTATCGTGAGATAATTAAAGAGTTAACTGAGAAAACGTTGCTTATCTTTAATTAGAAAAGGAAGATAACTCTGAGGTAAATGTAACCAGGTGAGATACGGGTTGAGGAGTTTTTAAATGGCGATAATGATACCCGTGATTAATTTCACAATAGCTCCAGTAATCAATATCCTACAACACTGTTTCTCATATTCTGATTTTACACACAAAGAACATGATATTTATATATAATATGTGTGTGTTTAATTGATATGCTAAACGTGTAGCCACAAATAATATAAATATCAAATTGACTGAATGCACGATTATCTAAAACCGTAAAATTAATGACACTCAATATCTAATTAATTATAATGTAGCATAAATGTAAATGTATATATGTTTTCATACAAATAATACACAGCTAACTGTTGCGATGGGTTCCAAATTTTTGCCATAGGGTGGAACTAGCATCCACCCCCACCCCCAACTTCTTCTTGATTGTAGGCACGCTCATTTTTTATATTTTGTCTACTTTTCGGTCCCTGCTAGAATGTCACTTAGATCTGACAAGTTAACTCCCCTTTGCTCCATCGAAAGTGGCCAGCGGGGATGAAAGGTCTTTTAATGCTGGTAAGAGTGACCTTGTGACGCGTCCGAGACGCCTGTGTTATTGGGTGGCGGCAACGTCCCTGTGTCTTTGAGTCCAGGGAAAGTCTGGGACCCTCACAGCGTAAAAGCGGTCGCTCCGTTACGCAATCATTCTTGTAGTGCGACGCCAGGCGAAATCATCCGTCTATTTCTTCGTTTTCCGTCCAGGTGTTGTGGCCACCTGCGGCCAGATTTCTTGTATATATTAAGTCCCCTTCTGTCTCTAACTGCGTTTATTCCCTGTAACTTCTGTCGTGAGGTGATAGAGATCTTTGTGCAGTTTGCCAGCTACTTTTAATGTGGGAAATTCTTCATAATCTCGGCAAGAATTCTTAAGTAACTTGGTAGTTGTTTTTTTCCTTGCGTTTTAGACTTAGTCGGAGGTAGTTCATTTGTAGTGGGTTCTAACAATTTTAAGGCTCGGCCATTACCCGACAAGCACTAAGAAGAAGTTTTTTTTTTTAATGAAATTGTGTTTGTATGCTACTTACCTTCGGAACAGGTCAGCACGGACCAGCAGTATGGGCCACTTGGTGTGGGAATGGTTGTAATAAGTTAATCTGTACCTGATAATGTAATTGTTTTGTTTTTTCGATGTTTTATCATTTGTGTTGGCTAGGTGATCATAGATTTTTTGATATGATTTCATTTTAGCGAGAACCGGTTCACTCCGACTCTGGGTCATCGGCCGAGTTTGCCTTCCACGAAAGGCAGGAAAAATCTTCAAGCCATTTAGATTGGGGTGATCCCACCAATTACAGTTGTTTATTTTCCGGATCCCCTACTACGTATACACTCGGGTGATTTCATTGGCTGGAAAATGTTATGCCAACCCCACCTAATACGTGGAGCGCCCATTCTCCACCGGCCTCAACGTCAAAGAACTACACATTATCGCCAGATCTATCACCTTGTAGCCATCGTCAGCTCTAGTGCGTCCAAGATGCTACGCGCCATCACAGATTTGACAACCTTGCATCAAATAGTGGATTTAATGCCTCCATCGCCTTTAATCTTGAGTGCATTCATCGCCACCCTTTTAGGTCCTGGATGTAAAGCACACCTGTACATCTAGAAGACTTAACATTTGTCCTGAAAATTATTTTCTGTGGTGGAGTTATAGTTTTGGGGTTTTTCTTCCCACATCAGGAGAGGAAAGGGTCATCATATCTCCGTTGGCGATCCGCTGACAGCTGTAACACCATGCGAAATATAAACACAAGTGTGCTGACGTAGAAGGACTTTGGGAGGTGGACTGAGATACATTTTGGTGAGGGGGGAGCTTGAGGTAACTGAGGGATACGGTCATTAAGTTGGGTTTAACAGCTGTGTTGCTGACCAGAAGAAGTCAGCGGAATATTGTTTGTGTGTAGGGACTTCTTTATTTCAGGGTTCCCTGCAGATGGAGTGGTAGAATATCTTGCCCAATAATAGTCGGAATTACCGAAACGTGAGAGCCAAGCTCATTGGTACCAGTCTAGTTTGATTATCCTTATAATTCTTATTATTACTAGCTCTTTGTCTCTCGATTGTGTTAAACACATTTTTATGATTTGATGGTTTGTGATTGTAAATTTTTTTTGTTTTGCCATAGTTTTTCCTTTAATAAATTAGACCACAAATAACGGATCTGACGTCTTTCCTGTCTCTACTTGTACTTGATTGATTGTGGAGTCACTAACGTGCACTTGTCCTTGCTCCTAGCAGAGAGAGAGAGGTGAAGTGAAAGTAGTTTTGAAACGTAGTCACTGAGTGGCAGGAAGGGAGAATCATTATCTGATCTTTTACTCCTGATAGCTATAATTCACTCCATCCATATTCAATACCTTATCTCATCTATCTTCTCAGTCCTCACTCAGACTTTTGTCTTGTCTCAGACGTCACTCAGACTTTTTGTCTTGTCTTAGACAGATTCTGTAAACCACTGGATTATAGTAAACTGTCTTGTTTCCTTGAGATAAACGTAATGATGACAAGATACTCAGTTCTGAATCGCACACAGAATGTGTAACACTTTTGCTTTGTACAACAATAACAGTGATAACTACGTCTCAATGTGTGATAACTCAAGCGAGAGAACGGACCAAAATAATGCGAGGAATTTCAAAAGGCTTTTAACGCCGCCAAACCACGCTATTTTGTAGACCTTGCAGTTATCTGGTTTCGAATTTATTTTTCAGTGACTTATTACCATCAATGATAAGTAAGACTTCCTGTTGAGACGTTTGATAACAATGTCATTATTTTGCATTTAGCTTATGCAGTACAGCCATTCGTATCGTACACGACGACCTTACGTTGTTTTAACTTAACATGGTTGCAGCAATAGGGGTATCTCTCAAATCCCACTCCCTCACGGCAGTATCTGGTATGGGACTACATTGTACAGATTTGTAATGGGTTTCTTTATTTGTATAGCTACACACTGAGCTAATGAAACCGAATGTGTTCCATCGGACGTTTATTTCGTATCGTAATCTACCCATCTGGTAACGAAATGTTCAATGTTCTTATGAGATTATGAAAATATTAAGCATTGCTACAATAATATTTCTGGGAAGGTTAAGGCGGCCGGCTTGATGCTGACCACATCACCCCTAGTGTGCCGATGGTCAAGAAAATATGGGCCTAACACCATATTCCCAATATGCCTCAATGGGCGTGTAACGGGATCCTTTTTTTTACCCTTTTTACAATAATATTATGAGTGAAATCATAGAATACCTAACGTTTTGGGCAAAAGATATGTTAATTCAAATGAACAATTGGATTTGTAAGCGTTGCAGTAAAAATTGCTGTTAATTTTAATTCGTGTAGGTCCAAGCCCTGAACTCTGGTGAGTAAAGTTCGGATAGAAATAACGCTTGTATTATAACTCCAATCCTCTGGCGTGCTGAGAAATTACTGGTCATGTAATTGTTAATCAGTACAAAGACATCTTTGCGTTTAGCACGAATAACGACTTTTTTATCATCTAGGAGATAATGTGGCCGTTGTGGGTGGGGAATTGGGGGTTGCTGTTTAATTTCAGAGAGTGTTAGATCTAGAACTAGCTATACTGCTAGAGGTGGAAATTTCTCACTGACAGTCTTACGGGATTTTACCAGGTTCGGGGACTATCCTCTAAGGTGTTGTAGTTTGTGAGCAGTTAGTAAGAATTTATAGGTTTTCTCAACAGACATTACCTCCTTCCATTCATGGTTAAGGCTTAGCAATCAAATTTACGACCTCTTTTTGATGTCAACGTTTTATTTAATAATCATAATATATACATGATGGCGTGAAGTTACAAACATGCATTTTTCATTCATAATATAAAATGCAAGTCGCTCTCAATGATCTAGCATGGGGTATTGACACTTGTATGAATCAGGCTTATCCAACTCCTGTCTACTTTTTCTTTCCAAATACCAGTTTGCGTTGATCCAATTTCATATAAGCTGTTCCACTTCAGACCGATTAATTCATTATTCTCAAGGGGTTTCGTTATATGTTCATATTCTGCAATTTGATCAATTTGTGCTTGTACAGAGCAAATTCCATCATCTCTGCATTTGACTCATAGGTGCAACTTGCAGCCATGAATCCTTTTTCTAAATCTGCAACAATGGGTCAATAATTGATTAGTAATTAGCTCCTACTTACAGACTTCGAATATAGAAGTTAAATACACAAAAATGCACTTTGAAGAGAACATGCCATCATTCCTGGAATTTCTAATTCTTCAACCTAGATAACTTTCATGCAGTAAAACCACTGCGTTATCAGCACAAACTTGTTCGTCTTACTAGCTCGACGCGTCTTTTTCAACTAACTAGGTTGTTGGGGAAATTTCGCGTCTCTTCTACATTTCCTGCCGGCTGAATAATATTGAGCCTTACGATTGGATAAAAATCACGTGACTAATTTTGACATGTAACGCGACTCCATCCTAATTAACATTTGATCTGTTTCTCGGAAAGTAGAAATTTATATGCTAATCTGGTTTTTTTTAATAGCCTGTTTCCAAAGGAACAGCTATGTACACGGCTACATATAGATCCCGGGGCTCCGCAAATGTATCCCGTAGGGAGACATTTGAGTACTATCAATAACAAAAATTCATCCCCAAAAATTTCTAAGTTCAAAAAAAAAATTTTCTGAAAAATTTAAAGTTCAAAAAATTTTTCTAAGTCCAAAAATATCTCAGAAAATTTAACGAAATTCCTACATCTGAGCTCCTATGTCTATATGGGACTGTCGTCTATAAAGGGGCCTTATAGATGGACATCATCTCCAAAAAAATTGCAAACTATCTTTCACATCAATACATATTTGAACCAAATTTACCAATTGGCAACACTGCCCAACAAAATCTTAAAAACAATCATAAGGTCATCACCAAAAAATGTGACGAGTGGCAACACTGGGAAATGAACAATAAAATATCTTATTTGCAGAACTTGGCTGCATTATCATAATCTATTACATTTCATTCACAATATAGTTGATTACATTCTCTTGGATATGGTGGGGGGTGTTATCCCTTTTCTGTTCCTGTTATTTGCTCCATATATAAGTCTGCAAGACTTAAAAAATCTTCTTTTTTTTTTTTTTTTTCTTCCTGGCGTACTTATTTATTTTATTTTCCAAGTACTCTGCAATATCCTTAGTAATGTCCAGGATCTCCAATTCCTATGGTAATGGCAATCCACTTTCATAAAATAGCCAATGTTCTCATGGGTACTCATCATGTTCCTTTTTTTTTTTTTTTTTTTTTTTCAGTGAATGAGCCACTTGCTCATTATTACATGTAGAAAACATCTCTAGACATAATATGCATATTTATCAGACGATAATATAACTAGCATCATTTTTATAAGTAATCATTTTTCACAATACAAGCATTAAAACCTCATGGCTTATCCTTATTTATTTATTTGTATGTTTCCTTGTTATTGACATTTTCCAAATGGTAAGTGTATGAATTCGTTCTAAGTCCGTCACTGTAGAAAAAATGTTCTATATTACATTCCTTTTTTTTTTTTCTAAACTATGTGATGTTTGTCTCTAATATCCGTACGTCTGGTGGTGATCCTGTCCATTAGTCAGTTATTTCTAATCATTCCTTCTTTTCTGTCAACACAGTATTTTTTTTTCTGTGAACTCTGTCCTAGAAATATTATTTTATATATATATATATATTTTTTTTTTTCAAAGATCTTCTTTGACTTGCCATACATCAATTTTCAAACATCTAATTATTCAGCAACCAACAGACGAATGTGTTACTATCATATTATGAAATATAAGGGAAAAGGAAAATATAGTTTCAAATCATCATGAATTTTCTACATTGGGTTCCGTATTACTTTATTTTCTCTGTTAACACAACTGCTTATACTCTTGACAATACGTATCCATGTTGTCACTCTCAAGGCATCCTTGTATACAGTTTATATTTGTCTCCTTTTTTTTTTTTTTTTTCTATAACACCAATGTATCATTTATGGTGTTCCAATATCATTGTATCTATTCTTGTCCTCCTGTTATCTTGAGAATTCATCCTTAGTAACTCCCTATGTACCTTATCTAGCAATACATTTTTCAAAAACACATCAAACAATTATTTATGTAACAATCAACTGAGATGTAAGAACTTTTGACAATATGAGATGAAAAAAAATTTTTGGGGTCATCACTCAAAAATTTGTGACATAGAAGGGTAGAAAAAATATTCAATTGATCGTGAGGAGTCTACAATATCCTTATAAAACAAAGTTCCTGGCACTCTGACTCTTATTTATCCATATTTTTTTCTGGTTATCCTTGCATACAGTGTACCATTTCCATTTTCTCCATAAGTCCAATTCATCGCTCATGGTGCTCTAATATTTAAAATGTGGATCCTTCCTATTCCTCTTATTCTGTACTGGAAATACATCCTTATTAATTGTCCATGTACTATATCTGCGAATATTTATCAACCATATTTTAACTAATCATTTATGGAACCATTTATACAAATGTCTAGACTTTACCAAAACATGAACAAAAACATGTCTTTTTACATATGTGCAATATTTCGACACCAACTCTGCCTTCGCAGGTCGAGGGTTAGTCAGAGTTATGTGGTGCCTGTAACATCCGCTGACTACAGCCAGATGGGTGACTTATGGTACTTATAATTCAAAAATCTCATCCGTCAGTTATCTTAAGTGTGGGGCGGGGGTCTATTTCATGGTGTCCTTGACCAAGTTTGCTGCATTTCCAATCTAGATATTTTTTTTTTTTTTTTTTTTGTCATAATATCTCCATGATATATCTGTGACATGTCTGTCCTTGGGATAACATTATTTTTTTTTTTTATCCAATATCCTCGGGGTGAGCACATCTCAGTACGTCCAATTTCATCAATCATTTATTTTTTTCTCTCCTGTAATTCTGGGTATATTATGAGTATAGTAAATTGTCAATTTATTTCAACTATCTTACAACATTCTGTAATTCGTGATAAGGAATAGTCATTTGTTATACAACAATGTTCATTTTACAAAGGCAATGAGCAAAAATCAAAAAAGATTTTTCCAAAAATGCGGATGTATCTCTATTTCCTTTACCTCTGGGCGTAGCAATTGTTCAGTCATTATTTTTTTTTCTCATTATATAATCTCCATTTTGTGTCCTTAGTACCTGTGGTTCCATGGGATTATCATAATCTATTTGTCTCTTGTCTACTGACAATCCTTCAATAATGACTTCAAATATGGTCCTCATATGTGCAACAATCATCTGCTCTGATTTGTTCCATGTCCATGGTTTTCATAAAATATTCCATTATCTCCTTGTCTTTGCTCGTATCCACGAAAGACTAAGATTATTGTTCCTCCAATGTTAATGTGGGGGATTTTGTGCATAAACATTTCAACAAAATCTCAGCTGTGACAACATAAAGTTTCACCTTAATATAAAATGGCATCTTCATCATACATAACCAGTTGCTTCTTCATCTCATGTGTCATTAGTGGTTATCATGTGGTAATGGGGTATTCAATGTGGGTTCAGCATATACAAATGCTGTAAAGGGGTATTTCATTTGTTAGGTCAGCATATGCAAATGCTATTTCTTTAACATGGGCAAAGGCATCATCAACAAATAGGTATAATGTGTTCAATCTGGGGTTAACATATACTAATGCTCTCAAGGGATTCTTCATTTGCAGAAAATCAGCATGCGCAAATGTCATTGGGGTATTTGTGATAGGCAGTATCAACAAAATATTGTTGGAGTATCAGAGATCATGCTGGTGGGGTGTACGACTGGTATAGGGTGGTTTATTTTCTCTTTTTCTTTTCTTTTATGTCGGCTACTAACCTCAGGGCAGTCAATGTTTTACAATATTGGCTTATCATCATCAAAATGTGTGAGGGTGGCATATACACATAATACATTTTATAAAAAAAAATTTTCAATTGTTTTTTCTCTTCTCATTTTTTCTGTTATGTCTTTTGTCTCTTTTCATTTTTTATTTTTCATTTCTTTTTTTTTCTTTTTTTTCTTGTGATTTCTTTTCTGTTTGTATCACAAGTACTAAAGAATGATAAAAATCAATTCACTAAACACTAGATATACTATCAACATTCCTAATAGTAAATCCTAACCAATAGGGCTGCAAGTAGTAGTTTAGGTTAGAATAGAATGAATGTTGTAGCAGTATCTGTTGTCAATAAGTGGCGAGGAAAGGGTACATCAAGGATCTCCTGATTACAACATGATTGTAATTCCAAGGAATGAATATGATTGGGATTGAAAAGATCACAAGTCTAGAATGTCGTCTCCATATTGTGGAATGGAAAAATAGTAAGTTAAAGATGTTGTAACAGTGGGGTAAAGGAAATCTTATTATAGAGAGTCAAGGTTGGGATATGGAATCTCTTTAGGAGAATGTTTAAAATTCTTGACAGTACTAATATACATCTGAGTCTAAAATAATGTACATTTGAAAATAAATAATCCTGTGGAGAAAGATAGCATAACATGCAATACTAGTTTTGGGTATGAATTTATGTTGTTAGAAGATGTCATAGTAGGAACAGTATGATTGATCAAGGTGATAGTATAAAGGAGTTTAGCATAAATGAGATCACAGAAATATTAGTATGGGGTAAGAAAAAGTACTGGTGTAAGGTGTCTGCATGAAAATGCACTAAGATGCGAAAATACATGACTCTGGATCTGCAAGGACAAGAAGTCTGGTGAATGGAGCGTGGAATATGATCAGTTACAAAAGTGGAGATCAATGTTACAACAGAATAGTGTGACACATGTTTTATAGGTAAGGTTGTGTAACATTCTAAATATTAAAAACTGTCTGACTAATAAGGGTGTCTGTAAACAAAGAACATTGTATCATCTGTGTCATCTTTATTTCAATAATCCAAATAAAAATGTCTAACTAGACTCCTCCGTGGGCTGGTCTTGATTTCTTTCTGGGCATCAGTAGTCTAAGGCTGGAAAAAATAACTTTCTCAGTGAGGCTTTGACATCTTAGTCTGTAAGCAAGTCATTTGAACTGTCGGAAACTGAAAATAAAGTACATGGGAAGGTTAGTACATTGTTAAAAAGGTTTTTTCACATATGCGTTGACCGTACATGAGATGGCATGTACATTGAAGACTCGAGGGGCGTGTCTCAGCAAAGCTTTAGTAGTTCCTTCAGTTTCTCTGACATTTTCTCTGTCATCTCTAACCTTGCAATGTCCCGACTGCTTAGGCGAGGATCATACTGAGTAGCAGTGGTGACTGGTGTGGTAGGCGACGACACTGCATTTGCTGATTGTTGGGGCACTGAGGACATTGGCGAATGCGGTGATGGCATAACATCTTTTGATTGCGGTGATGGTTTCACTGTGGTAGGGGTTTGAATGGCTGGAACATCTGTTAGTTTTGAGGCAGGTATATGTTTCGCCTTGATTTTTCTTCTGACTTGGGCCTGTGGTACGTTAACGTCTTTGACAGTGGGCGCAGTAATTTGCACACTGTTGTTTTTTACTAGTAGAGCTGAGCCTAATACTTCTCGGCTTGGTTTTGGAACATGATAGCGTTTCTTCAGAATCTTTCGTCTGATATAGTTGTGCTGTATACGCGGAATTTTGTTGCTAGGGATTGAGTCATCTGATGAAGAAAAACAGGTACGTTTGCCAGCTGCTTGAATCTCCGGGGATGACGTACTAGCGAATGGTGTATCAGTTGTGCAACTAGGACCAGGCGAATCTATACCAGAGTCTCTTTCATACTTGTTGGTTACTGTCTCACCGTACGTTTGAACAGGGCGAATATTGGATATTTCGTCGGTGTGAAAAAGTTGTTCTGGTATTTCTTGAGTGTCCATGTCAGAGTCTGTGTTGTTAAGGGAGATGTAACTTGTGGGTCTATAGCGATATTTTGGCTTTCTAATAGGCCTGATGGATACATCTGTGAAATTTTTCTCGTATGGGGTGTTGGTGGTTTGTTTACAAATTTCTTCATCTGGAACCAGAGTGTTAGTGGGTGCTGCTGGAAACTGATTCTCGTGTGGGGTAGTGATCATCTTGTGTTCATACCGTGTAAGTGCAATTTCTATCAATTCTCGAAATTCTTCTCGGCGTGTAGATAAATCAACAGCAAACTTGTTCTCCAGCAATTCATACACCAGCCTTATTGAGAGGACGGCAAAGTCACCATCTCTCAGGATAACGTCTATCTCTGCCGTCAGCTCCTCTGTTGTAGGTTGACCTATTCCGCCAATTTTCTTTGTCTTGCTGTGCTTTGTCTTATCAGTTTTCGGCCAGTAATATTTTCTGCCCTCTTCGTCTGTTGTATGATCAAGTTCGTCTGACAAGTAGCCTTCAGTGGTCTCATCAGAGTCTGTCGTCTCTGACTCTGATATGTCAGATGAATCTGTACTGGATGGATTATAATTTAGGGTGGCCTTTCTGACTGGTCTTGTATTTGTCGTCAGAGGCAGAATGGGCCGGTGATTATCAATTTTGATTTGTTTTACGTGAGCTTTTGTTTGGTGTTGTTTCTCTATCTGATTTGCTTGCTGCCATCTTCTATCTCTCTCTCTAAATCTTTCTTCCACTTCTTTTCTGTACTTTGCTATCGTTTCGTACCTCTCCGTGCATTCTAACTTATCTTCTTCTGCAGATGTCATCTTTTCTGTATTATCGACCATTTCAACATTGCACAAATCAAGTAAGTCTTCTGTAACTTGTCTTGATTTTATCCTGACTGGAATTAGACTTTTCTTAAACCTGTCATCCGTTTGTACTGCGACATTCTCTGTCTGAGGCTCTTTTCTAGTGACTGCAGGCGCAGTTCGTTGTTTCAAGTTCAATTTTGGTCTCCCTTCTTTGACTTTCAATGGTTGTAGCTTGATTTCAACAATCTCTTTTATTTCAATCTTATAAACTTTTGCAACCAATTTGTCTACTATTCTTATGCAAGGGAAATCGACTGCGTAGCTTCTACAACGTTTTAATTCTGAAGCGAAGTCTCTCATTGCTATTCTCTTCTTTCTGTTCTGTATGGTTGTCGAACACTTCTCCATGTTTGAATAGTTGTTGTTGTAGTTGCTGCTATGTAATTTTCCATTTATTGGTCCATCTTCGCTTCTGCTCTTTTTTAGAGGACTGGTCATACGGCACCAAGTTGAGATGTGTGGCCGTTGTGGGTGGGGAATTGGGGGTTGCTGTTTAATTTCAGAGAGTGTTAGATCTAGAACTAGCTATACTGCTAGAGGTGGAAATTTCTCACTGACAGTCTTACGGGATTTTACCAGGTTCGGGGACTATCCTCTAAGGTGTTGTAGTTTGTGAGCAGTTAGTAAGAATTTATAGGTTTTCTCAACAGACATTACCTCCTTCCATTCATGGTTAAGGCTTAGCAATCAAATTTACGACCTCTTTTTGATGTCAACGTTTTATTTAATAATCATAATATATACATGATGGCGTGAAGTTACAAACATGCATTTTTCATTCATAATATAAAATGCAAGTCGCTCTCAATGATCTAGCATGGGGTATTGACACTTGTATGAATCAGGCTTATCCAACTCCTGTCTACTTTTTCTTTCCAAATACCAGTTTGCGTTGATCCAATTTCATATAAGCTGTTCCACTTCAGACCGATTAATTCATTATTCTCAAGGGGTTTCGTTATATGTTCATATTCTGCAATTTGATCAATTTGTGCTTGTACAGAGCAAATTCCATCATCTCTGCATTTGACTCATAGGTGCAACTTGCAGCCATGAATCCTTTTTCTAAATCTGCAAACAATGGGTCAATAATTGATTAGTAATTAGCTCCTACTTACAGACTTCGAATATAGAAGTTAAATACACAAAAATGCACTTTGAAGAGAACATGCCATCATTCCTGGAATTTCTAATTCTTCAACCTAGATAACTTTCATGCAGTAAAACCACTGCGTTATCAGCACAAACTTGTTCGTCTTACTAGCTCGACGCGTCTTTTTCAACTAACTAGGTTGTTGGGGAAATTTCGCGTCTCTTCTACATTTCCTGCCGGCTGAATATTATTGAGCCTTATGATTGGATAAAAATCACGTGACTAATTTTGACATGTAACGCGACTCCATCCTAATTAACATTTGATCTGTTTCTCGGAAAGTAGAAATTTATATGCTAATCTGGTTTTTTTTTTATAGCCTGTTTCCAAAGGAACAGCTATGTACACGGCTACAATAACTCACTGCTAAAATCCCTGTTATTTTCAACCCTCTCGAAGAATAATGCAGTCTTGTTGAGGGCTACGTATATGTGTTGCAGAAAGTATTGATAAAGTAGAAGATATTTTTGTTCTGGTGTTCTGCATTATTGTGTTGTTGCTACTCGGTGAAACTGGACGATACATTCTTGGTAAATGTAAACGATACATTCTTGGTAAATGTAAACGATACATTCTAATCAACGTGGAACGTATGTCAGATTTTAAAACTATTCACTTACGAATGCTTGTAGCGTGTTATAAATAGATTGTGGTACTGATTATTCGTTCTTACTAGAATTAACTGACAATAACATGTTCATTCATTGATGTGCTAGTGCTGAATTGATTATTGCCTGACGAAAACAGACGGGCTCATTTATGAAACATAATTACATGTTAAACTTCCATGTCACATAAGTGTGCAAACGTCAAAGTTTCTGTGTTTAATTTCTTGCAAGCAGGCATTGTTAACTCAGGTTTATTCTGAGGTTAGTTACGACACAGATTTAATGGCACGTCTTGTGTTTTACAGACTGTCGTGCGTTACAAAAATCTCACTAATATCACTATGTTATACTTCTACAAAAGGGCTTAGGAATATAGGTCACAGCTCAGACAGACGAGTACAATGTTCAACGAAGATTAGAAGAAATCTCGAATATCGCAATAATGTTATAAATAAAATTACTGATGCGCTTAATTTACCTCTTGAGTGGACGTCGCATTTACCTCAGGCAAGAACCGCTTCTGGGAATCTCCAGGTTGAAACTCATTTAAATTTGCGATAACTGATTCATGGTGTGCTGCAAACTCGAGAGCACGGACTATAGTCGGAAGGTAAGTTGCATCTGAAAATTTTAGAGCTACTTCAAACACAATCAATAAATAACTAATCAAGAAACCAAAATCTCTTAATTTTGTTTAATACATAAAACAAAAAGCAGCTATATGTACCTGTATGGAACACTCCACTAGGGGGTTAGTTTTGATAATCACTCTACAGATAGCGCTGCAACTACAAGTAATATTCTTCATCTTTATAACAGATGTTCAATAGTCATTTGACCAGTGCCACAGTTTACGTTCATCGTAAGTTCCTATCTTTAGCTTGTTATGATATCCCGATCTGTTATGGTCCGTGTGGAGTCTTAAAATTGCTACTTTGTCTCTTCTGCTGATCTGGTAAATATGCATCATTTTGTACGAGGTTATATGACATTCGCAGAATCAGCAGTACGGCTAGCAGAAGGTAATCTAACAATTACAATATATATATATATATATATATATATATATATATATATATATATATATATATATATATATATATATATATATATATATATATATATATAGAGAGAGAGAGAGAGAGAGAGAGAGAGCGAAATTAGAGATAAACATAAAATGGATAAAGAAGACACAAATCGAACATGAAGGAATGTCACAGGTTTGGGGTAAATGTGTTTGGGGTAAATGTGTTTGGGGTAAATGTGTTTGGGGTAAATTTGTTTGAGGCTCTTACTGCGCACAGAGCTGAAAGGTAATGAATAAATCTGGCGAGATGGAAGTTGGATAGAAAGAATTAGATATATTTCCCAGAAGTAGAGAAGAGAACTGGTGAACAAGATGTAGTAATGACACAAAACAGTTCAAGTATACTGTTCAAAAAAAGAAAGGCATAGCTACTGAAGGCACACACATAGCCATAATTTTGACATTCAATAACTTTTTTAATTTAAGGAGTTAATTGTTCAAATTGCACACAAGAATACCTTAGGGTTCAACCAATCAATTGAGTTGTTTTGCATCTGGGTCACGAGAGTTTTTTGGCGTACGGGCTTTCCCATTAGTATGGTGTGTGGCCTCCTCTTGCAACGATCAGCGACTGGCATCTCCTGGGCATGGATGCGATCAGACGTCTGATGTGGGCCTGTGGGATGGCTGCCCACTCTTCCTGGGGTGCCTGGAACAGATCACGACGATTGGCTGGAGCAACGTCTCGGCGACAAACACGTCTATGCAGCTCATCCCACAGGTGCTCAATCGGACTCATGTCTGGAGACAGGGATGGCCAGGGAAGGGTGAGAATGTTGTTGGCAGTCAGGAACTGCGTGGTCAACCGTGCACAATGGGGTCTGGCGTTGTCCTGTTGAAACACAGACCTTTGGGCAGCCAAAAGTGGAAGGACATGGGGTCGAAGAATTTCATTGACGTATCGTTGCGCATTCACGCCTCCTTCAATGTGCACCAATTGACTCCTTCCGTTGTAACTGATCATTCCCCACACCATTGCACCTCCACCACCGTGCGGCGGAGCTTCATCAACGAAATTTTGGGCAAAACGTTCATTTCGCCTACGGTAGACCCTACGCCGTCTATCATGACGCTGCAACAAAAAGAAAGATTCGTCACTAAACCAGACACGTCTCCATTGATTGTCAGCTGCCCAGGGACGATGCTGGTTGGCCCAAAGAAGTCGATTTTGGCGATGGCGGCGCGTAAGGACAGGTCCTCGGTGAGGTCGTTGTGCCCAAAGTCCAACGTCATGCAGTCTATTCCGGACAGTTTGATCAGACACATGACGTCCTGCAGGCAATGACTGGGCAGTTGAGGAAGCTGTTGTAAATCTGTCTCTGAGGTGACGAAGCCGAATAAAGCGATCCTCCGCTGCTGTTGTCACTCTGGGTCGTCCACTGCGATGCCGGTCTTCAACTGAGCCAGTGGCTTGGAACCGGTGTCAAAGTCGACTGATGGTACTCTGATGCCCGTTTAGATGCCTGGCAACCTGACTTTGACTTTCGCCTGCATGCAGTCGGCCAATAGCAATGTTCCTTAAATTTATCGATAGAGACGCCATAAATGTCTGCTTGAAAATGAACTGAATTTGTGTGTGTGTAGCGTTATTCTTTTATAGGGTTTCAGTTGCGTAGTCAGTGAATAGTGTTCACCCCAAATTTTGTTGCTTTCACGTGCGCGCCACATGAGCTGTGGTCAAAAATTGCATCATAAACACTATTGACCACTGCGTTGTAACGATTACAAAAACGAACGCAATTCAGGTCAACACGTGCATTTGACACTGTAAAGAACATTTGAGGCTGGTTTTTATATACCCTAGCACCAAATTTTACTTACAAACTCATAAAAACGCGCCCTCGGATAGCTATGCGTTTCTTTTTTTGAGCAGTATAGTTTAACTACACAGTTCTAGATGGTAGCTGTAGAAGAGAGCGGTGAAGTAAGTCAACTTCTCGCTAGAGCTATCCTACGCTCCAAGGGTGTCTATTAATAGTTGGTGTGAAATGCAGCTCGTTAATTATCCATATAATAATAATAATAAATTCTTTAAGCGCCAAACACGGCGCATAAGGCAGAAACCAGTGCTCTCCAGGTTGTTCGTTGTGACGCCACTCCTCTTAGCTCTTGCACATTATTTAGGCCCAACGTTCTTCCTTCTCTTATTATTGTTCTTCTGAGTGTTTCTTTTGGTCTTCCTTTTTTCCGCTTACCCTCAGGAACCCAAGTGAGCGCCTGTAGTGGTATTCTGTTGTTTTGCATTCGTAGGACATGACCGATATATGACCATCGTCTTTTCCTTGTATAGTCGGAGACATATTTCTGCCTAGAGTCTTCTCTTATTTGTCGATTAGTCTTGAATTCTTTCCAACTGATGTTCATGAGTTTTCTAAGACATTTGTTCTCGAATGTATTCAGCTTGTTCTCCAATGATTTTGTTATTTTCCAACTATCCATACCAATTTAAAATTCTTGATCTTGTTTCTTCAAAGTGGTGAATTCTTATATAAATCATGTCCCCCATCGAGGCCAGCTCCTTGACGTGGAGATGGGGCTCAAGTACAGCCATCAGCGGCTGAAAAAACCAAGCCTGGCCAGGCCCTCCTACACTCGAGCAAGACCACAGTCTGCCCTAGCAAGTCAAGGTGCTGAAGACGGAGGCAACCAGCCAAGAGGCGCACCACAGCAATCAGGATGCCACGCACATGCGCTATGGAAGTATGCCTATATCTGCAAAACGTTATGGCACTCGCCCTGTGACGGACACCCATGCAGGCGCAGTGCCGGGCCCTCTGCCTCGGAAGGGCCCAACCCCTACTACTGGGGGTCCTTCTCAATTGCCCCGTGGAGCCAGGAGGCATGAGAATAGAGCTACTGGCCAAGCAAAGAAAAGACCATTTAAAATAATGCACTGGAATGCTGAAGGCGTCAATAGTAAAAAAGACGGCTATAGCAAAAAATTAGAGCTCGAAAATATCTTGAATGAAGAGCAAGTAAATGTATGTTGCTTGCAAGAAACCCACCTCAACAAGGACAATAGCCTTCAAAATCAGAGACTACCAGTGCTACCGATCTGACCGAATAGACAGGCGAAAGGGTGGAATACTGACACTCGTGAGGAATAATATCAGTGCATGTCAGCTTGAAACATATATGGAGGGGGCGGAATACCAGATGCTTCATCTCAGGACAGAAAGTTCAGAATTCCACCTGCTCAACTACTACTGTCCGAGCGACCGCCCACTGGCACTAGATACAATCCCAGCAAAAGAAAGACTGATTGTATGCGGAGACTTAAACAGCCACTCACAGAGCTGGGGCTATGATCACATGGACAGGAGAGGTGAGGAGCTTGAAAACTGGCAGGATGACAATGGGCTTATCCTGATTAACCAGCCAATCGACCAACCAACCTTCTACTCGAGATCATGGCACACCACCTCTACACCAGACCTGGCATTCCACTCACCCAGCCTGGAGTGGAACACCACACGCGTTGTAGGGAAACAACTTGGAGGCAGCGACCACCGGCCAGTCTTCCTAATTGTGGAAAATGAACTTGTCAAGGACAGCAGCACTCTCTCTAGGTGGAACTACAAGAAGGCAGACTGGACAATGTACCAGCACCGTACTAGTATACTGGCTAGAGATCTGACTATAGACAAAGACATCAATAAGATAGTCGATGAATTCAGCAGATGCATATTACAGGCTGCTCGTGAAACAATACCTAGAGGGGCTCGTAAGCACTACAAACCATATTGGAATAGTGAACTAGAGCAGCTGCACAACGACGTGGAAACATCTCGAAAGCAGGCAGAGATCAGTCCATGCCAAGAACACCACAATAACTACCAGCAAGCTAAGGCCAAATTTCAAAGGGCCAAGTTGCAGGCCAGGCGAAGAAGCTGGAAGGAGAAAACAGAGTCCTTGAACTTCGAAAGAGATACGAGGAAACTGTGGAAGCTGGTAAAACCACTTAACGATGAAGGTACAGAGAGAAACTCAAGGATTGCTCTGTACAAAGATGGAAACATCCTCATGGGAAAACATGCAGCTGATCACTTTGCAGACTCCTTTGCTAAAGACAACAACATCGAAGTTAGCCCAGAGAAGCAACAGGAGACTCGTGAGAAACAACAATACGCAGGACGAGATGGAACCATACCTGAAGTTATGGACGCACCAATCACATTCAGAGAACTGGAGCTTGCAATATCCAAATTGAAAATGAGAAAGTCGCCAGGAGTTGATGGAGTGTCCAATGAAATGATTAAGAACTTGGGAACCGCAGCAAAAACAAAGCTGCTGCAGATCTTCAATATCTGTTGGAACTCAGGCAGAGTTCCACAGACCTGGAGGGAAGCAATCATGATACCACTCCTAAAACCAGGAAAAGACAGTTCCACTGCCTCCAGCTACAGACCAATCAGCCTTACAAGCTGCCTCTGCAAAACAATGGAACGTATCATCAACCTCAGGCTACAGTGGTACCTTGAAAGTGAAAACCTTCTTGTACCACAGCAGGCGGGCTTTAGGCAGTGTTATTCCACCGAAGATCAGGCAACTTACCTTTCCCAAGAGATTGAGGATGCGTTCCAAGATAAGAAACTGTTACTAGCAGCATGGATAGATCTAAGGAAAGCATTTGACAAGGTTTGGAAAGAAGGGCTTCTGAAGAAACTGAGAAATTGTGGAGTGAATGGTAAGATGTGTGAGTATGCCTTAAAATCCATAGTACCAGTAGGGGGTCTTTTCACACAACACAAGTAGCCTGCTGTGCTCTGTGTGTGTGTGTGTGCTGTGTAGCATTATATATATACCCTATCCTGACATCTGGGGTGTCTCGTCTTGTTAAGGCGTGGAGCTTGTATGATTTAATAGTTTAATTCCCAGCTAGCTGACTTTAAATGTGGTTTATTGTTAGTAACTGCCATCAATGGTACCTATACCGTGTAGCGGTATGGCAGCTTGTGTACCCTGACAATCCCCAGAGCCATGCCAGTGGGAGATTTACTCCTGGTAGGTTAAACCAAGCTAGACCGGTCTGCGTGGGTAGGGATCAGACAAAAGCTGGTACTCTGGTCCTCCAGGTTGGGGGTTTTAGCACAGGGCCGACACCCCTGTCTATGTAAAAAAAAATTGCACGTTACGTAAACAACAATAAATGGAAAAACTTTGCTGCGGGACGGACATCCGGAGTCTCAGGCTCGTATGACTGACAGTGGTGAAAGCCGAAAGGAAGCCACTGGCATGAAAACGGATGCCTCGACCGCAAAACACGAAACCAGAATTGGTTTTTGGAACGTCAGAACTATGAATGAGGCAGGAAAGCTGAGACAAATCACAGCAGAGATGGGGAACTACAAAATACATATCCTGGGAATGGGCGAGAGCAGATGCACAGGTAAGGGGAGAATAAAAACAGCTACGGGGAGGCGGTACTTTGTTCTGGCGGAGGGGGTGGTCAGCACAGCGAAGGTGTGGCTATTGTCCTGAAGAGGGGAATGGAGGGGTCTTTGCTCGAGTGGAGGCCCATCAACAGCGGGCTGATAGGAGCAGGACTGAGAGGGATGTTTACCAACACCACAATTATACAATGCTATGCACCAACAAACGACAGCGATGGGGAGATCGGGGACGAGTTCTATCAACAGGTACAAAAAGAAATGGAAACTACACCCAGGTACAATCTCATTATAGTAATGGGAGACCTAAATGCGACAGTGGGAGCACACAATAATTATGACGAAGGAGTGGTGGGGAGATGCGGCGGTGGAGCAGCGGATGAGAATGGGGACGGGTTAATGAGCTTCTGCGGTGTTGGCGGCCTGGTCATTGAAGGAACACTTTTTTTCCACCCGCGGAGGTGCACGGGTTGACATGGGAATCGCCAGACGGACGGGACGGAGGCCGGATGGATCACGTAGTGATCGATGGCGGATGGAGACATGCACTGCAAGACGTGAAAGTAAGAAGAGGCGCAGATGTGGGAGGTGGTCATCACCTGGTGGTGGCAAGACTGAAGGTGAGGCTCATAGCTGCTGGTGCAGTTGCAGTCAAACAGAAAAGATACAACATCACGAAACTGAAGGATTCCCTCACCAGAAAAGCTTTCGTGGTCGACGTAAAGAGAAGATATGAGATTATCAAAAGCCAGGAAAGAACAGAGACCTATGATTCAACACCGTCTCAACAGTGTACAAGGGGGCGGGGGTCATGCTTGGGTTTCCGGGAAAGAAAGAGCCAAGACTGGATGGCGCCAGATACGCTAGACACCATAGCGAAGAGAGGGGAAGTGAGGGGAGAGAAAGCGGAGGATGGGTCTCCCGTGTTAGAGGCAATGTGTAGTGAACAGTACGGTCGGCTGGGCAGGGAAGTTGGACGTCAAACCCGTGCTAACAAAAGGACATTTCTGGATGACCTTGCAAGACAGGCAGAAGAGGCAGCGCTGAGGGATGAACATAGCGCGGTATACAAAATGTCTAGAATCATCGGTGGAAAACGGGGTGCAAGCAGTGTTATATTAGTAAGAGATGGGCGCGAAAATCTCATCGCGGCGGTAGAGGGACGAGAAACAAGATGGGCAGAACATTTCAGAGAAACTCTGAATAAGGAACCACCGGAGACACAGTTGAATGTTCCTGAGGCTAAAAATGATCTAGATGTCAATACAGACATCCCACGAAAAGAAGAAATCATCACAACAGTCAAATGGTTAAAGAATGGAGGGGCTCCTACTCATGATAACTTAAATGCAGAGCTATTTAAGACAGACCCAGAGCTAGCAGCAGAAATATTGGAACCACTATTTGCGCCAGTCCGGAGGGCGGGGCGACACCAACAGAGTGGAGAAAGGGAATGGTTGTAAGGTTGCCCAAGAAGGGAGATCTTGCGGACTGCAATGGTTGGAGAGGGGTGGCTTTTCTCTCGGTTCCCAGCAAAATACTGGGCAGGATAGTTGTACAGAGAGTCTCAAAGGCGGTGGACCACGGGCTGAGGAGGGAACAGGCGGGATTTGGAGGGAGCGGAAGATGTGTGGATCGTGTATTTACCCACGGGAACATTGTAGAGCAGTGCTCGGAGTGGCAGGGACGGCTGTGCATTGGTTTCGTTGGTTTTGAAAGAGCTTTTGACAGTGTGCATAGGGACAGTTTATGGAGGGTACTGAGGGCTTGTGTGGTTCCGGGCTGAATGGTGTCAATCATGGAGAGCCTTTATGCCAGCTTTGCGTGTGGCATTGGGTGGGGCGGCCTGGCCTTTGGGGTGGGAACGGGAGTGCGATGGGGATGCGTCTTGTCAGCCACTCGGTTTTTAACTGTCATGGACTGGGTGGTGCGCCGGGCAGCAGAGGGAGATCCGGAAGGAGTGGGATGGACTGCATTTTCTACACTGGAAGGTCTGGGGTGCGCGGATGGCGTTGCGCTGCTGGCACATTTGCGTGGGCGCATCCAGGGAGAAGCGGATGGACTTAGTGGGTATTGCCAGCGGGTGGGCTTGGGCATCAACCTGGGGAAGACAGGGGTCGTGATGCTCGATGTGGGCAACCCTGGGCCCATGTCACGCCGGTAGGAAATCGGCGGCTGGAACAGACAGATGCCTTCACATGCCTGGGGTGCATGGTAACACCAGACGGCGGAGCAAGCAAAGACATCAATAACAGAATAAACAAAGCAAGAACAGCCTTTTTTAATTTAAACAACATCTGGAAGTCCTCTCAGTACAGCACAGGCACAACATTGGGATTGTGTCGGAGCTATGTGCTTTCTGTGCTTCTCTGTGGCGCGGAGGGCTGGAGAACTATAGAGAAGGAAATGTCAAAATTGTCCTCTTTTCACACAACATGCCTAAGAAAAATTCTCCGAATCTTTTGGCCAAATACCATCACCAACCGAGATCTGCTTGCTCGGAGCAAGCGAGAGGACGTGCGCACCATCGTGGCTGGCGGGCGCTGGAGCTGGGTTGGCCATGTCCTCGGGGGAGACCCCGATGCCATCGCGGGGGCGGCTGTGCTATGGACCCCTGGGGGAAAACGAAAGAGAGGCCGACCAAAAACAGCTTAGCGGGGGGCTGTGGAGGCTGAGATGCAAAGAATGAACCAGAGTTGGGGCACTGTACGAAGGATGGCCGCCGACCGAGCAAAGTGGAATCAATTTGTTGTTGCCCTACAAGACGCCACCAGGCGTAATGGCCACTGACTGCTTTGACGGTCGGCAGCTAAGGATCAAAGAAGAAAGAAGAAGAGTTGTTAGTAAAGCTTTAGAGCGTGTATTGGTGTTGTTCAGGCCATTATGGTGCACACAGTATTCTAGAACGTGGTAGGCCACTGTGTTGGCGCCTTCATATTTTGTCATCAACTCACGGGAGTGAGTTGTTTTCGTCCGTCCAGTGAAAGGTTAGTGTGTGTCGGTCTGTTAGTGTCTTGTTTACAGTCATTCGACCTGACCTCGATTACGGGCTTTGACCTATTTTCTGCGTCCAGTAATGGCTATTTGTCAGTTGATTTTTTCTGTCTATTGTCGATGAAATATGGTACTGTTCAGTTCCAAGTTCTTTGTTATGGTATCTTGGCAGGTCTAAGTACGAGGGTCAAAGTAATAGACTAGTGATACAGTGCGCATCAGACGAGTCACTTTGACATATCTCTGAGTCTTTTTGGTGGTTGGCGACAGTGATCCAGGTGGAGCAGCGGAGCTTGGGGTTTCGGTACCATTTAGTTAGGGCCCAGACGTCATGCGGAGATGTCATATGGGAAATAGCTTGTTCAACCTCGGTATAGGGTGGAAGGAGATGGTGGTTAGGTGTTTGTAGTTGATAGGAGGTTGATAGAGTGGGTGGTACCTCAAGTCATCGTGTTGAGCTTCTGGTCCTGTCCTTGCTACTCAGGCGTGCCCAACCAGGGATGAAGGTCCTTGCTACTCAGACGTGCCCAACCAAGGGTGAAGGTACTTGCTACTCAGACGTGCCCAACCAGGGGTGAAGTCTTTTGTGTTTTGTGCCCTGCCGACCTACCGGGCGGGTCCAGTAGATGTCACCGTGTAAGCTGCTGTGATCCGGGAAGTGTTAATACTATGTGATTAACTTTTGCTATGAAGAAAAATATAGAACAGTGCCAAGGAACTTACTCGTGTTTCTTTTCGACGTATAGACGGTTGATAGTAGCTGTGCAGCTGACCTTTGTAGAAGTAGACGTTGCAGGGTGTATTATGAACAGTGCTGTGTGAGCACCGTAGTGAACAATATATTCATCAAGGAAAGTATTTGACACTCAGACTTGCATAGTAAACTGTTTCCTGGACTAAGATTCTTGTGGATTTTACGTTGTCCAGTGTGGAGTTTCGTTTGTTCTGTGATCATCATTCATCGTCAGTGCTGAGGATTCTCCATACTCAAGCGCCGTTGGGGCTTCAGATAAGTTATTGTTTGTCTGCTTGTGTATAATATATTATATTGATATTTTCTTTTGGTTTTCTGTGAATTTAATTTTCTTGTCTTACCTTCTATCTGTTATTAGTATCATTTAGCTTAATCTGTATTCTAAAATAGTGCTGATTCTTTACTTACTTCTTGGCTTGTTATTGTTTTCTGTCCTTTTGCATTGTCTTTTCCTTATTGTATGAGTATGACTTTGTCTGTATGTAGGTATGTTAATTGTTAGTTAAAGCTGATCTTGCTGTGTTTTCTTTGTAGTCAGAAAATAGTTACATTGTATATTTTGGATACATTATAATATAATTTTACTGATACTTTACTTAGTTTTCTTTCACTGAAGTGAAAATAGTGCTTGGTGGAAGAGATAGCTTCCAGCACCTCATTGTTGAGTGTGGTTTTCGTGGAGTCTTTGGTGTTATAGTGTGTTGGTGTGTTCAAGGGAGGAAGGGTGGTGAGCCTAATCCATTCTTGGCCTCTCGGTGGAAAAGATTGGATTAGACCGATTCTTTTAGGGTGTGGCTGTGTTTAATTTGTGGTGGAGTCTGGCAGAGGGGATTTCCTGCGTCTGCCTTCTTAACATTCCAAGCCCTGTTGGTGTTAGCTGTATTTGTGGTGTGTGTATTTATAGTGTCGTGTACATTTAGTAATTCTTTTGTGGTGTTTAAGTGGTATTTTCTCTTGTCCTATCTTACTATCTTGTAAATACGTTTACAGGTTTCCCTTGTTTTCGTTCGTGCGCAGTCACGCATTGTATATATTAATCTACCTCTTCTTTTCTTGGTCTATCATCTTATTCCTCGTGACTGGAATTTTGTTTTTGTAATGTGATGTATGTGTTTATTTTATCTGTGTAGTGCTCATTTTGCCATTGTAGTTCTTGCATAACAGTGGTTATTGAGATTAGTAGTAAGTGAAGTATTTTCTGAGTATAGCACCAGTGTGGGTGCCAGTAACAGATTTTGAAGCAATACCTATTGTGAACTAAGTTGATATACTGGTGTCAAGGTATCAGGAAAATGTTATTATACAACTAGTGACTATTGTAAGTTTGTTGAGGATATCATAGAGACTAAGTGGTCAGTAAGACCAAATTTTCACAGTGATGAAACAGTAGCCAAGTGGCAAAGTAAAACTTTATACTAGAAGAGGCAAAGATTGATGTTGTGTACACATTGAGAGGAGAGGTGATATTTACTATTTACTTACACGCATATATATATATATATATATATATATATATATATATATATATATATATATATATAGAGAGAGAGAGAGAGAGAGAGAGAGAGATAGAGAGAGAAGTGATATCAAGAGTTACTATTATTTCTGCATATTTTGTAACCAAAGAGTTTTCTGGTGAGATAAGAGAAATATATACGACTGAATAGTGGTATAGAAATTTATAGCAAGAGATAAGAGTGAGTAATCTGAGTGTACACCATGGACCTACAGGCTTTCGTTTAGATTGGTAAAGAATGTGGGTACACCCGGAAAGAACTCATGTATTTTGCTGAAGCAAAATTTTACACAGCGGAGAATAAAAAAGCTTTGAAATAGAAGGAAGAGAAAGAGAGGATTGAGAAACAGAATGCTCTAAGAGATGCTCGAGCTGAAGAGCTAGAGATAAAAAGAAAAGAATTTGAATTACAGGAAAGGAAGATGAAAGAATATAAAGAGTTACAAGAAAGGAATATGAAAGAAGAAAGTGAGTGGAAACAGAGAGAATTCGAGTTACAAAAAGGAAGATGAAAGAAGATAAAGAATTACAAGAAAAGATGATGAGAGAAGATATAGAATTAGAGTTGGAGAAGGAGAGAATGAGTATAGCTCTGGAAGAGAAGATAATGGATAAGGAAATACAATTGAAGAAATTAGAAGTGGGTGCGAGTGGTCAGAACTCAACTTCTGGTGGGGCTCATCGTCCTTTTAGGCTGCGTCTACCAAATTTCACTGATACAATTGATAGTTTAGATTTCTTCCTTGAAAGATTTGAGGCCGAATGTGTGGCCTATAAGGCTGACATGGATCAGTGGCCATCTTTTTTATCGACACTGCTAGTGGGGCCCGCGATGGAGACTTTTTATAGCCTCCCTTTAGAGGAAAGGGCTGATTACGACAAAGTGAAGGAGAGATTGCTCCGGAAGTTCCATCTGACTGCTGACGGCTACCGGACGCGTTTTAAAAACGCGATGCCTAGTGCAAAGATTTGTCCTCGTGTTCCAGTGAGTTGGTGGCGTTTTTCCAGGAACTTCAACCAAAGGACATTGAGTCCATGGCCCTATTGGGGCACCATTATGTCCTGACCTATCCGGGCAAACCTATTCAGAAGTCGGGTCTGTCAGACGCGTTAGTTGCCGCGGTCGGCAAAGTTCAGCGCCAACCATGGCAACGCCGAGTAGGTAGTGCCGACAGGTCCATGAGGTTAAAATTTGATAGGTCATCCCGCCCATATCAATCAGGTAGAGACAGTTACAGAAACTTTAGACCACAGCGACATTTTCAGCCAAGATGGTATACTAGATAATCCGGTAGCGATAGTGATGGGGAGTATTTCCAAGGACGGAAACAGGTTCGTTTCCAAGACTCGCAAGATAAGGGCAAATCATTTTATAAAGGAAAGAGGTTAAAACATAGAAGCGGATCGTCAGATGGTCGTGGTTCGGACTCCGATACGCATTCTTCACCGAACCATAGTCCGAACCAGGAGAATAAAGAGATTATTTGCCAATTATGTTGGGCCAAAGGTCATATAGCCAGGTGGTGTAAGGCTGAGTCGGAGAAGGCTAATGTGGCATGTGTGCTAGATACAATCAATAGTGAGGACTGTGCTGGGTGTTGCCCTCTGTTCCACGCGAACGAGAGGGTAGTGCTTCAATGCGGGCATGCGGCACCATGTCTGTCAGCAGTCCATAAGACTGGCAAGGTGATTCTCCATAAAGACAAGGTGGAGAATAGACCAGTCCGGGTGTTGAGGGACACCGGTTGCACCACAATTGGGGTGCGTCGATTGTGCATCGACGACTCCTGCCTTACAGGCAAAACGGTAAAGTGCACCACGTTCGGGAGCAAATTGGAGTCTTACCCCCAAGCATGTATCAATGTGGACACTCCGTTCATAACAGGTAGAGTGAACGCGTTCGTTCTCTATGATCCAATTGCCGATTTTATCGTCGGCAATGTACGCGGAGTGCATAAGGCCGTGGGTGTGGGTAGAGCAGAGGCTCCGCAACACCAAAGATCCAAGACGGATGATTTGGTGGTCGACGTGGCACCACCTGACAAGAAGGTACATCGCAGACGTGTTTCGCAGCAAGGACAAAATGACATGAGAACAAGCAGTAGGAACTTATACGTGGGTTCGAAAGCTAGTGATCGCACAGTTTGGATGCGTAACGTTCCTCTGAGTGCTAGCTGGCGCACACTCAGAAGAGTGTTTGATGAGGTAGCGCCGGTTCGATTTGTAGAGGTAGTGTCATTGCGCGACAACACCAAAGTTGCTAGAATGACGTTCGCGAGTAGGTGGGGTGCGCGTGATGCAGTTAGGCAGAAACATATGTCGTTGTTTCAGAACCATCTGCTAATAGTCCAGAAATAGCTAGGGTTAGATTTCGGGTTCGTGTTTGGTAAGGTGTTTCGGTTGACGCGAACCGAACCTGAGTTGCTCTGACCCACGCCCCCAGTTCGATGTTGATATGAATATGTGTATTTTGTAGACTTGTACAGGTTGTGAAATGCATTACAATGCATAGTTATGCTGTATTATTCTATGTCGTGCTTTGTATTAATGTGGCATGATGCCATACAGGCACACTGTAGGCAGGTGCACTGTGGGCAGGCATGCTGTAGGCAGGGGCGCTGTAGGCAGGCACGCTGTAGGCAGGTGCGCTGTGGACAGGCATGCTGTATGCAGGTGCACTGTAGGCAGGCACACTGCAGGCAGGTGCGCTGTGGGCAGGCATACTGTAGACAGGTGCACTTTAGGCAGGCCTGGCGTGCATTTATCAGAGACCTATGGAATATGATGGTCTTGTAAGATTTAAGGGTCGTGTTGATACTTTACTATGCCTTGTTTTGTAATTTATATGTCATGCTTTACAATATACGTCTATCAAAAGTTGTTGCCAGCAGAAACTAGATACTCTACAATTGAGAGGGAGTGCCTTGCGATTGTCTGGGCGATGTCTAAGTTGGTACGATATATGTTGGGGGCACATTTTTTCCTCCAAACAGATCACAAACCAATTCTATTTTTACAGTCGGTTAAATCCACCAGTGCTAAATTGACACGCTGGGCATTATTGCTGCAGCAATTCAACTTTGCTATTTTACCAATTCATGGTGTATATAATGTGGTAGAAGATGTCTTGTCCAGGTTGTGAAGACTGTGGGACAATTATAGTCTGTGGGACAGGTACTTCTGAAAAGAGTATGTATTAGAATATATGTAAGGAATGTATTATGACTATTAGAATTGGTATTTCATGATGATGTATTATGGTATACAACATATTTAGTATGCTGCCATAAAGGCAATATCTATGAAGTTGTACTCAATGTGTAGATATACCATATTATCTTTTACCTACAGCTATATTGTGAGAAGAGGATTGTTGATACGATGACTTGTTGTTTGATTGGTGACAATTAGTTACGTATATAGATTTGGTGTAACATGCATTGGGTTTAGACTACTCCAGGATTAGTCAGTCGTTGTTATTTTTCACGACTGCCAGTACCTAGTGTGGATTAGTACATGTTCCTTGTATTTAGTCTAGTGAGTGAGAAGGCACGGATGACAATAGTATTGGACAACTCTGGCATTATTTAGCTAAATGAGGAGGTGCTATTTCGGCATTTTGTTCGCCCTTACTCCAGGGGGGCGTGTCTCCTCCGGTGGAAGAAAACTTCGTTTTCTTTCTTAAAAAAGGGGGGGGGGGGTGGATGTCACAGTAGAGATGCTCGCAGAGATATATTTAGTTGGTTAAGCTGTAGAGCGGCAACAGCGTAGAATAAAAAAAACCGTTTGGCGAGTTGGGCCAAAACGGAAGACGATATGAAACTTTTGGCGCAAAACATTCTACGAGATGTCAGCCGTCCTGTTCGGACGTCTGTTCCCTTTGTCAGCGGTTTTGCTGGGATTACATGAATGCCACTCTTGTTCATTGCATGCCGATTGTTTCAGGGGTTGTGATGAATTTACCGTGATACAACGTTAAAATATCTCCAATTATAAAGAGAACATTGTAGGGATAAAAATAATGCGTAAGATACTAGGAGACATGCTCGCCTATGCCCGCATTTCCTAAAGCCATTCAAACGAATTAGTTAGACGTGCAGACGAAACGGTACCCTTGTAGACGGGAGGATAACGGAGATATAAAAAAGGAAAAATATGACTGAACACGTGTTTGAACCTAATGGGCAAAAAGACGCAAGTTGTAGTTTAAGATAAAAGAAAAAAAAATTACGCCACTAGTTGACACAATGTAAGGAAATGGACAGAAAAGACCTTAGCCCTTATTCGAAACAGTCATTTCTTGGACATTTTACGATACTTGGTTGTTTTATTTGAATTCAGCGGCAAACGCCGTGGAGAACGTTCAACAACAAATTTCAAAAACTAACCTTGAGAAAAAATATGTTTTTCTTAATAATAAAGTTATGAATATAAAACCTAGCTAGTTTGATAGCCCATCTTAAGCAGAGAAATAATATACTTTCATTTATACAGACGGACAGATAACATGGAAGATATTGACGAAAGACTGTATTGTTCACATCAGACTGGCGGACAGTATTGTTGTGCACACTTTCACTAAAGCCTCAAAATTGCGTCCTTGAGACACGGAAATGCTAAAATCTAGCTGTAATGAACGAGAGGGGGAAGGTTGGAGAATTGTGGCTAAAAATAACTTAGGAGGCAGATTTGTGTAGGGGTTTGCGTGTAGTTGGTCCAAGAAACAAGTGTGTTTTTGTGAAAAACCAAGTAGAGACAGACGGACCAACAGACAATAATACATACTTGACTGAGATCTGACTGAAATTTGAGTGATTGATACTGCCATATCATATAAAATGATTACGACAAGTAAGTGCTCGCTCTAGGTCCCCAGCCCAAGTTCAGGGTCTAGAGACAAACAAAATATATGGACGCCTAACTAAGACTATGGAAGGCGGATCTATTATTGAGATCAGTGGGAACATATTACCTATCTTATTGAAGAAAAGAGGAAACTATTGAACATATCTCAGATGCAATGCAGTCTTGGGGAACTGGTACTATATGAAAACAACTGGGTAAGATGTGCTACGTTGGTCAGAGAGATCTGACCCATTCTGTGTAATGTTGATGTGTTGTGCTGTGTGTAAGAGTGGTGCAGTGGATAGAGTACTGACACATGGCACAAATTTTGTTTCAGAATTGTGAGTTTCTGTTGTGGCACTAAAGGTAGTGTCACATACTTAAGCAAGAATACACAAGCAGATGTGTGTGCCGCCTAACATTTGTGTCGGTGCAGCCTAGCATTGTATTCCAGCTACAGAGAGGAGTGGGCCACAGGAAGCCAGTATCAGATCTTCACAGACATGATGAGTGAATACGTGGCCTGCTGAAGATTCACCAGTGTTCACCAGTATTTAAAACCACCACCAATATTTCCCCATCAAATATATACTGAATTCTTGGGAAATATAACATTAAACTACAGTCTATAAGTCAATGGACAAAGCTTGTGGTAGTCACAGAGTGGGAGTGATGACATCACCCCCAACAGCACATCCAGTAATAGTTCTCCCAGAGACAATAGAGATATTATTAATATTAACCAGTCTTATCAAATACCTATGTACACAAATTCCATTTTATTATGCCATATATTTATGCATTCCATTTATAACTCCATAACATTTCATATGTTCTGACAAAAATAAAACATTGGTTCAGAACTAATAAATTTAGAGAAATATGTTAAAATCAAAACTAAAACAGTCTGAGTTAGTTCAGTGTGTTATAGATTTTATTAATATTATTAGACTTATTAATTACCTGTGTGTGTTTGTATATTCTATTACTACACATTACATTTCATTACCCTAGACTTTTTAACGTAGCTAACATTTCATGATAGTAGGATAGTCTGTTTGAGGTCGTAGTGGTAGTACGAAGGGCCTTCTGTAATTCACATAAACTTTTATCTCAGGAGCCTTCACAACTGACCTCATACAGTACCCTAGGTAACATAACAACCATACAATACCATCAAAACCACTACAGGTGTTCAGGATTATTGATAGATTACTAGAATGGCGATGTGATTTCTAGTGGTTCTTTCCTGGATATTATTTACGGTAGAATCTTGCAATTATGTATTGACTTGTTTCAGTATTGAACTTCGCCTGTGAGCGATAGTCAGGGGGTAGTCGCTGGTTAGATTATGTCGGTGACTGTTGTGCTATTATGTTGAGCTGGTGATTTTGGCAAGCAGTTCGGCATTTTCATTACATTGTGTATTGCATTTCATGTGTATTGTTAGCCGTGTGTGGCGCATATGTGTGCACAGTACTCATTAAAGGGATATTACCTAATGTAGGTGTTATTGGATTTCTCATGTCAGCTACTGTGTACTGTGCTCGTACCTTTGAGACAGCGAGCTAAGAGTTTAGTGTGCGTGTGCTTTAAAATCCATAGTACCAGTAGGGGGTCTCTTCACACAACACAAGTAGCCTGGTGTGCTATGTGTGTGTGCTGTGTAGCATTATATATATATATATATATATATATATATATATATATATATATATATATATATATATATATATATATCGTTATGGCAACTTAGCAGATAGTGCTGTAGGGTAGCGAGGTGTTAGAGACTTCAGTATACTGAGTGTATGCTTCGAGAGGTGTGATAACAACTTCCCTTCCCCGCTGCCTTTGCCTTTCCTAACTTAAGAGCAAAGAAAAGTACGCATTTACAGCTGCGTAGTCTGGAAAACTATAACCATTCTGCCAATCGAACGATGCACTTTGAACGATATCTTGACGAAGAACCTACCGGTACAAAAATGTGCACGTACCTTGTACTTGCGGTCTGATTTTCCAAATCAGCTAAATTGCTTTTACCGATTGTATGTCTCAAATCAAACAACCGAATATATCAGTAAATATGCCATGACCTCTTCTCAAGCATACATTAATCATAATATCACATGACAATTTCTAACCACTAATGTCACCAACAGCTTCTACTTACCATTGACAGTAAAAGTATCGTTTTCTTGGGTGAATAACCAGAGTTGCAGAACATCGGGGTTAGGTCCTAACTCTTCAATGTCTGTCTGTACATGTTTATTAAACGTGTTAATATCTGATGAGGTGCTCGCCACGTGACATCTATCTATCTATCTATCTATCTATCTATCTATCTATCTATCTATCTATCTATCTATCTATCTATCTATCTATCTATCTATCTATCTATCTATCTATCCGTCCGTCCGTCTGTCTGTCTGTCTGTCTGTCTGACTTTCTGTCTGTCTATCCATATATCCATATATCCATCCATCCATCCATCCGTTCATCTATCTATCTATCTATCTATCTATCTATCTATCTATCTATCTATCTATCTATCTATCTATCTATCTATCTATCTATCTATCCATATATCTATCTTTTTATTTATCTACCTACCTACCTACCTGTCAGTCTCCCCACCTGCCTGGCTGCCTGTTTATCTGTCAGTCTGTCGGTCTGTGTCTGTTCCCTGTTTATAACTATAATCATTACACAGTGTATCGGTCTGTGTTTATCGAACTCTCTGAATCATTGTCTGTCTACTTTTCTCGTTGTCTATATGCGTTTCTAGAACCCACCGGAACAGCAAAAACATCTTGGGTCATGTTAATCTGCTGCAGACCGATAATCGTAGACAGCTCTATCTGAATCGATTGCGCAGACGACATGTCTACGATGAAAGATTCTATACAAAAATCAAGCGGTGCCCATAGTGTTCGCAGAATGACGTAATCTGTGCAGATAACAAACCATGTTCTGTGACCGCATACGACATGCCCAAACTATAGTTTATAAAATGACTTAACGCTATTTTTAAAAATCATTTTGGGAAAATTGTATACTACACGGATAGAGATAATGCGATAGAAGTATATATCTTTCTGTGGTGAATAAAGATTGAAAATAAATTCTAAAGGTTTAGCCAGAAACCTACATGAAAGTAAGTTTCCACTAGTTTATATATGAGAGTTTAAAAAAAAATTAATATAACTGCTGGGGATGAAAGGGAAGACTACGTCTGCTAAATGACGAAATCTAAAATAACTAATGAAACGTTTAAGTTAAAGCCACCATTCTCAATCATCTAATACCATAATTACGGATCAATGGCTCCCAGCTGACAGCTATGTCAAGAACAGAGAAATATGAGACGTAAACTTCGATAACACGAACCATACAGCTCTAAGTCTTGTCTGACTTATATAAATATTGAATGTGTATGTTTATTACAAGAACAAAAGAGTTAATAATGGAAACAGAGTTAATAAAAATGAAACAAATATAATACAAGAATATATAATTTCCTCTTTTTTACATCCGTGTGACCTGTTGTTGTAATCTGTGAAATTAACCATTTCCTGAGTGCTTTTTGACTAAAAACTTATGGTACTTCGTTAGAATACTTCTGTTTGTGACGTTTTGAAAATTTACCCTTGGATATTCTCCTGGGTAACAATTCTAGAAGAATTTGATTGAATACTTTTGCTCTAATTTTTCACCGGCTTATTCTTTCAGCCTCCATTTTACCTCGGATAACTAATAATTTTTCAATGAATGCTTTTATACTTGTAGCACTAGAGTAAAGTACATCATTTACCTTCAGTTTGATATACAACAAAGTCCTCCATTGCTCTCTATCCTCAGTGTTACGCACAATAATTACTTTTTTCCAAAGTCTTTGTATGATCGTTTTTCGTATGTATGATCATTATTTGACTGAAATGCATGTTATATATATTTTATGGTCAAAGGGACAGAATCCGATATATCGATACTGCTATTTTTTATGAGTTTACCTCCTCTTGTATAGAGACACGTTCGGTCTATAATGTCTTGAACGAAGCGTGACCATATCTCCTTATTTGGTAGTATCAGTCAACTGTTGTAGATGTTTGAAACCTTTCTTAACGCTTCTGTTCATGTCCATAAAAGGCGCGACTGTGTAAGACTTTTATCTCGAATGTTCTTAGAATCGTCTTATTGTGAACAGCGACTCAGAGATTGTCACTCTGCGCATGTCTCGACTGGGTTGTCGTTTTGTTGTTCCGCCCAGGTCGGGCAGTTGAGAAATGGACTGATTAGCGAGCGGACGCGACTGCGTCTTGTGATTCTCTGAGGGAAATACATTGTCTTTGTGAGTTAGTTAGCTAACTAGACTATTTCCCCGTATTATTCAAGCCTGCCTGGAGGCATATGTTCATGGTTGATTTTCCGAAATAAGGTAATTCCTCTTGTATCGAACTTTAGGCTATCATCTAGAGGTTCGTCATTTTGTCGCCTTTTTGCTCGCCTGTGTGATTCAAAATGGAGAGGTACTTTGACTAGGATTAAGTCACCGGTATCTTTATACCTGAACTAGTTATATATCTATGGGTCGCTCTAGACCAACAAGACTATTGTCTGTGTTCCAGGATTCGTTATATCAGAGATCACGTCCAAGTCAGATGGTTAGACTTAGGAAGGTTATAAAGGTCGAGCTGACCTGTAATCCATGTATGCTACTCACGTGCAGACAGTAAACGGACGTATTGTATACATCTGATCTGCTAGCATCAGGAAGGAATAATTATTATTGTCTATGAACATTAAGGATCTGCAGCTGACCACGGTTGCAGAAGTTATATGTATTATTTATCAAGCTTCGCTATGATATTTGTTTTCCATACAACTATTGAGTATTGACTTCTACATGACTGTCAGTTAACATGAGTTTGAATGCTGCATTCGTTGTACTATGCCGATGATAACATAAGTATCATGACTGTTTTGTGGCGTGCAATAAATGGTATAAACCTAAAGCGAAGTTACCATTTCTATGACTCTACACGTCATGTTGCCTGTGGTGTACCCTGAACTGTTCTACTGCAACACACACACAGCAACAATCTAAACCAGATAAGACACCCACATCTTGCATTGTAATACCTGGTGTCGATAGAGGTGGTAATTTGACGGCATCCTAATTCCACCCTTATCAATTCATGGTGGCCAATAGTTGGTTTATTCTGGTACCAACTCTCAAGGGGGTCAACAAACCCAGACATCATCAGCAGACTACAAGACAACATTGCAGTTGCTATTCATCACCTTTGATGAAATTTTTTTGAAAGACGCAGCAGTACTGACAGTTGTTGATATTTTGAAACTACCCGGCGCTGCTCGGCGGTATTGAAGTTTGTCTACAAATAGAAGGACAAGTACCGAGCGAATGGATTTCCTGATCTGTTGAGAAGAAGGACAAGTGCCGTAACAACTGTTCCGGTCTCAGAATTACTGTTGCAGATTCAGAAGGTCAAGTTCAGAAGCTGTTTCCTGTCAGAAGCTGTTTCCTGTTAGAAGCTCATTTCCTTCGTCATGGCAGTTTACGAGAGCAGATATGGATCAACGTTGGATCATTGTCCTAAGAATGCTGATCACATCCTGTTCTGACCTGTGCTGACGTTGTGGATACATAGAAGTTAAGTGGCCTGTTTTGTTTGTGAACTGTGCCCTTATGTTCTAACTGAGCCTTCTGTCTATCACATTTTTCGCACTTTTTATATGTTTACATGTTATATGTTATTTGGATTTGTATTTATATGTTTATATTTCAGCGGGTTTTCTCGGTTGGGCGGTGTCTTTCAGTAGAAGATACCACGCCACAGAGGTTCTACTGTTAGCGTTTTCGTTAGGGACTGTGCGAATTGCCTACTGTGGAATTTGCTAGCGACAATCGTTGCTATATCTGTTTAGTTGTGACGAGTTGTGCTTTATTTTCGTTTTTTGTATATTTTTTTTTTTGTTTCTCTCTTTCTTTCTGTTTTTTAGTTTCGATTTCAATTGTTTGTATTTGTAGGTCTCCTCTTTTCTATTATTCAGTTCTTCACGTAAATTTTTGTGTATACACTGTAGCGTCATTTGTTTGTCATATCTTCGCATTCTGTCATCATATTCTTTTTAGTTTCGCTGTTTATTTATTTGACTTATGCGAATGTTTTCGTATTGTTTGATTTTTGTTATTGTTTACATTGACGTTGATCTTTGTTATTGTTTACATTGACGTTGATCTTTGTTATTGTTTACATTGACTCTGATCTTTGTTATTGTTTACATTGACTTTGATCTTTGTGTTGTTTACATTGTTGGTACTTTGTTATTGTTTACATTGTCTTGTTATTGTTTGCATAGTTCTTGCATAGTTAGCTTTCACTATTGTTACATATATGCTCATGCACTATTGATCTATAGTGCACTTATCATAACTAGCTGGTGGTTTTTTCCTTATGCACTATTGTAGTGCAGTTATGATAAATAACTGATGGTTATGCACTGATTTGGGTAGTGCACTGATAATTAAGAGGTGACTTGTGATATTATTGTACAACTGATAATACAAATTGGTGTCAAGTCTTGTTTCCCACAGAGATTGGAGTGAACATAGTAATTATACAAGCACTTTATTAAGTCTTGTTGCTATTAAGATTGAAATAAGATAATTAATTATTTCAGGTTCTGTACTCACATTTTAGACATCATGTCTACATTTGAGTACTTTATTGAGCAGGGTAAAGCCCTTGGGAAGACAGGTGATAAATTAGAAGAATTTGCGACTGTTCAATATGCCAAGGCATTGAAGTCGGAGGAAAAGAAAATGAAAGAACTAACTGAACAAAAGAGAATAGATGCTGAAAATTTAAAACTGCAGATGCAGGTAGATGAAAAGAGATTACAAATGGAAATGGAAAAACAAAAAAGAGAAGCAGAATCTCAGGAGAAGAGACTTCAGGCTGAGGTTGAAAATAAGAGACTTGAAAAAGAAGCTGAAAATAAGAGACTTGAAAAAGAAGCTGAAAATAAGAGACTTGAAATAGAGGCTGAAAATAAAAGATTAGAAAAAAAGTTACAGGCTGAGGCTGAGGAAAGAAAGTTACAGGCTGAGGCTGAGGAAAGAAGGTTACAAAGAGAGTCTGATGAGAGAAAAGCAAAAATGGAACATGAAGAAAAACTCTTAGCTTTGGAGTTAGAAAAGTTGAAGTTATCTAGTAATGCTAATGATGCTAATAAGGTATCATCTGCTAATAAGTCTAATGCTGTTGATTTCAAGCTTAATTTACCAGCATTCAATGCTTCAATTGATGATATAACATTTTATCTAGATAGATTTGAAAGTGCATGTAAGGTGCATAATATAGATAAAACATTATATGTTTATCATCTGTCCAAGATACTTAGAGGTGATGCTTTGACTTTGTTGGGTATGGTAGATGTGCCTGACAAGAACAACTATGAGGTTGTCAGGGCGGCATTGTTAAAGAAGTACCAACTTAACGAAGACGGATATCGTCTTAAATTTAAAAACATGTTACCAGAAACTGGAGTTGAATTCTCAGAATTCATCTCAGGCATACGTCTTACTTTTTTACGATGGGTTGAGCTTTCTAAGACAGAAAGTACATTTGAAGCCCTCATGGACTTACTTCTTAGAGACAAGGTTATGTCTTCTGTTAATGAAGCTTTTCTTTCTTTTCTTCATGAGCGTAAGCCTAAAAATATAAAAGAAATGGAAGAATACTGTAGCCAGTATGTTACTGCACATCCTCACATAACCGTTAGCAACTCTAAGGTAAAAGAAGGTCTGCCAGTTGCTTCGGCAGCACCTTATGGCCCGAATTTTATGCGTAAATTTCAGGGTAGCCAGCAAAATTTCAATAAAAAGAGTAACCGTAATTATGCCCAGAACCATGGTAATCAATTTCAGGGAGATTCTTCTTCCCAGAACTGGAGACAACCTAATATTACACGGTATTCTATTCCCGGTAACTTTAGAAATTTTCATAAAGGTAATCGGTATAGAGGAAAATATTTTTTGCAGAGACCTCAATACCAAGATAATAGAGGTTCTCAACAGCATAGAGATGGTAATGACAGTTATGGAAACTGGAACGCAAACCAGGATAAAAATTACAGTAGGGACTTTAATGATAATTGCAGAAGCAATAATGGTCGCGGTAGATCGCAACAGAAGAGAAAAAGATATCAACAGACAAACTCTGTTCAACAAGAATCTCAGGGAGCAGATAAACAGGTTAATAATGATAAAGACCATAATGCTATCGGATGCTCATCTTTTGACTTTGGTAGGGCAAATAAATGTATCCAATGCAGTACTTTATTTGATCCGAAAACCATTAGTACTCTAAGCTGTGGTCATCCTTTGCCCGCTCTTCCTGCTAATGTTGCTCATGATGGGAGAGGTTCTCTTATATTACATAAGGGGCTTGTAAATAGTAATCCAGTCTCGGTGTTGTTTGATTCTGGATGTACTACTGTCGGGGTTAGGCAATCTCTTGTAGATCCATTCTGTGCTACAGGAAAGGTCATCAAATGTGTCACATTTGGTGGCACGTTGGAAAAATATCCTACTGCCATAATACATATTGCTACTCCTTTCTTCACGGGAGAGGTCCACGCGTGTCTACTTCCAAACCCTATTGCGGACCTTATTATTGGTCGTATTCACGGAGTTAGGGAATGTACCCCACAGCAGATTGCTGTTTGGGAAGAGCAAAACATTGAAGCTACCAATACGGTGGTCACAAGAGCACATGCTCTGGATCCACCTCAAACTTCATTAACTAATAATGATGAAGTAGATGAACAAAATAGTCACTTGACTATTACACGTGACTCATTTATCAAATTGCAAGAAGAAGATCCGTCGTTACAAAAATTCTTCATTCTAGCAAAAAAAGGTGATCCTAATCAAAATACTAATAGAAAATCTTGGATTTCTATGAAGAACGGCGTACTTGTACGTATGGTACAAGACTCGACTACATCCACTCATTCACAAATTCTTGTGCCTAAGAGCATGAGGGTGCAAATATTGCAACATGCTCATGACTCGCAATGTGCTGGACATATGGGTTTTTTCCCGTACAAAGTCGAGGGTTCTTGCGGCTTTCTTTTGGCCATTTGTGAGCAAGGACATACGAATGTACTGTCGCTCTTGCAAAGTATGTCAGGAGGTCAAATCTAAAGGACCACGACATGCTGCGCCTATTCAGGCTGCTGACATTCCAATTCGCCCTTTTCAAAAAATGGCAATAGATATTATCGGTCCTTTTAGAATTAAGTCGGCTAGAGGGCACCAATTTATTCTTACATGTGTCGATATGTGCACACGTTGGCCAGAGGCAATACCTCTCAAGAGCATCTCAACTGCTGATATCGCAGACGCTCTTTGGCTGATATTTTCTCGCTTGGGTTTTCCCGGAGAAATATTGTCAGACCATGGCACTCAACTTATATCAGACACTATGTCACAGGTAATGTCTATGCTACATATAAAAAGGTCTCTCAGCAGTATCTATCACCCAATGTCTAATGGGTTGGTCGAACGTTTAAATAGGACTCTAAAAACTTTACTGGGTAAAATAACTGAGGATCATCCTCAGGATTGGGACAGGGTCTTACCCGCGGCTCTCTTTGCGTATAGAGAGGTCCCCAATGAACATACGGGGTTTTCCCCTTTTGAACTTGTCTTTGGCGCGCAACCGCGCGGCCCTATGTCTTTACTTCACGATCTAATCACTGCCGATAATATTAGCGATGAGACTCAGTCTTCTTATGAGTACGTCATTGCTCTTAGGAAAAAAATCATTGAGGCATGCAGACTAGCAACTTCGTCTTCCGAATTTGCTAAAGAAAAGGCAAGGCAGTTTGCGAATAAGAATAGATGTCTACGACAACTTTGTCCAGGTGACAAAGCTCTCGTCCTACTTCCTTCAAGGGAGAACAGACTTCTAATTGCATGGAAAGGTCCATATGCAATAGTCTCCAAAATTTCTGATGTCGACTATGTTGTCGATATTGATGGAAAGCATAAAACTTTCCACATAAATATGCTCACGGAATTTCATGAAAGACCAGACTATTTGCAGCCTATTTTCCAGGCAACGGACAATTCTCAAGTACCTCATGGTCAATACTCATCGCTGTCAGTTATACAGGATGAGGAAACTACTTTTTCTGATGTCAATCTTCCTCTTTCTATGGTCCCACTTTATTCTACGGAATCTTGGAAAAACGTGACCGTTTCTCCAAATCTTTCCGCTGAGGAACATCGACAAGTTTCTTCGATGTTGCAAACATTTCAGGATGTTCTTACAGACATCCCGGGACACACACATGTCATTGAACATGACATTGTGCTAACTGATCATAATCCTATCAGAGTCAGACCCTATCCAATACCTATCCATTTCCAGTCTCAAGTCGAGAAAGAATTGGATGAAATGATACGTTTGGAAATCATTGAACCATCCACTTCAGCATACTCTTCGTCTATGGTTATTGTTCGAAAGAAGGATAATAACATTCGCATTTGCGTAGATTATCGCAAATTGAACCAAGTTACGAAGTTCGACGCTGAACCTATGCCTTCATTAGAAGAGCTACTCAATAAACTTTCTAATTCTAGATTCTTTACCAAACTAGATTTGTCTAAAGGTTATTGGCAAGTCCCGCTAACTGAACGTGCCAAACCTTTTACAGCTTTTTCTACACCTAGGGGTTTATTCCAATGGAATTTCATGCCTTTTGGTCTTATGAACGCCCCTGCTACATTCGTACGCATGATGCGGCGAATTCTCGCATATCGTACAGATGTCATAGCATATCTAGATGATATCTGTCTATTCAGTGATTCCTGGGAAGATCACTATTTGGGTTTATACGAATTACTGTCTACTCTTCGCGAGTATAACTTGACTGCAAAACCCTCTAAAGCCTTTATAGGATTTAGTGAGATTTCTTTCCTAGGTCATCGTGTTGGTCATGGTCTTTTAAAGACAGAGGACCACAATGTTTCAAAAATACTTAACATTTCGGTCCCTAAGACAAAGAAACAAGTAAGGAGTCTATTAGGTTTGATCCAATTCTACGGACGATTCATTCCGAATCTGTCCTCCATTATGGCACCGCTTTCTACTTTATTGAAGAAAGGGTCGCCTAATTTGATCCGCTGGTCAAAAGAATGTCAATCCTCATTGGACCAGGTTAAAGACCTATTTTCATCTCCACCTATTCTTAGGTTACCTACTATTGAGAAGACTTTTGTTCTTCGAAGTGACGCCTCGTCAACTGGGATTGGGGCAGCACTAATGCAGGAGTATTCTGATACTCTGCATCCGGTGATGTATATCTCTAGGAAATTAAATGCTGCAGAAAAGAATTACTCGGTTTTAGACCGTGAGTTATTGGCTATGGTATGGTCTATTCTGAAGTTACAAAGATTTCTTCTAGGCGCACATTTCATTGTGGAAACCGACCAGAAAGCGCTTACTGCTATTCAGAGTAAAAACTTGAAGAGCTCGAGGTCCACTCGTTATGCCATAGCTCTTCAACCATTTCATTTCTCGGTTCGAGCTATCCGTGGTTCGGATAATGTAATGGCGGACATTCTGTCCAGATGCCCACACGATTCCACATGATTCTTCTGTCATATATATATTTCCTAATATACAGTCCAATGTTATAATGACATGTTAGTAGATTTTTTTTTTTGTTCTCACTTTTTTGAGGGGGAATTTATAACATTGTACCATGTAATTATCTAAGAAGGCTTAGTTAGTGATATACGGGCCAAAAGATCACTCGGCCACATTTAAATAAATTATTTTCAGGATTGTATTGAGAGATTTACCAGTTGTCTTTAAGATTTGTGTTATTGATATTTTCGCAGCACATCATTGAAGATACGAGATTGTGTCCATTGTGGAACTTTGAGTATATCAAGTCCTGTCCTAGATTGGGAGCGGATGATGTCCACATCTTCTTCTATTGAATGTTTTATGTCAACGAAGATCAACACATGTATTACTTATTAGTTACTGATGCATTACATAATGTAATAAAATAGTGCGGTATATTAATATATTACACCGCTATTTGCAACACATTGTATGATATCATAATAATATATTTGATTTCATATATTGGTATGAGAATAATTTGACTTTTATTATGATGTTGCCAGCATTGTGGTTTGTGTTGGTGGCACCTTCCTGGGATATATACGCGTATACTTAGATAAATTTTTCTCTAAGGACCTGGGATATGATCTCAGTTTCGCTCCAAGTGTTGAGCTATTTTGTTAGGTATATCCGCGCATCATACGTGCGTTAGGAGCCTAGATTTTTCCGGCTCCAGGATTTAAAAAAAAAAAATGTTTCATTTTTTTTTTTCCCGGGAGGGTGCGGTAATGTTACGCACAAATAATTACTTTTTTCCAAAGTCTTTGTATGATCGTTTTTCGTATGTATGATCATTATTTGACTGAAATGCATGTTATATATATTTTATGGTCAAAGGGACAGAATCCGATATATCGATACTGCTATTTTTTATGAGTTTACCTCCTCTTGTATAGAGACACGTTCGGTCTATAATGTCTTGAACGAAGCGTGACCATATCTCCTTATTTGGTAGTATCAGTCAACTGTTGTAGATGTTTGAAACCTTTCTTAACGCTTCTGTTCATGTCCATAAAAGGCGCGACTGTGTAAGACTTTTATCTCGAATGTTCTTAGAATCGTCTTATTGTGAACAGCGACTCAGAGATTGTCACTCTGCGCATGTCTCGACTGGGTTGTCGTTTTGTTGTTCCGCCCAGGTCGGGCAGTTGAGAAATGGACTGATTAGCGAGCGGACGCGACTGCGTCTTGTGATTCTCTGAGGGAAATACATTGTCTTTGTGAGTTAGTTAGCTAACTAGACTATTTCCCCGTATTATTCAAGCCTGCCTGGAGGCATATGTTCATGGTTGATTTTCCGAAATAAGGTAATTCCTCTTGTATCGAACTTTAGGCTATCATCTAGAGGTTCGTCATTTTGTCGCCTTTTTGCTCGCCTGTGTGATTCAAAATGGAGAGGTACTTTGACTAGGATTAAGTCACCGGTATCTTTATACCTGAACTAGTTATATATCTATGGGTCGCTCTAGACCAACAAGACTATTGTCTGTGTTCCAGGATTCGTTATATCAGAGATCACGTCCAAGTCAGATGGTTAGACTTAGGAAGGTTATAAAGGTCGAGCTGACCTGTAATCCATGTATGCTACTCACGTGCAGACAGTAAACGGACGTATTGTATACATCTGATCTGCTAGCATCAGGAAGGAATAATTATTATTGTCTATGAACATTAAGGATCTGCAGCTGACCACGGTTGCAGAAGTTATATGTATTATTTATCAAGCTTCGCTATGATATTTGTTTTCCATACAACTATTGAGTATTGACTTCTACATGACTGTCAGTTAACATGAGTTTGAATGCTGCATTCGTTGTACTATGCCGATGATAACATAAGTATCATGACTGTTTTGTGGCGTGCAATAAATGGTATAAACCTAAAGCGAAGTTACCATTTCTATGACTCTACACGTCATGTTGCCTGTGGTGTACCCTGAACTGTTCTACTGCAACACACACACAGCAACAATCTAAACCAGATAAGACACCCACATCTTGCATTGTAATACCTGGTGTCGATAGAGGTGGTAATTTGACGGCATCCTAATTCCACCCTTATCACTCAGCAATGCGTACAAGTGTGGAAAGACCGTGTCCTGCCCATTCTTTGATGTTATCAGCCCAGGATTTTCTCTGCCTTCCTCTTCTCCGTTTACCTTCGACTGTTCCCTGAAGGATCGTTTTCGAAAGGGAGTCATGACGAGTTACATGCCCAAACCAGGCAAGCTTTCGACATTTCACTATTGACAAAAGTGGTTCTTGGTGGCCTGCATAGGTGTTTATCTTCTCTCTAACATAGACATTTGTTTTCTGCTCTTTATAGCAAATGCGCAGAATTCTTCTATAACATTTATGCTCGAAAGCCTGAATCCTTCGCTCCGTATCTGCAGTGAGTGTCCAGCCCTCACACCCATACAAGAGAATAGATAATACAAGTGATTTGTATAATTTGATCTTCACAGGAAAATTGATGTTACTTTTCCAGATCACATTCAACCTTGTCATGGCAGCTGAGGCCATCTCAAGTCTTGTCTTGATTCCTTTACTTGATCTTCCATCACTACATATAGTGGACCCGAGATATTTAAAGGTGTTAACTTCTTCTAACGTTTGCCCATTTAACGTAATGTTGGTCGGAACATGTTTCTTATGGCTATTCACCAATATCTTGCTTTTTTCTACATTAATTTCCATCCCATACGTTCTTGTTACTTTCTCCAGTCTAGAGGTAAGGTCTTGAAGTTCTGATTCTGATCAAGCTATCAGATCAATATCATCAGCAAAACGTAGGTTGCACAGAGGTCGGCCTCCAATCGATATGGTTGATTTATAATCGTAGAGAGCCTCCTGCATAATATGTTCTAGATATATATTAAAGAACACTGGTGACAGGATACATCCTTGGCAAACTCCTACAATTGTTTTGAAAATTTCTCCAATGTTGTTGCTTGCAAAAACAGCACTGCTTGCGTCCTTGTATAGTGCTTCAATGATATCTATGATGTTAGTATCAAAATTGAATTTTCTCATTACTTGCCATAAGCCTTCATACCAGACTCGATCGAAGGCTTTTGTGAAATCGATGAAGTTATGGTATAAATCGTGTTGATGTTGGAGATGTTTTTCGATAAGTAATCTAGTATTGAAGATTTGTTCTGAGGTACTTCTTTTTGGTCTAAAGCCAGCCTGTTCCTCTGACAAGATTTCTTCTGATTTCTGTTTTATTCTGTTCAAAAGTATCCTTAACATCACCTTACTTGGATGACTAATAAGGCTTATGGTTCTGTAGTTCTTGCACATTTTTAGATTTCCTTTCTTTCTTATTTATGCATATGAACGTTTAAAATAAATTATTTCCAAACAACAATAAAAACACACTTGAGCGTGTCCATTTTTGTTTTGGTCAAACCCACTTTTTTGCTTGGGACTGAAAGAATTAAACAAGATACATAATAAAATTCTGACCAACTTTTATAAGTCTGGTTTTTACATACAGATGTTCTACGTTAAGTCAGCAGCATAAATAGGATCTTTATTATTTTGTGATGCAAGTGAAGTTTAGTGCTCTCGACTATGGACATACAGGTAAATCTTGTTGATCTCCTATACAGAGGGCGCGTCGAGTGTCTTGTCTCGGTTGTTGTATTGTATATGTGTGAAGGCTCTTACGGCCAGCGCCTCACTGGTCTCTTATCTCCAACAGTACAGACAACAACCATTTGGAGTGTGTGTGGCTGATAAGGTCAAGTGAGTTTACTAATTATTTGTATTTGCAGAAAGAATGGGCCACCTTACAAAACTTGTTTATGTTCTTTTCCAAAACCGTTGGCTCCGTTCCATTGTAGTCGATCGGATGAATCAAAACAAACGGTAAACGTCAATTATTAAGTTGAAATGTAAACAATCTCGAAAGAACTACATCGTTAGCCAACGCCGCACCAGGTTAAAAACACAAAGATAGAAGAATTGGTCATCACCAGATGAAGAAAGTTGAAATACCTTTTGGAGAAAAACATTCCTAGAGGAAAAAGGTAATTTAACGTGTCTCAAAGACGTCTGAACTAAACCAGCATTACTAATGCAGATTTGTTAACACTTTAATGTATTTTAACATAATCTTTAGTATAAAATAATATACACACAAGCCCACGTGTATGGGCACCAGCAGGATGCGTTCTTATGAAGATATTGCATATAGGGCATATAGGGCATATAGGGCGTACTGAATGCTTCTTCTTACCGTTAGTGTAATGCAATAAAGAAGATCGTATTTAGAACCGCATTTTTATACATAGTTATTAGATGCACAGACGGACAGACAGATGAAAAGAATGTCAGAAAAAAAAATGGCCCTAATTAACGACCAAAAGCAATGTCCTGTTATGAAAAGGGGAGGGGAATAGGCGTGAAGCCTTGTCACACATTTGCCGATTTAATAGCAAATTCATATTTTTATTTATTCATGCATGTCGTGACAGAGGTTGTGTATGAGGCTGGCAACGGCATCATGTAAAACTAACTGTTATAGAAACTAACGTAGCACGAGCATGTCAACGCTCGGTCCAGGCTTCCAGCCAGGACCAGTTGTCCAGGTGGCTTCAAGCCAGGACCAGTTGTACAGGTGGCTTCAAGCAAAAAGAAAAATAATAATGCCGAATAATCAATGCTTTGACTAACAAGTACCACGTGACGTTTGAAAAAGGCATAATGTTACAATTATTTATGTACGTAGGTAAAACATTCCAAGCCATACTCTCCGCATAGTTGTTCGAAATGCAAAATATATAATTGTTAAGCAGGCAGCCAGTCAGACAGGCAGACAAATATAGACAGACATATACAGACAGACAGACGGACGGGCGAGCGGGTGAGAACGGGCGGGCAGGCAGGTAGGCAGACAGACAGACAGATAGACAGATAGACAGACAGTTAGATAGATAGATAGATAGATAGATAGATAGATAGATAGATAGATAGATAGATAGATAGATAGATAGATAGATAGATAGATAGATAGATAGAAAGAACGAACGAACGAACGAACTTTATTTTCAAAGGGTTGAGAATTGGGCACGCAGGCCCGTCTAACATTCTGCCCTTCCTTTCGCTCACCTTTCATACCGTATCCTTTCAATAGCACATGTATTTTTAGCATTATTTAAGCATACAACATTATCGAGGTAAAATAATAACATACATTTGTAACATCCAGACATAATCAAATTTAAAAAGGGGGGGGGGGGGGGAATTATTAATTAAAATACATTAAGAAATTTATACCTTAAAAAAAAATTAAAACAAAAAAACAAAAAAAACTAACAAACACAATCTAAACCATTCATACAGTAAATAAGACATAATTTGAAACGTAATCAGATAATGGTGGCATATAATAAGAACTCGTGACATTTTGGAAATCTGCTGAATGACCTGGGACTTCATGTGTTGTCAGCGTATGCGGAAAATGTTTCCACATGTGAGCAACTTTGAGTCCCAAGCAGATACTGCCACAGGGAGTGAATTGTTGACGCCTCCACTACACGAGATCCAGTTTTATGACCTATGCTCCTTAGGGAGGTAAAGGGTATTGACTGATAGATGAGAATCGTACATATAGGCCCGTCTTGCATTTTGCCCTTCCTCTTACTCATCTTTATTGCTAGGTATCCAGACATTCTCCAACGTACTTAAGGTATTAGTTCAATGGCGATGCAACATTATAAGTTGTATAAAAGCATACATTTACAGTATCTGATTACAATTAAGAAGTAAGGTATATTAAAATGAAAAACTAGATCATCAGACCCTCCATACAGTATATTAGATAATAATAATTCGATAAACAATTTAATAATCCCTCTTAACAATATTTAATATGAATATTGTAGTGACATATATTATTACAAATGTTCTATGTGTGTCAGTTGTGTAGTAGTAAAATGAGGTAATACTGGTTTTGTTTTGTTCAAGCTCTGTTGGTATTTGTCATCATGACTTCAATAGTTTGTCTTTAGGGACCAGTATTGGAGATGTTCACAGTTCCTGATTTTAAGACAAGTAAATTCCCCTCTTAATGTTAATTTTAAAAAAGTCAGTTCAAGATGAGGGGACATAATGTTGAGCTCAGCTGGCCAAGTAGCTTATCTGGCGTGATGGCAGCAGGAAAGGACTCCTCTGCTCGAATTCTCCTCTGGGCTCTGGAGACACCTCACTGATAGCTAAAAGGACCAAGGAGTATGCTGTCCGACACTGGATTCAGCAAAGCTCTGACTAGGTGCTGCTCAGTACCATCAAGACCACTGTCCCACAATTTCATGGAAATAAACACAGATACGTTGATTAGCAATGAATTCTGGCACAAACTGGCACAAATTTCCATCTGCCTATGTTCCAGGCTTTTATTTAACACAATTATGAGCTGGCTTCAACGCACTGATGCTTTATCAAGCTATTTTAAACAAGTGGTCTCGAACTAACGCTCCCAAGTGTGTATATCAGCGAGACTGGCCAATGAGCCACGTTTCGACAAGTGTTTGAAAAAATGTTACCTTTTCCCGTTTCCCCTAACAACGAAGATAGTATTTATAGCCCGACCAATCGTGGTTAGGCTTTCATTTGTTGCGCTCCAATCAATTTGGAGTTTACATGGTAGGCTATTTCTGTAACGTAAATTTTTTTCAAACACGTTTAAAAAAAATCTTATGAGCAGAAATGATTTTATGCTGTCAGGCACCCCCAATATTTTATTTTGGGTATAATTTATTAATTCCTGGACTATTGGCGTAACGTTTTACATATTATTTGTCAGCAAGCCCTAAGGAACCCAATTTTCCCACTTTAAAAGAGCTACGTGGCTGCGTTCAAAATATGTATTTTCTACCTCCTGTTTCGAAGATATGCTGTCTGGGTACTGTTATGTTTTCAACCGTAAACCCATCTATTGTTATCTTTTCTAATAAGAGTGTGTTATGATTTATAAACCTAACTCTGGGAAAGGGTAGTGTATTTTATCACTGTCCGTCTGAAAAAAAGTTAGTGCTTGTAGCCTAACACGCGTGATAGTAGTAATTGTGTATCGCGCGACGCGTGTTTAATGTTCGGCTTTCTGCCTCTCCCTTCTCGCTATCCTTTTGTCCATCTGTTCGTTCGTTTTGGTAACGTAATGTAGAAAAAGACATGAATGGAATTTAAAATTTAGGTCATTACGCAGTCTGCCTCTTAATGTTTTTCCAAGAAATACAGCACACGTTTCATTGAAGAAAGCGGGTATAATACAGTAAGCTTTTACTATCAACGTGAAAGCGTTACAATTTGCAGACGAAGCAGAAAACAAGGGGGATTTCGAGTACATTCTTTGTGACAGCACTGTTATTTTACCATTGCTCTTCTCTTTATTAATTTTATTTGTTAGGCTTCATATTTACCTAATAATTTATATATGTGGATTAGAATATTTCATGACACCTCCCCTCTTAAAACAGACATTATATGTCAGTCCTTTATTCTATATACATATAGAGAAATTTATCATTATTTCTGGGGTTTACGGTGATTCTCATCACACGGATGGCGGCTTAAAAAATCAGCTCCCAAATTGGTTTTTCCAGATATATACTCAATGCTAAAATTATATGGAGCCAGAAGCAAAGACCATCGGAGTAACCTAGAGTTCTCATGCTTAGCCTGTGCTAAAAACGATAAAGGTTTGTGGTCTGTTTGCAACTTAAATGCCTTCCCATATAGATAAATATTGAATTTCTTTATTGCCCATATTACTGCAAGACATTCTTTTTCGCTAGTTGAGTAGTTGATTTCAGCTTTATTCAACTTTCTGCTAGCATATGCCACTGGGCTTAATTCCCCATCCAATGCATCTGATTTCTGTAGTAGAGTTGCACCTAGCCCAATATTACTTGCATCCGTCCTTACTATGAATTCTTGACTTAAGTCAGGTAATTTCAAAATGGGTTTATTTGTGAGCTTTTCCTTCAATTCTTGGTAAGTCATTTCACATTGTGGTGTCCATGTAATGCGATCTGGAAGTCCTTTACGTGTCAATTCCGTTAAAGGTGCACATATGGAATTAAAGTTTTTGATATACTTCTGGTAGAAACCACATAATGAGACAAAGGATCTCACGTCCTTCTTGCTTTGTGGTCTCGGGGCGTTCTGTAGTTTCTCTAAATTCTTTGGGTCAGGGGTCATGTTTCCCTGATAAACTGTGTGTCCCAAAAATTCCAATTCTTTACATCCAACGCAACATTTGGTTGGTCGGGCTGTTAAATTTGCCTCCCTAAGTCGATCAAACAGCCTGTTCAGAGAGTCAATGTGTTCCTCAAATGTTTCTGTGGCTATAAGGATATCATCCATAAAATTTGTTATACAGGGATTATTCAGAGGATCCAATAATTTTCTCATCATTCTAGAGAAGACACTAGGCGCATTCTTCAATCCAAATGGCAATCTATTAAACTCATAGTGTCCTTCTGAGGTACTAAAAGCTAGGTATGGTCTAACCTCAGGCTTTACTGGAATCTGATAGTATCCTTTACTCAGATCCACTTTTGAGAAATATTTAGCTTTATTTAGTCTGGCAAACAGCTGATTTGTATCCGGCAATGGATCCACCTGTCCTTCTGTAATAGCGTTCAGTCTCCTGTAATCTATACAGAGTCTATGTTCTCCAGAGGGCTTCCTTAAAAGTACAACACCGGAACTATACGAAGACTCACTGTGCGAAATAATTCCTTCCTTCAACAGATAGTCTATCTCTTCCTTCAAAGCTTTCTCCTTAGCAAACGGAATCGAATATGGTTTCATACAGACAGGTGTGGGGTCTATCAGTTTCATATCATATTCCAATAGGTTTGTATGCCCTGGTCGGTCTGTTAACACCTCTGCATGATTATTTAGAACCTGTTGCACTCTCTCTTTCTGAGTTTTCGTTAAATGTGTACTGATTTTCACCTGTGCTGCTGTCTCACAGGGGTGTAATGGATATTCAAATGATGAAAGTGGTTCCTTTTTCATCTCCATGGCGATGGACAAGGTCAACAAGTGTGTCTCTTCCTGATGTTCTCTTTCCAAATATTTCTTCAGGAGATTCACATGATAGATTTTTTCTTTCCCCTTCTTATCTATCTTATAATTTGTTCTAGACACCTTCTCTAGAACTGTATATGGACCCTGCCATCCAATTTGTAACTTATTCTGACTCCCAGGCAAAAGAAGCAGTACTTTCTCTCCCACAGCCAGATTTCTGTCCTTCGCCTTCCTGTTATAATAGGCAGCATGTTTCTTCCTGGCTTGTTTCAAATTTTCATTGGCAAGTTTCCAGCCAGTTTTCAACCGAGTGGTCAGCTCATTCACATATTGGTATGAAGATGTAATGTTTTCCTCTGCCTTTTCATCAGTCCACGTTCTTAACAAAGCTTCAAGTGGACCTTTTATTGTGTGGACCTATTTGTCCATGCACCGGTATGGTCTCTTCCACTCGAAGCTTTATAGTGATGATTTTTCCTCCCAGAATTTTCATGCACAAAACGACCGCTACCAATTTTTCTTTTGGGGCTTTCTCCCCTCTTAAAATTCTTGATGAGAGATTTCCTCCCTACATCCTCTTCCTCCAGTTTGTTTAAGTCCGATTGAGGGATTTTCGGCTTATCCTGGGGTAAGACATCTTTTTGCACTCTCCGCATAGTGGCCATTGTAAAACAGTTAAGTGAAGCTTGTCCGTGAAAAGGGGCTTCCCATTCCATTTGGTCCACCTTATCAAATTTATTTTTCCTTTTATGGTCAGGCCTGATTTTGCCCCATGGCGTGTCCAGGTCCTGATCCATGTTCCCACTTGTGGGTGTTCCCTCATGTGCTATGCTACACCTTTCTACAAAGTTCTCAATGTCCCATCTTGCTTTGGGCCAATAATAAGTGTGAGCCACCTTTTGAATGATGGTACCTATTTTCTCATGGTCCCCATCTGGTTTCACATGTAGACTCCTTATTAAGTCTGTCCTGTATCTTTTTGGAAGAACCAGCTGTCCGTGACCATGGGATCTAGTTCCAGTCTTCCTATACATCAACTTGTTTTTCATGTAAAAAATCTCCCTTGCCTGGAGTTGTATGACAAGTTGACAATTTTCTGAAACAAGGCTTGAGTGTTTTATCCCCAGCCTGTGCCTTCCTCATCTCTTCTGGAGTGGTATCTAACATAATATCCTCCTCCTGTCTTGAGGTCGACCTGACCTGAAGGGTTGCCATATACACAGGTTTCCTTCTGCAACGGTCAGTGTCATGATTGTCCATCTGACAATTCTTACACCACCTTTTTCCTTGGTTGAAAGATTTTCTTTCATCATATTTCCTTTCATCGAATTGTGGGAATTTATTTTTATTGTCATACCGTGGCCTATCAAATTGGTGCTTACCTTTATTTTGATCCCTAGGATCAAATTTATTAAAGTTCTGTGGTGCCCTAAAGTTATCCACCTGTTTCTTTTTATTACCTGTTACCTCTGCTTGAGCTGCTTGATACCTTTCAGCAACATTTAGCAACTCACCCAGCCTCTCTGCACCTTGTTCCATGAGAAACTTTCTCAGGTCTGGAGCCATGGACTCTCTTAATTGCTCTATAAGGACCATTTCCTTAAGATCTTGGGTTTTCCCCAGAGAAGTCCATTTCTCCAAGTATGTCTCTATTCGTGCAGAGAACTGGTGATAGGTTTCACCTGACAGTAGTTTAGCATTCCTAAATTTTTTTCTATAGAATTCTGCATTCTTTTCATACCTTAACAAAAGAGCCTGCTTTAGCATGTCATAATTTTCCTGATCACCTCTGCTCATTTTTGCAAAAACTTCATAAGCTGCCCCACGAAGTCCCTGAGATAACTTTAAGCTCCACCTTTCTCTCTCCAACCCATACGTGGTAGCTAATAGCTCATACCTATTTATATAGCTCTCAATATCATCGTCTTTCTCAACAAAATGATCTAAATGAAAATTCATAGCTGAGATTGAGGCTCCTTGAGTAACCATAGCATCGGAGGCAAAGGGACTGGCACCATTTTCAGGAGCATGGCCTTGAAACTCAAACTCCCTTAGTCGTAACTCATGTTCCCTTTGTAATCTTTTATCTTCTGCTTCCCTTTCTGCAGCTAATTTCCTCTCTTCCCTTTCTGCAGCTAATTTCTTCTCTTCCCTTTCTGCAGCTAATTTCTTCTCTTCCCTTTCTGCAGCCAATTTCTTCTCTTCCCTTTCTGCAGCTAATCTTTTGTCTTCTCTTTCTGCTTCCAATTTCTTAGCCTCTTTGTCAGCCTCAATCTGCAACCTCTTAGTCTCAGCCTCAGCTTCAAATTGTAACTTCTTAATTTCCCTTTCAGCCTCTAACCTTCTTTCGGCTTCTTTTTCTAATCTTCTTTCTTCGCGTTCAATAAATTTGTCACATTCCGTTGTGACATAGGCAACCATAACTTGCCCATCTAATCCTAACTCTTTTGCAGTCTGAACCGCAGCAGATCGAAATTTGGCCAGGTCCGCCATTGTCTATCAGGTAAATTTTTATAATGTCTACCCAACAATTCAATTTCTAACTATATATCTAATGGACAACACAGGCACCGTGAGCTCAACCTTATTTAATTCCACCCAAGGATACCTTTTAATTCTTATATTCCCTGAAGTGAATTACCCCCAATATTTTTAATAGTTAAAGATTCAAAATCCCAAGAGCGAGACCCCAATATATGTGGTGAAGTGGATGTTATAAATATTTATAGGGGACTTAGTGTACTGACTGAGATCAGCTGTGAAGGTATCTATATCTATTAAGAGTAGTGTATTATAGATAACCTTACTTGCTACCACATATCTCTATATCTCAGTCAGAATTATTCTGGAATAGTGTGATGCTACGTTATGTGTCTAGGGTATGTGTATGATGAAGTGTAAGTCACAACAACAGACAGATAAACAATTTAATGTAATCCACTACTCTTGACAACACTGTGACACTCACATACATATAACACTCTATGAGAATATCTTAAAGGAGGCACTGATAACTTTCAAATAACAATATGTATTCATTACTGGCATGAATGAATATGTGTCCTGATTCAACTACAAGGGAATCAGGAATCACAATCAATTTAAATTACAAGTTATGTACAGAATGTATTTAATATGAATATTGTAGTGACATATATTATTACAAATGTTCTATGTGTGTCAGTTGTGTAGTAGTAAAATGAGGTAATACTGGTTTTGTTTTGTTCAAGCTCTGTTGGTATTTGTCATCATGACTTCAATAGTTTGTCTTTAGGGACCAGTATTGGAGATGTTCACAGTTCCTGATTTTAAGACAAGTAAATTCCCCTCTTAATGTTAATTTTAAAAAAGTCAGTTCAAGATGAGGGGACATAATGTTGAGCTCAGCTGGCCAAGTTAGCTTATCTGGCGTGATGGCGGCAGGAAAGGACTCCTCTGCTCGAATTCTCCTCTGGGCTCTGGAGACACCTCACTGATAGCTAAAAGGACCAAGGAGTATGCTGTCCGACACTGGATTCAGCAAAGCTCTGACCCGGTGCTGCTCACTACCATCAAGACCACTGTCCCACAATTTCATAGAATAAACACAGATACGTTGATTAGCAATGAATTCTGGCACAAACTGGCACAAATTTCCATCTGCCTATGTTCCAGGCTTTTATTTAACACAATTATGAGCTGGCTTCAACGCACTGATGCTTTATCAAGCTATTTTAAACAAGTGGTCTCGAACTAACGCTCCCAAGTGTGTATATCAGCGAGACTGGCCAATGAGCCACGTTTCGACAAGTGTTTGAAAAAATGTTACCTTTTCCCGTTTCCCCTAACAACGAAGATAGTATTTATAGCCCGACCAATCGTGGTTAGGCTTTCATTTGTTGCGCTCCAATCAATTTGGAGTTTACATGGTAGGCTATTTCTGTAACGTAAATTTTTTTCAAACACGTTAAAAAAAAATCTTATGAGCAGAAATGATTTTATGCTGTCAGGCACCCCCAATATTTTATTTTGGGTATAATTTATTAATTCCTGGACTATTGGCGTAACGTTTTACATATTATTTGTCAGCAAGCCCTAAGGAACCCAATTTTCCCACTTTAAAAGAGCTACGTGGCTGCGTTCAAAATATGTATTTTCTACCTCCTGTTTCGAAGATATGCTGTCTGGGTACTGTTATGTTTTCAACCGTAAACCCATCTATTGTTATCTTTTCTAATAAGAGTGTGTTATGATTTATAAACCTAACTCTGGGAAAGGGTAGTGTATTTTATCACTGTCCGTCTGAAAAAAAGTTAGTGCTTGTAGCCTAACACGCGTGATAGTAGTAATTGTGTATCGCGCGACGCGTGTTTAATGTTCGGCTTTCTGCCTCTCCCTTCTCGCTATCCTTTTGTCCATCTGTTCGTTCGTTTTGGTAACGTAATGTAGAAAAAGACATGAATGGAATTTAAAATTTAGGTCATTACGCAGTCTGCCTCTTAATGTTTTTCCAAGAAATACAGCACACGTTTCATTGAAGAAAGCGGGTATAATACAGTAAGCTTTTACTATCAACGTGAAAGCGTTACAATTTGCAGACGAAGCAGAAAACAAGGGGGATTTCGAGTACATTCTTTGTGACAGCACTGTTATTTTACCATTGCTCTTCTCTTTATTAATTTTATTTGTTAGGCTTCATATTTACCTAATAATTTATATATGTGGATTAGAATATTTCATGACAGGAAGATTGTTCCAAAGATGAGCAGCTGAGTAAGCCAAGCTCTTCTTGTACAAATCTAGCCTCGGCTTGGGTACCTCTAACTGGTTTATGCGCTGACTACGTTTTTCATTGAATTTTAAAAGTGGCCACAGATACGTTGGAGCATTATGTGACAAGATTTTGTGAGCGAATTTAGCTTTGTTAAATAGGAAGCGCTTTCTAAGGGGTAATATTTTAAGATAGTTATATAGATCTATACAATGTGTTTGATGTTTATCAGCAACTAGGCGCACTGCACGTTTTTGAAGTGAATGAAGCCTTTTTGTGTTGGATATGGAACAACCATCCCAGATTGTGGAACAATAGTCTAGGTATGTTTGTATGCGAGATGTGTAGAACATTTTCCTTGCCCCCTCATCCAGGAAGTGTTTGATTTTGGCTAATTGGTAAACTTTTTGTGCCGTTAGCTTTGTGAGTGCACTTACATGTGAGTTCCAACTTAGGTGCTGGTCAACAGTTAGACCTAGAGTTTTATGTTCATTTACGTTTTCAATTAGTGATGTTCCAATGTAGAGCTGAAGTGTTGTTTTCTGCGAGTTTTGTAGTTTTTGTCTGGTTGATATTAACATACATTTCGTTTTACTAATATTTATTAGCATTCGATTCTCGTTGCTCCACTTAAAAATATTATGTGTGTCAGTTTGTAAAGATAGTTCTAGTGCAGTGCAACTTTTGTCACTAGTGTAAACAGTACAGTCATCGGCAAACAGGTCACAGGATGAATGTTTGCACAGACAGACAGACAGACAGACAGACAGACAGACAGACAGACAGACAGACAGACAGACAGACAGACAGACAGACAGACAGACAGACAGACAGATAGAACGAACGAACGAACGAACGAACGAACTTTATTTTCGAAGGGTAAAGAATTGGGCGCGCAGGCCCGTCTAACATTCTGCCCTTCCACTCTCATTAATCTTGCATACTATATCCTTTCATTCCCACATGATGCTTTAAGCATTAATTTAAAGGCATGCAACATTATAAAGTTACCATAACAGCATTCATTTACAGTATGCAAGCATAATAATAAAAAAATGAGTAGGGTTTTTTTTTTTGAAACAAACAAGCTAGTAAATGGGGGAAAAAAGTAATAATAAAATAAAATAAATAAAACAATAAATAAAAATAAATAAATTCTGTATACCGACACTCACTCATGCGGTCAATCCGTCTACAATTAATCTGTATTTTTGGTATGCGGGTACATTCTCACGACTCACATTTCTAAAGTACAGTATTATGTGGGTACATTCACACATACATTACATTATATAATAATATTTTAAAGTGAATATAATAATGATATTACATGGATATAAAACAAATTATTCACACACAAAAATGAGCGGAAGAGGAAAAGAAATGTTGACCTATGGATGAGATGTTGACAGGCAAATACTGTTTCTATGGGGGTAGATAATCAGTGTTGAGGAAGTGTTTGAAAAGTGCTTTGTTAAAAGAATATTGTGTAGGTAGGCTTTTTAGGTGGTGTGGAAGGCTGTTCCATAAGTAGGCACCAGAGTAGGCTAGACTCTTTTTGAACAGGTCGATCCTAGGTTTGGGCAGACGTAACTGATGTAATCGTTGTCCCTCCCTTCTACTGGTTTGAAACAATGATCTTAGGTACGACGGGGCATTGTTAGATAGAATTGTGTGAGTCAGCTTGGCTTTGTTGTAGAGAAGACGTTTTTTTTTTAGCGACAGTATTTTGGGTTCTTTTCCTGTCCTTGTGTGTGGTGTCGTGCGATTATCGGTGATCAGACGCACTGCTCTCTTTTGCAGGGAGTGCAGTCTCTTCGAGGTGGAAGCAGGGCAACAATCCCATAGTGTAGAGCAGTAATCTAGATGTGTCTGTATATGTGAGGTGTAGAACAATAGTCTAGTGTCTGCGTCTAAGAAGTGTTTTATTTTGGCTAGCTGGTACGTCTTTTGTGCTATGTGTTTGGTTAAATTCCGTACATGGGAGTTCCACGTTAAGTGCTGGTCAATCGTGATCCCCAGAACTTTGTGTTCTGTTACATGTTCAATTTGTATTGATTCCGCGTGTAGCTGTAGCGATCTTTTGGTGCAGCTTAGGAGTTTCTGTCTGGTGGTAAACAACATAGATTTCGTTTTTGTTGTGTTTACTGGCATACGATTCATATTACTCCATTTTGTTAGATTGTCTACATCGCTTTGAAGAGTCATTTCAAGTGCCACGCAGTCATTGTCACTAGTGTAGATAGTACAATCATCTGCAAAGAGGTCACAAGTTGAATATTTTAGATGTAGTGGCAGGTCGTTGATGAACATTGCGAAGAGTAGGGGCCCAAGAATAGAGCCCTGTGGTACTCCTGTAACTACCTTCGAGAAATCTGATGCCGAGTTGTTGTGAAGCACTAACTGTTGTCGATCTGCCAGGAATGATTTGATGATGTTTAGTGGATTAGAGCCTATTCTGAGGGTTTCCAACTTTTGAACCAAGATAGTGTGGTCAATCATGTCAAATGCTTTCTTGAAGTCGACAAAAACAGCACCACATAATTTTCCATCATTTATGTTCGACAGCCAGTTGTCTGCCATTTTGGTGAGCGCTGTGTGACAGGAATGTTTGGGTCTGAAACCTGACTGGCTATCAATGAGCAGTTTGTTTGTTGTTAAGTGTTGAAATGTGGTGTTGTAAATGTGTTTCTCTAGTGGTTTTGAAAGAGATGATAGAAGGGATATTGGTCTGTAGCTGTTGGGATCGCTATGTGAGCCAGATTTATAGAGGGGGTACACTTTGGCAGATTTAAATGCTGTGGGGAAGTAGTTGTGTGCAATACATTGGTTGTACACATAGGTTAAGGAGTCGCAAATGATGGGCGCAGCGTAACGTAGAATCTTATTGCTGATACCATCAAGCCCAGATGAATTGTTGTTTTTTAATGCCAAGATATATTTGAGAACTTCATGTACTGTTAGAAAAGGAATATGTCTTAGATCTGTTGGGGTGTGTTCAGTGTTGCAGAAGGCTGTCAATTTACTAATATCGCAGTCCATTGGCTTTAGTGTCGACTTGAGAAGGCTAATTTCTGTTTTGAAGTGGTTGCTAAAATGAGTTGCCGTGAGGGAGCAGCTTTTTGGTAAAGAGTTTAGTGACTTTGATTTGTGTGTTAGTGTTCTAATGGCTGCCCAGACTTCTTTGCTGTTTGCTTTGTCTTGAATCATCTTTCTGAAATGTAGTTTCTTTTCCTGACGAATGAGATATTGTACTTTGTTTCTAAGCATCCGATACCTGCTGAAATCTTTGAGCTTATGTGCTTCGTCCCGCTCTCTCATTGTTGATAGTATTTCGTTGGTTATCCATGGGGTCTTTCTGATGTTTTTGACCCGAACCTGCTTTATAGGAACATGTTTGTCGAATACGTTGTTGAAAGTTTGTGTCCAGTATTTTATGGCTTCTTCTGGATGCGGAAGTTGGTACACGTATGAGAGAGGGGATATTTGTAGGTCTTGTAGGAATAATTGAATGTTAAAGTTTTTGAAATTCCTGTAATGGACTGTGATGTGTTCCGTTTTAGGTGCTTTAAACCCCTTTCTCGTCCAGGTACAGCAAATAGGATAGTGGTCACTTAATGATGTCTGTGGGACTATGCATTCTATAATGTTTTCTGGGCAGGTCGTATAGATATGATCAATTAGTGTAGATGATGAGTCTGTTACTCTCGTGGGTTGATTGATTAACTGTATGAGGTTGTATGAGATGGTAATATCATTCCACGTGTTGTTCGGTTTGTGAAGGTCAATATTGAAATCCCCCAGTAGAATAATTTCCTTCGAAGAAGCCCAAACGTTGTCCATCATTCGTGAGAATGTGTCAAACCATACAGCAGAAGAGCTAGGGTTTCGGTACAGGTAACCAATTAGAACGGGGGTCAGGTTGGGGAGTTTTTATTTCCAGCCATAAACATTCAATGCCAGTATGTTCTAGATCATCACGGCGTCTGTACTGAAGAGATGTTGAGATGTATATGACTAGCCCTGTTTCATGTTGTCTGTTAGGATCCCTGCGAATGGTGGTGAATCCATTAATCCTAATTTCGTCATCTGTAATTTTGTCATTGAGACGGGTTTCAGAAAAACCAAATATGTGGAAGTTTTGTTGGAGGGAGGTGGAGACTTCAGAAAGCTTACCTAGCAGGTGGTAAATGTTTAAATGACCAATTTTAAGCCCTGATAGTTTAAGCCATGAATTAGTGGTATTGCCTATATTTTGATTAGAGTTTTTGCACTCGGACATGATAATAGTCAATAGGAAAGAAATAATGAGGGGAGTAGGAATGAGTAAGAAGCAATAAAATTGGTACACAATGGTTTATACAAAATTGTAGACAAGTAATAAAATATGCACTGCTAGAGTCCGTGGACACTGTTTACAGTATCTTAATCTCTGCAAAAAGTGTGGTTTTTATCTTAAAATACAGTCTGTTCCGAACAAAAAGGAATATTTTTACTTCAACCACAGTCAATGTAGAGAATTAATCCTCCCGGGACAGTTAAAGGTCCACGCTGTGACTTAGTTAGTTAGTTTTGTGAGGATTTCCTAATTTTCCTCAAAATGAAAACGAAGGTGCAGATGTATAAAAGATGTAAAAGAGAATGGTGAGCGTAGGAATGAGAGGAATAAGCACAGAGATAATAATAATAAGAAAACAATAGTATTAATACGATAGAGTTATTACTAAATCGGAAACAAATTTAGATACGCCCTGCTCTGACGAACAGAAAGAAATGTTTAAACAGACAATGTAATAAAAAAAATAAAAAAATTATTAACATCCAAAAGTGACAGTTAAAAGTTCAACGCTGATACTCAGCTATTTCTTTTATCTCAGGACAAAGGTCACTAAAGTGCTTCCGAAGAGAACGCGTCAGGTCGAATGTTACACTGCAAACTTGTTTTTAAAAAAAACAGTTTTAAGTTGCTTGGTTTTAATCTTGTTCTGTAGAGCCGTTTATAGACATCTGAAGAGCCTGCATTAATATTTCTGGACTATATTGAGTCAGTTGCCGTAAAACGGATGAATTGTGAGAATTCCGTTCTGTGCGGGTGGAGACGGGGGTGAGAAAACTCCCATTTTCTTGCTGTAGTTCCTGCGTTGCGATTAAGTGAATGGGTGTTACTTGTAGTCCAATCTGTCCATCTGTCCAGTGGTGTCTGTTGTGCAGTTAGCAGCTGGCTGGACTGTTGTGTGGGTAGTGGCGGATACATTTGGTCATAAAGGTTAGCGTGGGAGGTGGGCTTAAATGTAGCTTTTCTAGATACTTGCTTGTCAGCTGAGGACGGTGATTGATGGTTATGAGCTGTTGTGCCTGGGTTTACTAAGTTAAGTGTATAATTTGTGTCCCTGGTGAATGAATGTGTGTGTTTCTGGTGTGTCCTCTGAGGAAACTTTAAATTTTTGGCTAGGTAGCTGGTCCCTAGTTTAGAAGTGTGTACCTGATCTCTGTATAGCAGTTTTTTTTGGCGCACCTGACTTAGATGTGAAAAAGGGTGTGTTGTTTATGAAAGACGTGTTATGCTTTGAACAAAAAGTGTAAAGCACCTTGTTGTTGATATCCACAGTTTGGCGTGCTTTACCATAGCTGGGTGGAATAATTGACGAAATATATGTGGATGTGTTGGGAAATTTTTGTTTTATGGTGTCAATCATTCTGGAGATGTCTGATAGGTTAAGAGTGTGTCCATTTGTGCTGTCGTTTATCCCTACGTGTATTGTTGTTTTCTTTATGTTGGTGTTTGTGTTGAGACGGCTTATTTCATTGATAACTTCTACTATTCCGGCTCCAGGTAATGGTATAACAGTGACTAGTTCCCCTGGTGTTGTTGACATTCGATCGCTGTGAATGCCATTTAGCAATGAGTCTCCTATAATAATGTTGGCTGTGTTGTGAGGAATGTGACGATTAGGATGTGGCTGTGGTCGAGTACGACGGCGTTGTTGGTGCCATTGCTCGTTGTCTTGCAGTAGGTGGTCAGCAGAATCTTGTGTCAAGTGACATTGGAGTTTACGTGCCCTGTCATCTTCTTCTGAGGTTGCTGTTTCGGAATCTGCTTGTGTAGATAGGATTGATGGATTTCCAAATCGATTGCTAATTTTTACTTCAATTGGGAATGTTTTATTTGGTCCTAATCTTCTTCCTACACTGCTGCTAATGTCCTTTTGCCTTTTAACATTATGATGCTGTCCTGGGCATGCTTTGTTTTGAGGAATGAGTGTTGGAGAAGGGGTGGGTAAGTTAAGTGGTGTAACTGGAGATTCATGATGAATTGCTTCTCGTGGGCTGTCAATCACCTCCCCATTTTCTTTTTTCTTATTACTTGAAAAAGGTTGGTGGTTTAGGTGATGAACCAACCTTGTGTTTTCTCTGCGGAGAGTCATAACTTCATGTCTCAGTGTTTCAAGCTCTGTTTTCAGTGAGCTTTCTATATCCTGCTTGAATTTTTCAATGACGTTTTTCAGAGAACTTTCAATTATAGTTTCCAGCTCCTGACAGAAGTGTTTCTCTGTTCGTTGGCTTAGTTGTTCCATAACACACTCATTTGCTAATAGATATTTTGTGGAGCATGAGTAGACATCTGCGCTATTGACAGGCACTTTTGTTTGGAAAGTAGCTGTATCTGGGAGGCATGATGGGCTGGTGTCGTTCATATTGGATGGGTTATCTGAAGAATTGGGGAATACATCACTCAAAGTGTGGTTTACACTGACTTGGAAAGTAGCTGTATCTGGGAGGCAGGATGGGTTGGTCTCGTTCATATTGGGTGGGTTATCTGAAGAAGTGATGAATGCATTTTTCAAAGTGTGGTTTACGCTGACTTCAGTGGGTTGGTTGATGTGAACTTCTAGATAATTTATTGTGGGTTTTTGAGCTGTCGGTCCATTAGAGGTGGGTCCTGTTGGATCAAATATGGGTGGTGTTGGATCGAAAGTGGGTGTTGTTGGATCACACGTTGGTGGTGTTAGATCAGGGGTAAAGGTGGGTCCTGTTGGATCAAATATGGGTGGTGTTGGATCACAGGTTGGTGGTATTAGATCAGGGGTAAAGGTGGGTCCTGTTGGATCAAATATGGGTGGTGTTGGATCAAAAGTGGGTGGTGTTGGATCACAGGTTGGTGGTGTTAGATCAGGGGTAAAGGTGGGTCCTGATGGATCAAATATGGGTGGTGTTGGATCGAAAGTGGGTGGTGTTGGATCACAGGTTGGTGGTGGTAGATCAGGGGTAGGAGGACTGGCTTCAATGGTTAGCTGAGATTTTGCGTTGGTAGACTCGTCTCCTATCATTGTTGGAGAAGAAGTAGGATCAGTTACAATCATGGTTTTATCTAGAGCTGATCTTTGGAGGTGAGAAAATTCGACGTCCAACCATGTCTGTACGCACTCTGTCGTTCCTTGTGTTAAAATCTTATTTTTTGTGTGATACAGATGTATTGTGAGGAGGTCCGTGCTTATTTTATCCTCAACAATAGCGTTTAGTTGATCGCTCCGGGTTTCAATGGAACAGCTTTTGTAGTATTCTAGGCAAGTGTGTTTGAAAATTTCGTAATGTTGACTGTTACGGAATTCAACAGAGCAACATTGACCCTTGTTCGTTTGTTTGATGATCAGATGTGGAGGGTTGGTCCAGGCGTGAAGTTTTCTTTGTATGGCTTTTTCTTTGTTAAGGCAGTAGCTCTTAGTGACTGTAGAGGGACGTAATCTTCCATCTCTGGGTGGTTTTACTATCGCTGATACGACGACGCTGTTCTCCTCGCTCGCCATGATCACATTACATGCCTGAGGGCTGAAGGGCCCTGTAATTTAACATTGTGTATTGTTCCATAGCCAGAAGGTCACCGTCAAAATTTAGAATGTGTAACAACTGTTGAAGTAGTTTTCGATTTATCGACAAATGGTGGCAGGACACAATACCGTCATTCCATACAGAAAAAACACAATATTAATACGTGAATTTAACACAATTGCAATATAAACAATTTCATTGTATGTCAAACAAAACCGCCAACACAGGGATGTATAAATCATCCATATTAAATGGGAACAACTTAGAATAAAATATCCAAAATGTAGAGCCAAATAAAAACACGTCCGCACATGTGTCCAGGTATACGTACGATAGATAGATAGATAGATAGATAGATAGATAGATAGATAGATAGATAGATAGATAGATAGATAGATAGATAGATAGATAGATAGATAGATAGATAGATAGATAGATAGGTAGGTAGATAGATAGATAGATAGATAGATAGATAGATAGATAGATAGATAGATAGATAGATAGATAGATAGATAGATAGATAGATAGATAGATAGATAGATAGATAGATAGATAGATAGATAGATAGATAGATAGATAGATAGATAGATAGATAGATAGATAGATAGATAGATAGATAGATAGATAGATAGATAGATAGATAGATAGATGCATTAAGTAATTGTAGATATACGCGTTTCTAAAGACATTTGCACACAAACCTCTACGGAAGGACATTTTTGGCACCTTAAGCACTTGTGCCTGTAAGGGTGGGCTGTGAAGAAAATATACACGTTACTTTATTGTCTTAAAAAAATTAAAATGTTTGACGTATTCTTCCTTTGACATGATTGAAACTGCTAGGTTTATTCTGTACATCAATGTACCACAGAAACAACTTTTGTTAGAGAACACGGTATCTGGTGCATGTTGGCCACAAGGGGGTCTTCTCACATCCGTGCCATCACATTTTTCTTCAGATTGTGGGCAGTTATTATGTCAGTATCACATTATCCTGCTATCGTTTCAAATTGTATGGTCTATCTGTTCCGTGTCTCTGTCCGCCATCTATCTAATTATTTATCTGTCTAACTATAGGTATTAGTTTATACCTAATATTTCCCTGCCCATATATTGAGATGTTATCTACCTGTCTATCTATCTATCTATCTATCTATCTATCTATCTATCTATCTATCTATCTATCTATCTATCTATCTATCTATCTATCTATCTATCTATCTATCTATCTATCTATCTATCTATCTATCTATCTATCTATCTATCTATCTATCTATCTATCTATCTATCTATCTATCTATCTGCCTGTCTTTTCTGTCTGTCTGTCTGTCTGTCTGTCTATTTACCATTTATTTATCTGCCTATGTGTCTGTCCATCTGACTTTTTGTCTATATCTGACTGTTTAAATGTATGTTTATGTGTACGTTTTAGTGTATGTCTATTAAAAAAAACTCGATTGAAATGCTTATATATTGTCATTCCGTTCTGTCCAATTGATACTGACTATCTGTGGTCATCTTTAAGTCTTTCATTTTGATATCTGATATTATGCTTCCAAATGGTCTGCTCCTGTTCACCCTCTATTAATATTATCATCTATCTCCTTCTCTCTTTCTTTCTGGTGTGTGTGCGTGTGTCTCTCTCTCTCTCTCTCTCTCTCTCTCTCTCTCTCTCTCTCTCTCTCTCTCTCTCTCTCTCTCTCTCTCTCTCTCTCACCTTTTTGCTCAGTCTTGACCAAGTAATTTGTATAACTTCAATACAAATGTTTCTGTAACTTCTTTAAACGCATCCGCTGAAATAACGTCTGGAACCTCAACTTTGCCAACTCTTAGTTGAAGGGAAGCCTTTTCCCCATAATTTCAACACTTTGCACAATTAAATTGTAACTTATTTTTCAAGACACTAAATGTCTTTGGGAATATGTACAAATGGTTCGTTTAGAATGTCCAAAAATATTGCGTACATCTTTTCATCCCCCTATTTTTTTTTATTATGTTGTGTGTACTTGTTGATAAGCAATATTTTGTTCTGACTTTTTAAAATGCGCTTGTTCCTTTACTTGGTCAGTTAGTTTATTTGTTGTGGTGTAAAGATTCATTTTACAACTTTATCTGCAACTGTTACTGCCTGGTTCTCGCCACCTCGTTAATGTGCTTTCGTTTGCTAATACTTCTTTTTTATTCCACATTTATATGTCAAGGGCCTAAGGCAGTGTTTCTCAGGCTGTGTACCGCGGTACACAAGTGTGTCGCCGCGCCTGTCAAAGTGTGCCGCAAACATTTTGTAAATTTACTAAATGATGTATACTTTTAGTGATCATGTAATATAAAAATGATCTTACAGCTTGAATTCATTCAGTAATAATTAGAGCTATCAACTGCTTGGAACAAACTTAGAAATACTTCAAAATTATTGTAAACAATTAAAAGTAAATCAAATTGATAGTTTTGCTTTATTCTAAAGTACCCACACAAAAAATTAGTGTATTCAATTTAGTTGGAGGAGGTAAAGGATCCCGTTACTAGCCCATTGAGGCATATTGGGAATATGGTGTTAGGCCCATATTTTCTTGACCATCGGACACACTAGGGGTGATGTGGTCAGCATCACGGCGGCCGCTTTAACCTTCCCAGAAGTTGCTCTGGTACCCAATTGGGGCTGGGTCGACCCAGGAGCCGTTTGTGGCCTAAAAAATCCCACCTCATCTGGGGAAGAAGAAGAAGAACCATGGACCACTGAGCAAGGAAGCCAGTGCACTAACCACTATGCTACCGCGACTCATCAATTTAGTAGGTATCACCGTAATTTTATATTCAGGCCGCAAATTTTGTAAAAATTGAAAAGTTTACCGTGAACAGACAAAGGTTCACTAGCCTAGGATCTGCAATTTCTGGTTTAGCTCTTCTCTAAACTACTTCGTACTTGTCCGTTATTCTACAGGGTGTTCCACGAAAAAGCGGCCCCATTCACAAAGTGAAAGTAGCCAGATTTTTCAGTATTTTTCAATGTTTACAAATATGTCGGTTATAAAAGGTTCTAAGTAGTACTAGGTTGACCTAAATTATTTTTCGTGATTATCAAAGAGTAGCATACAGAAGTTGATCTCAAAATGGCGTACAAAAGGGTCGGTCGTTAATGCCGAAAAATGTATAGTGCCAACTGTTAGGACGTCACATTTCTACAACTCTAGGACTACTTGGCCATTCACATTACTTCCGACACAATACGTCAGCATTCCATGACGTCACGGGCCGCTTTTTCGTGGAACACCCTGTATGTTTAATGTTGTTATTCAAGCTTTACATAGCTGTTATCTTTATTCACAAACTGTTTGACATATCTCATTTCATGTGATCTTTTGTTAGTGGTCGTTTTTATTTGTCAATTTTCTAGCTGTTTCATTAAATCTTTCATTACGGAATATGGAACAGGTAATTTGTTGTCTCTTTATGTTCCTTCTTTCTATTTGTTTTTATTTTCTTTCCTTTAAGCTTGATAGAAGCCACACTGAAACGCTGCACGTAGTTGTGTTCGTTGTATTATGTTAGTTGTGAAAAGTTTATGAGATAACAACAGTTAAGGACACGATCGCCATGCTTTGTAGTTTTTCTCTGTCCTTTCTTATTACTACTAGAAGCCCATATGAGTTGACTGTCATTTATCCATATACGTGATGTGTTCTCTTAATTTGCCGTATCACTAGTCTTTACGCATCTGAGAACTAAGTTTCAGTTTATTTTATTATGACTTCATTAATTGTCTTCTGGAGTTTACTTATCGTCATGACAATGTTATTCACAAAAATATTAAACGTGTAAGTTACTAACCAAAGGCGGTAGGTGTGACTGCATAATACCCCTCCATGGTAGTAGAGTGGTCCAGCTTCGGGACAGCTTCTCTCTTCAAAAACTCCGGACAAGCATTTAACATATTTACTGCAGCTTAGACAATGAGGATAGTAACCGTCCTTCACTTGATTATGGTGCTCGTCTACACATGACTCCACACACATATGGTCAGGGTCTACAGAAGACGTTAGAATACAAACGGTAATATACTGCTCAAAAAAAAGTTAAAGGCCACTTTCACTTTTTAGGTCATTTCAACTAAGCTGTTTTTTTTTAAACCTGAACACTCAGTCAAAAAAGTTTTGCTGCATTTTGTTGCATGCTTAAACAATGTTTGTTAATCTGACAATAAATCAAATCTGTGTTACGTGTGTGTACCTCCAAGGTCAATCAATTGTACGTGGTGGAAAGGGAAATAATGCATGTTTGAAAATGCTTCCTATGGCAAAGCCTGTTGATAACATTGCTGAAATTTGCTTTTCACTTGCAAGTCGTGACTATAGTGAACACATGTCACCCACTTTTCGGAAGGAACGGGCAATGGGTATGTTTGTAACATTTACCATTTTAGCCATGGCTCAGCTTGTCTTGCCGTCTTGTGGTAGACCTTGGACATTCCTAACCTGCGTTGTTCTGCGACACTGCCGGTTGCATTATAACGATCACGCAGAGTTTGTATAACAGAGTGGGCGACTCCTAATCTCCTAGCAACTTCTCGTAGCCCTACATCATCCTGCAGCCATGCCATCGCTCTCCATCTGTCAACAATGGTCAAGCATCTTCGCTGAGCCATGGCTAAAATGGTAAATGTTACAAACATACCCATTGCCCGTTCCTTCCGAAAAGTGGGTGACATGTGTTCACTATAGTCACGACTTGCACGTGAAAAGCAAATTTAAGCAATGTTATCAACAGGCTTTGCCATAGGAAGCATTTTCAAACATGCATTATTTCCCTTTCCACCACGTACATTTGATTGGCCTTGGAGGTACACACACGTAACACAGATTTGATTTATTGTCAGATTAACAAACATTGTTTAAGCATGCAACAAAATGCAGCAAAACTTATTTGACTGAGTGTTCAGGTTTAAAAAAAACAGCTTAGTTGAAATGACCTAAAAATTGAAAGTGGCCTTTAACTTTTTTTGAGCAGTATATAATCCCTTGTTAGTGGCGCAGTACAAACATTAGGATAAGCGAGATTTAATTGCGTGTCAATGCATTAAATAATGTGGCAGATTATGTGACTGGTAACAAGCAGGCTTGGGACGAATCAGTGGGTATTATTGCTATATTGAATGTCACGTGTTGGAAATATGTAACAAGATATATAAAAGAAAGAACTTTGTTGTGATGTTTTTGCTGCATAAAATTTCATTTGAAACGTGTGTGACCGTATGGCCTACCACGCTAGCATTATCCGTGCTACTACAAAAACCGGGGGTTCCTGATAGAATGTCGTAGACGAACGTTGTGATTTGTGCTTCTGTGCTACGTGGGGTCATGTTTGAAAAACCCTAGGTTCACAATACAACCAACACATTCTAAATAAATATATTCGTAGAAATCTACAACGAAAATATATAGTATTTAAAATATATGTGGCGAACTTCTAAATACAATATCTAAATTAGAATATAACAGTATAGTGCATAAAGTCAAAGATAGGATAGTACTACAAATTTTCATTGTTGGCGTCGCCTACGCCTTCAGCTTATTATTTGATAACACATGAGCCGAACAAAAAGGGTACCCAATTTTTCAAATTCGTCCTTGAGACAAACGTAACACTTTCCTATGTCAACTAAGTATTTTCCTAAATACATTGTAGAGGGGAGAGGGGACGGATAGATAACCAATGCAAATCACGTCTCACAATTGTTTCTAAAAATAAAACTAACTTGCTAGTATTGCCCTTAGGCGGTTTCAAATACGATGTAACGTTAGAAAAAGTGGACACTACGGTCATGAAAACACGCTTAGCTCTTAGTGCGAATGACATAAACTCTCGTAATTAGCTTGAAAGTACATGAGAAAAGAATTGAACAGGAGGTAGTTTAAAAATCAACAACTAACATGGGAAAAAAAATATGGAATATTGAACCAAGCCACGTAGCCCCATAAAAATCATATATTCGTGTACCTGTGGCCTTGCTGACTAAGAATATGTTATCAATTACATAAATAGTCCATTAGATAATCAAATATTGGGGATAATACATAGAGAATCGGAGATACTGTCAGGTCAAGTCATGTCTGCTTAGATTGGATAGCATATTTTTGGGGGAAAAATTAGGTGCGAGAAAGGCTAAGATAGTACAATGAAAAGGATTGGATGGAATTTGAAAGAAGCCGTAATATTATTGGCTGACCTAAATATACAAATTTAGTTGGTAATAGTAACGCATAGGGTTTGAGATATTGTTTTAAAAAAAAAGAATTCATTCAAAAAAAGAGATGCTTGGTCTCATTGGCCAAAGCTTTTAATATGATAGGAATAGTAGGATGCTCGCTGACATTTTTTCAAAATATTTAGAGGAGCAAGAAGCGATGAGCAGACTTGTGCTTTTTTAAATAATACTACCATCAGAACGCAGTCTGAACAGAGGCAGTGATGAAAGTGTGCTATATTCTATTGCGTAATTCATCGTTACTTGTTTATATTTCCTTGATATGTGGTAAGATTGATTTTATTGACTTTTTAATTAACAAAGGGTTGTGTGTAAGAAAAGGCCATGAAAAAAGATTGTAATTAAATGGTTCCATAACAGACTTAGGCATTGCCTAGATGTTGATCCATCATATAAGGGACTATCTAGAAGTTTAAAACTACAGGACTATATATATGATAGTCATACAGGAACATTACACCTATCTTATTGCATGGAAAAGATTATTGCAGGAATGACAGAGGCGTTGCATCCATTAGGGAAGAGAAAAGAATACTGGTATAATTTGTTCCATCAAACTAAAGGGGAGAAGCAGGGTTGTCAGAGAGAGCTGACCATGTTCTTTTGTGTTGACCATATGTTTACATGTAAATTGGGAGGAATTAGTTTGATATTAAGACAGAACCATAACTTGCATTGACAGGGTGTTACGTACATTTATTACCTACGGGGGTAGTCTTCGGTCCTGCCAAATGTACGCACCAGTTTTATATAGTTATATTATTTGTGCGTTCGATTGATTCACGCACTGACGTGCACAATGCAGGGTGAGTTGCTTTGGACGCACGTGTAACCTAGTTGAGTAGTTTCTGACGTCATGTAAGGGGCAGCTCGGACCATATTTATGTCCGCTGTGTTATCCTTTGATTCTTGGCAAATGTGAAGTAGCCATCAGTTGTATTCGTATCTATTGATCTTCATGGCGAAGTCAATAGTGGAAGTATAAAGTAAGTGTCGCCCCATTTCTTATGGCATGTTTATTTATGTACATTAAAGTATCAGGCCGCTCCTATTAATGGTCTAGCGGGAATTCATCGTAGATGACATTCCTAGAATTGGACACACGGAGTCGATAGCCTTTGAATCTTTTCGTAGAGGGAGAATACCTACAAGAAATCAAGTTAATGAATTTATATGCTTCACATGTTTAATATGCTGTTACTACAATGCCAGAAGCGTGGCATAGAATGGGAGAGGTTAGTCAACTGGAATCTCTAACCTGTTCGTATTATCATGTATGACTTTGTTTGAAAACTATATACTATATCTAACGGGATGTATGGAGAAAGTCTGGGATTATGAAGTATGATATGGAAGAATTTTATCCTGGAGTATGAATACGTTACCATGATGTACGTCCTTGAAGGAAGGTCAATGGACTTGAATGAGTGGAATAGTATATGGTAACAGTTTTGTGATCCTCAGTCACTTGAGTCAGAGGACTTTATTAGTAGAGAATCTTCAGGAACTCTAAAAGTAATTATCAACATGTTGACGTATGATTTCTGCGCCTGTGACGATGTTAGTCTTGTCCACTCCGTATGTGCTGTGTTGAATAAAATCTATGTACAGTCACCACCGACTTCTGTACTGCCAGTACTTGCCCAGTTCACCCAGTTCAATACTACTTGTTGAAGTTCGTTTGAAGAATATTGTTGACATTCGTTCATTTTTAACCATTCGCGTTTTAAGCTACCTCTTCACCGGTATAAACTGAACTCAACGATAAAACGGAGTCAACAATAATTGGTATGCCAGTGTGGTCTGGAAATATCTAACTTCCAAAGAACGTACTCAATACTTTTCTGTGAAAAGAAGATTTTAACTTTCAAGTCACCAACATCTCGAACCTGGAACCCAGTGGGATGAGAAATCAGATTCAACTTACGTTTACCAAGGTCAAGGTCTTCAATCAACCTCCACGTCAAGTTTCACAGTGACTGATTACTTGGAGATCATCTCTTCATCATTATTGCGTGCGAGCTGTAATCTAGAGAAGCAGAACGAAGTATTTTATCTGTAGACGTACATCCACGGAGACGAGGCACATTGATTTTTTACCTGCACGCGAGATGAGTATAACGTGTTTCCGTTGTACACTTTATTACGCTTAGTTGTGCCTTCCGTGATATGTCCACATTCATATTTTTCGTGTTAAGTGTTATATGTTTTGTATCCTTCGTGGGAGGTAGGGAGGTTGATCTGACGAACGAGATCCATCTCGAAGCCAATTCGGGCTCTTCGTCAGACGTTCTGTAGGACATTATTTTGCAGACTTCCCGCAGTGGAATGTTCCTATGCGTGAGCATAGAAGGATCTTTGGTCCACTGTGTCTGGTAGTCTGTGACACCTGACTGTTTTAGCTGTTTCGTCAAGTTTTAATTGTTGTTTTTGGTAGTTATTTTTACTTGTACCTTATTTTCATGATGTATTTTGTATGTGATTATTGTCCATCTTACCTGACTGTCGTTCATTTTTTTACAAAGCATATGTTTTTACACTGTGTTGTCAATTGTCTTGTGCATTATTTGATCGTAGATGTCATCGTAATTTTTTACGACATTCTATTTTAGTTCCACATTTTATTTTATTTGATTTCTACGACTGTAGTCATTTGTCTTGATTATCGTGTCGTGTCAGTATTGTGCTATTGTCTGTCACGTTATTGCTTTCACACCATTTCATGTTATAAATTACATTACTAATTATTCATATTATTGCCTATTATATAAATTGATTTTACCGTTCTAGAACAGGAACGAAAACCACTAGTTGTAGTAACAATTTTAAGTAGTATTATTACATAATAAAATTGAATAATGGCTACCTTAGACTATTTCATTAAGCAAGCAAAAGCTCTTCAGATGGCTCCTGAGGAAGCAAAAGCATTTGCACTTGCAGAATATAAGAAAGCTCAAGAAATAGAAGCTGATCAGAGAAGGTTAGAAACTTTACGTTTGGAAAATTTGAAATTTGAGGCAGATCAAAAAAGGATTGAGGCTGAGGAGAATGAAAAGAAGAGGAAATTTATAGCTGAGGAAGAGGAGAAAAAAATGAGATTAGCCGCTGAATAAGAAGAGAAACGATTTCAGCGAGAGGCAGAACAGAAGCAAAGGGAGGCTGAAGATAGACTTAAAAAGGAAATGGAAGAAAAAAGATTAATAGCTGAAAAAGAAATGGAAGTTAAACAAAAAGAAATGCAAGAAAGAAGATTAATAGCTGAACAAAACACAAAACGACTTCAGCTTGAGATGGAAGAGAATGAAAGAAAACGACAGCATGAACTGAAATTAGCAGAGTCAGAATATGAGAGACTTAGGTTAACTCAGGAAGCTAATTCTCAGAGAACTTTTGAAAGCCAAACTTCATCCAGACATGATAATTTTAAGGAAATTCACCTTAAATTACCAAAATTTAATCCCCCGTCTGATGACGTGATATTCTTCCTAGATAGGTTTGAGGCCACTTGTGTGTCTTATAACGTGGATAAAGCTCTATACTGTACATATTTATCCAGATTACTTACAGGGGACGCATTAGCAGTTTATCATACCACCAGCATTGGTGAGAAAAATGACTATAATGCTCTTAGAGCGGCACTTCTAAAAAAAATTCCAAATGACAGAAGACCAATATCGATCAAGATTTCATACATTACTACCTCAATCTAGCAGAAATTTTAGTGATTTTCTGTCACAAATACGACTAACATTAGAAAGATGGATCGAATTATCCAAAATTGAAAAGTCGTATGAAGGTATCTTCGATTTACTGATGCGCGATAAGGTACTTTCGTCTGTAAATCCTACATTTCTCGCATTTTTACACGAACGGAAACCTTTATCTATGAAAGACTTAGAACAGCATGCTAAAAATTTTTGCACTGCTCACCCAAACATGGATCTAAGTAATGCACAGATTAAGAATGAATTGCCTGTTGCTTTTGCAGCACAACAAAACAATTTTTCACGCAATCGTTCTTTTAGTGCTGACAGATATGTCAATAAGGGAAATAATGACAATTTTAACAATGGTAATTTTTACAAAGGGAAGCAATTTCAACAATCTGCTCCATTTAATGTTTCGTGGAACCAGGCTCACAGATCGCGAGATTTTGGTAACAATAATTTTAAAAATAATCAAGGACATTATAATAAACAAAACTGGAGATCAAGATCTCAGGGTCCGCAAAACAAACAATTTTTTTGGAAATAAACCATTTTACCAACATCATAACGATCATTATACAAATTATCGGACTCATCCAAATTTTAACTCTAGCAGAAACTACAATTATGGCAATTTTAATGACAAAAATCAAAATCGATCGCGTCGACGAGATAGATCGTTGAGTAATACGAATAGACATTCTAATGTCGCTTTTAGTGATACACAGGCTAACATTGAACAGGGTAAAGGAGCTGAAACTCGTAATGCTATGTGTTGTTCTCTTGATTGTACCCAAGTCAAAGATTGTTCAGAATGCTCTACTCTTTTCCAGCCCAGGGCGATCACGACGCTGCGCTGCGGACATACCTTACCTAGTCTACCTGCAGTCTGTACGGCCACTGCTGCGTCAGTACACCAGGGACAGGGCTCTCTTAAGTTTAACTAGGGATTTGTCAACAATATTTCATGCTCTCTCCTATTTGACTCAGGTTGCAGCACAGTCGGCGTCCGGACTTCGCTGATCAACCCAAGTTGTGCCACGGGCCGGGTTGTCAAGTGTGTAACGTTTGGTGGCACAATTGAAACATTTGCCACTGCTATTATTGATCTTAATACACCATTTTTTTCAGGAAAGATTCAAGCTTGTCTCCTTCCGAATCCAATTTGTGATTTAATACTTGGTCGCATACATGGTATTAAAGAGTGTACACCACAGCAAATTGCTGAATGGGAAGAGCGACATATTCAAACTGCAAATGCAGTAGTGACTAGAGCGCAAGCTACTAATATGTCGCATGATACACCTATGGAACCCACAGTTCATACCACTTGTGATGATGATGCTCCTATTTCACGGGAGTTGTTTGCAACATTGCAAAAGAATGATGATTCATTAAAAAAAATTTTTCAGTATGTGAACAAAAATAATACCAGCAACAAACTTGCAAAATCTAGACATGACTTTATACTTAAGAATGGGATTTTGGTTAGAGTAATACGAGAAAAGGATTCATCCTTATGTTCTCAGATTATAGTCCCATCCTGTATGAGATCTCGTATATTACGACATGCGCATGACTCGCAATGTGCGGGCCATATGGGTTTTTCGCGTACCAAATCCAGAGTGCTCTCGGCATTCTACTGGCCAGGCGTCCATAAGGACATCACTCTCTATTGTCGGTCCTGTTTGATATGTCAAGAAGTTAAGGTACGGGGTCCATTTCATGCGGCTCCTATTCAAGCTGCGGACATCCCGATTAGACCATTTGATAAAATGGCTATAGACATTATTGGTCCTATGCTACCATCTGCTAGAGGGCATACGCATATTCTTACGTGCATTGATATGTGCACTCGCTGGCCTGAAGCCATCCCTCTCAAGAACACTTCATCTGCCAGTGTAGCAGAGGCATTGATGTTAATCTTCTCACGCATTGGTTTTCCACGGAAAATCTTGTCGGATCATGGGGTTCAGTTCATTTCTGAATCCATGTCTCAAGTTATGAAGACATTAGTTATAGACAGATCTCTAAGTTCTATTTATCATCCGATGTCAAATGGGTTAATTGAGCGTCTAAATAGGACACTCAAGCAGTTGTTGGGTAAGATGACTCAAGACCACCCACAGGACTGGGATCGGGTCCTACCCGCTTGTCTCTTTGCGTATCGCGAAGTACAAAATCAAGCAACGGGGTTTTCTCCATTTCAGCTTGTTTTCGGCATGCAACCACGCGGTCCGATGTCGTTAATCCACGACTTATTGGTTGACGAGAATATTGAAGAGGAAACTCAATCCTCTTATGAGTATGTGATCTCTCTGAGAAAGAGAATCATAGATGCTTGTAGATTAGCTACTGCATCATCCGAACAAGCCAAAGAAAAAGCTCGTCTATTTGCAAACAAGTATAGACGTCTTCGCCAGCTCATACCTGGTGATGAAGCTTTTGTATTACTCCCTGCGCATAATAATCGTCTTTTAATTACCTGGAGAGGTCCTTTCAGGATCATCTCAAGAATATCCGATGTCGACTACATCGTTGATGTTAATGGTAAACATAAAACCTTCCACATTAATATGTTGAAGGAATATTACTCACGTCCTGATTATCTACAATCAGTGTTCCAAGCAACTGACGATCCTACACCTCCTATTCAACACTATTCTAGTTTGTCAGTCATCCAAGAAGAGGAATCTTCTTTCGATGATGTACAACTACCAATACCAGTTGTACCACTCCATTCCACTGAGAAATGGAATGATGTTACTATCTCATCTACTCTTACTGATGATCAACGTCAGCAAGTCTCTAATATTCTACACACGTATGAGGATGTCCTCACTGATATCCCAGGTCATACGTCAGTCATCCAACATGACATTATTCTGACTGACGATACACTGATTCGAGTTCGCCCATATCCTATTCCTTTACACTTTCGTGATAAGGTTGATAAGGAATTGGATGAGATGCTTCAATTAAATATAATTGAACCATCTTCATCACCATATTCTTCTTCTATGGTAATCATTAGGAAGAAGGACAACAATATACGTCTTTGCGTAGATTACAGGAAATTAAACAAAGTTACAAAATTCGATGCGGAACCATTACCTCTTTTAGACGACTTATTAGAGAAATTATCTCATGCCACATTCTTTTCGAAATTTGACCTTTCAAAGGGTTATTGGCAAGTGCCATTAACCCCTAAAGCAAAGCCATTCACCGCTTTCTCGACGCCACGGGGTCTTTTTCAATGGAATTTTATGCCATTCGGTCTAATGAATGCGCCAGCTACCTTTGTACGCATGATGCGCCGCATATTGTCTCATCGTCCCGATGTCATTACTTATATAGATGACATCTGTCTTTTCAGTGACTCTTGGGATGAACATATTCAGGTTTAAAATCTTTACTTTCTACCTTACGGGATTATAACTTAACAGCGAAACCTTCAAAGGCTTTTGTCGGTTTTCATGACATCTCATTTCTTGGTCACCGTATAGGTCGCGGTTTAATGTATACAGAAGACAGTAACGTCTCTAAAATTTTAAACATCTCAGCACCTAAGACAAAAAAAACAAGTGAGGTCGCTCTTAGGACTAATACAGTTCTATTCTAAATTCATCCCTCATTTGTCTACTATAACTGCACCTCTTTCTTCGTTACTGAAGAAAGGCACATCTAATGTAATAAAGTGGTCGCAGGATCATCAAACGGCTTTAGATTATATAAAACAATTTTTTTCAAATAAGCCTTTTTTAAGGTTGCCTAACAAAGATCTCACCTTTGTTCTTCGCAGTGATGCTTCTTCCTACGCTATCGCGCAGTTTTGATGCAGGAATACGGAGGCACCTTATTTCCGGTTATGTACGTATCCAGAAAGCTTACGACGAGCGAGATGAAGTATTCCGTTCTGGATAAAGAGCTCCTCGCTCTTGTCTGGTCAATCACAAAACTGGATCGTTATCTCCTCGGATCACACTTTGTGGTGGAATCCGACCAGAAAGCTCTTACAGCACTGAACACAGGGAACGTGAAGTCATCAAAGTCAGCGCGTTACGCTATTGCGCTTCAACCGTTCCATTTTGAGATACGAGCTATTCCTGGAGTACAGAATGTGTTTGCAGACTGTCTTTCAAGATGCCCTAGTGAACATGTCGAAATTAAACCACTTCCAGATGGTGAAACGTCCTCACAGAAACATGAATAACTTTGTACATGGTCACTGATTATACATCTGTGGAGACTATGTGTAGTTCTGCAGTATTCGTATATATATAACTTTCAGAATATACTTACGTATGGATTATAACATTATTTCTTGTGAAGTAACGTTTTGTTAGAACGGGAACAGTGATATTAAAGTAACTTTTTTTTTAGTATGGAAACATTGGTAAGAGTGACAAATAGACATTCACTATTGTTATGGAACATATTACACTACATATCGTGTTCGTAAACTTATTTCAGACATGGTACATTGAGAACATATTCTTGTCGATTTAACTAGTTCTAAATGAATATTAACAATGAGTGAAATTGAAATCACTTAGAATAAATTAGTAATTAGTTATTTGTTCATAAATTAAGTACTATTAATTAGTATAATTCAATTCAATCAATTTGATTGATTATAAATCACACATCTACTAACTTTATTAGTGTTTCGCAATACGTGTATTCACGTATCCCACTACATGATATCTCACTTTTAGATAACTAGTCAAACTTACTAGTGTTAGGAAATAGTAAGTGCGTTGCTTCTTAAAGTGTTTAATTATGCTTTGTTTCATTTTGCATGTTGTATTTTAAAATTTTCTGTTTTATTGATTCTTTTATCATTGATCATCATCAGTGTTGCTGTTCATTTTCATTTTTGAAATCATATGTTTCAAATTTCTTTTAAAAAATTTGGTTGAATTTTATTATCATCTTTTTTTATGGTTTATTTCATTACTTCGTATATTACCACATCGTTCCAAAGTAGGTCGATGGTGGATGTGTGCTTTAATGCATACTATCATTTAGTCATATTGTTTTCATTTAATATTCTTTTCTTAATATGATATAATTTTATGCATGTCATAAATCTTGTTGTAGTTTTGACTCACCTCTCTCGAGTAATTAGTTCGAAAAAAATTAATAGAATTAATTTTTTTAAGGGGAGGTGATAAGGGAGCTGTTACGTACATTTATTACCTACGGGGGTAGTCTTCGGTCCTGCCAAATGTACGCACCAGTTTTATATAGTTATATTATTTGTGCGTTCGATTGATTCACGCACTGACGTGCACAATGCAGGGTGAGTTGCTTTGGACGCACGTGTAACCTAGTTGAGTAGTTTCTGACGTCATGTAAGGGGCAGCTCGGACCATATTTATGTCCGCTGTGTTATCCTTTGATTCTTGGCAAATGTGAAGTAGCCATCAGTTGTATTCGTATCTATTGATCTTCATGGCGAAGTCAATAGTGGAAGTATAAAGTAAGTGTCGCCCCATTTCTTATGGCATGTTTATTTATGTACATTAAAGTATCAGGCCGCTCCTATTAATGGTCTAGCGGGAATTCATCGTAGATGACATTCCTAGAATTGGACACACGGAGTCGATAGCCTTTGAATCTTTTCGTAGAGGGAGAATACCTACAAGAAATCAAGTTAATGAATTTATATGCTTCACATGTTTAATATGCTGTTACTACAATGCCAGAAGCGTGGCATAGAATGGGAGAGGTTAGTCAACTGGAATCTCTAACCTGTTCGTATTATCATGTATGACTTTGTTTGAAAACTATATACTATATCTAACGGGATGTATGGAGAAAGTCTGGGATTATGAAGTATGATATGGAAGAATTTTATCCTGGAGTATGAATACGTTACCATGATGTACGTCCTTGAAGGAAGGTCAATGGACTTGAATGAGTGGAATAGTATATGGTAACAGTTTTGTGATCCTCAGTCACTTGAGTCAGAGGACTTTATTAGTAGAGAATCTTCAGGAACTCTAAAAGTAATTATCAACATGTTGACGTATGATTTCTGCGCCTGTGACGATGTTAGTCTTGTCCACTCCGTATGTGCTGTGTTGAATAAAATCTATGTACAGTCACCACCGACTTCTGTACTGCCAGTACTTGCCCAGTTCACCCAGTTCAATACTACTTGTTGAAGTTCGTTTGAAGAATATTGTTGACATTCGTTCATTTTTAACCATTCGCGTTTTAAGCTACCTCTTCACCGGTATAAACTGAACTCAACGATAAAACGGAGTCAACACAGGGGTTCCTGCTGGCACTTGTCTGGTGCTAGTACTCGATCAGTGAAGAAGTCTGCAAGATTTCAAAGAGTCTCTGGCACCTACTTGTATTAAAGAAGTCAAGACCAGAGGAGACTGAAGTGTTTGGCCAAACCGACTACAACTGCGGCTTATTCCAGGAACCAGATAAGTTCTATATCTGGCCTGGGACAAAGTATCACTCTTAAATAATAATCTCCTGTGCTTACAAAAACATTCCTCCTAAAGAAAATAAGGAACAATCATAGTGAAACAAAAGACATTGGAATGATGACAATCCCCAACCTGCTTCCCATTCCCAGTATTTAAATAGAGTAAACAACATCAAAGTGAACATTTGTAACAATGTACTGTTGCATGTAAATATCTTGACATAAATTTGTAAATATATCTATCCATCTAAATTGATTCTCATTGAACTGTAGTCCTGACCAAAACAACTTTAGGCTCAGGACCAATAAAATTTAACAAAAAATATTTTAAATATAAAATTTAACAGCTGGAGTTAGTTGAGTTTATCATAGTACTTAGTATATGTTTGTATATGTTTTTGTATTGAGATTCTTTTACAACACTCTTACAATACCCTAGACACTTTATGTAGCTTTCAGTCACGCTAGTCAAAAAGAATATAACTTCGAGTGAGATCGTAAGGTGGTAACAAGAAAGGTACTCTGTAATACAGTTGTTCATTGTTTATCTCAGAGACCTTCACAGTTGATCTCACTCAAGTACAATTATACACACACCATTCTTCTTAACATCAAAACCCACCACAATATAAATACGACTAAATCTTACTATTGCAGTAAGTTGTGCATCAAGAAACAAAAATATTCAAAAGTGAAGATATCACAGTAGGTATTATCTCGCTCGCACGCATGTAAATAAATGTCAGTTATAAGTTTACCAAGGGGAAACTTGATTATGATGTAATTATGTTGATGATTTAATAAATCAATGAAACAAATTGGCGGTCGCATTGGATGTTTTTTTTTCAAGAATTGATTTTGTTGTTGCATGATGACTGACTAAATACAAATACCATTACAATCTCACAAAACTACATCAGAAAGGATACGAACGAACCTGATCTCCCTCCCTGCGTGGGCAGGAAAACTGCAATATAACGTAGAACATTTTAGACATACAATGCTGTATTCCAGAATCGTCAAAACAGTCAGCTCGGACTGAAGCCACGAAAGAATAGACGTAAGGATTCTGACCTTAAAGGACCGGACGTATTGGAGCACCTAATGAACACTACAACAAGGAAACTCTACAAGTTAATACTGGCACCGGACTCCTACAGAACCTACTCACAAAATCACAGAGGGATTCTGTAATATAAACAATATCCCAGACGTATGTTCCAGGCATCTGCATCAAGTTGCGGGGACTATTCAGCTGAGCAAGAATATATGATCTCAGTATTGGGGTAAGTTATAACATATGCATATGATAATTTGAATTTGGCATGTTTGAACTTGCTGATGGTTATACAGGTTCTTAAGGCAACCTCAGCACGTGAAAATGATATCGTCGTGAACCACCACAGCAAAGTGCTGGTGACTGCTTCATGCGAGTTCTCACAGGGAACCAAAAGCAGAGGTAACTCCAGACTCCAAGTAGAGCAGTGAGTGGAAGATAATGCCATCAAATGTGTATATTTACTATCATTTGTAATAAGTATATGTATATTTAAACATCTCCAACCACTCACAAGCCACTTGCCGCTGCCCAGCCGAAATTTTGCGAGTGAATTTACTAAACGAATGGTGATTTTCATCATATGCCCTGAGTTATATGATAAACGCTCAAGAGAGTAAACATTCAGAGAAAAGAATCGGTTGACGGACAGCGGGAAAAGCGCCTGATTAATATTTGGAAAACAACAACTTAGCAGCAAAAATTGTTCTTTTATTCCCTCTAACGTTTGTGGTACGCGTTTACGAGACCATTTGATGTACGATTCAGCTATACTACTGTTCTGTGGTTCAAAGCTTGCGATGGACACTTGAATCCAACATTCAACGGGTTGTGAAGATACCTGCCTTGATCAGGAGACATGCCCTCGCCACAGAGACGAATTGAAGGAAACATCAGCATCAGCACTTCCGCAGTTTGAAAGCTAAGTAGTATTTTTAGCAGGCCAATACAACAAAACGTATAGTTCTATATTCCACAACTAAGCTTCCTGAAGCTGATACCAGTGTCAATGACGAAACCTATTTTTTTTTTTAGTAATCACCACTTTAAATTTATTTACATTTGTTCTAAAGAAACTGATCATTAAATGTGTTATATGTTGTTTTTTTTTTTTTTACATATTCATAGTTAATTTAGTTATTACAGAGAGAAGTGCACACGAATGAATCAGCGTCTTTAATATATCTAAATTTACATCTATAGAGCCAAATAATAAGGAGAATTTTACTGTTAATTTAGTTAGGAGCTTGTACGAGCTAAATGAAAATATATAATACCTCTTCAAAAAAGATGGTGGGCAGATAAAAATTAACATTGCTAAGACACATTCACATGAGACACATTATATACTTATATTATTATACTTATTTACTGAAGCACATTAAAAACACACCACCTGTATAATCCAGGAACAGAGTGTGAAATGTAAATATAAGTGTTTACAAGTTTACGTATTTGGAATCTTTATTCGTTTTCCTATGAATCCATGCTGGTCATTAATTTGTACATTTGATTGTTATGAAATTCATTGCATTCTGTGCAGGCAAGGGAGAAAACAAAAAATGCAACCAATAAAAAAATTCATTCACACTATCCTTAGTATCTCGTATGTCCACCGTGTGCTTGCAAACAAGCTTGGCAGCGGCTCCGCATAGAACGCACAAGTCTCTGAAGGAAATTCCGGGGAATCAAGTCCCATTCACGTGTAAGAGCAGCTTCGAGCTGTTGCAGATTAGCTGGAGATTCGGTTCTTGTGTGATATTTCACCGGGAAATTAAAATTTTGCAAATTTATTACCCAAACCGAGATTCGTACTCTTTCCTTACAATTTTTTTTCTTACAATATTTTTTCTTACAATTTTTTTCTTTTTTTTTCGCCTGCGCGGGATTAGTCCATTTAGCAGGTAGGGGTTGCGGGTTAGTCTATTATGCATTTTTGCAGGTATGGGTGGGGTGGTAGCATGGGTCATTTTTCTGCATTTCACATTGTTTATGTATTTTTTTTTTTAATGTAAAATTTTTGCCTCGTCTTGGCGAGGCGCGTCCCGTTCAACCTAGTCATCATCATCATCAGCTTTCAAGTCCCTAAGGAGCATTTGCTTTATACCAAGTCAGTGTGTTCCTGTCCTGCACTTGCCATCAGCTCAAGGTCGTTCCATTATGATCTTTTCTTCATCCTCTTCTGTCTGTCATCAGTTCTCTTCTCCGTGTACCTTGGTCTTCCTTTTGGCACTTGCCTCTCTTACCCTGGGGGTTCCAGACCAAGGACTACCTGGTAAAGCTATAAGCAAGTTTGCTCAGTTGTGTATCTTGTATACCATACAATCCTTTTGGCAGCTGGTTCGTTCATCTTCACATGATCTTGTCATCGTTCTTCTGGCACTTGCCTGGTTCGTGTCATCAGTTGCACATTAGTGATCTTGTCATACCACTACAATCCTTCTGGCACTTGCCTGGTTCGTGTCATCAGTTACACATTAGAGATCTTGTCAGACCACTACAATCCTTCTGGCACTTGCCTGGTTCGTGTCATCAGTTGCACATTAGTGATCTTGTCATACCACTACAATCCTTCTGGCACTTGCCTGGTTCGTGTCATCAGTTGCACATTAGTGATCTTGTCATACCACTACAATCCTTCTGGCACTTGCCTGGTTCGTGTCATCAGTTGCACATTAGTGATCTTGTCATACCACTACAATCCTTCTGGCACTTGCCTGGTTCGTGTCATCAGTTGCACATTAGTGATCTTGTCATACCACTACAATCCTTCTGGCACTTGCCTGGTTCGTGTCATCAGTTGCACATTAGTGATCTTGTCATACCACTACAATCCTTCTGGCACTTGCCTGGTTCGTGTCATCAGTTGCACATTAGTGATCTTGTCATACCACTACAATCCTTCTGGCACTTGCCTGGTTCGTGTCATCAGTTGCACATTAGTGATCTTGTCATACCACTACAATCCTTCTGGCACTTGCCTGGTTCGTGTCATCAGTTGCACATTAGTGATCTTGTCATACCACTACAATCCTTCTATTTTAGACAAGCAACTATTTATGAGAGCGTCCGTGGTTTCAGCGCAGGCTTCTCGCGACAAAGGTAGCGGACTGGAGACATGGTGGCGTCATGCTACAATCTACCCAGCTGTAAGTGGATGGATACCTGACTCTGCTCTGAAAGGTAAAGGCAGTAACAGGGCAATCCACATAGGACGTCAGTAAACTCACGACGTATAAAGTCAATGATTCTTGAAACAGCCGTTGACGTTTTTCTTCATTATTTATTGTGGACGCCACAGTGACAAAATGGTTACGCGAATATGTAGACACATCAAACAGTCATTATCACAGCAACATTCAATACAGCAATAGACGGTAGACAGCATTACAATGATGAGTCAGATGCATGTTATATTTCATAGTGCTGTAAATGTAGTCAGGTGAAAAACTCCATCCTTTTCTATAACAGCCAGGAGATAACCAGATATATGAGATCAGTTCACTCTCCTTAGTCTGACTTCAGCAAGACAGACACGTCTGCCGAAGTATAAATAATGTCCTCAAAAATATCCTCTAGATAACAAAGGTTTTTCAAACCTAGTTCAGGTAACCAAGTAGCAAGTAATAGTCCTTGGGACCTGCATCAACCGATGCAGCACAATACAGCGACATGTGAGCTGGGAAAACATCTCGTGACGACGACTTTCGAAGACAGGCTATGAACCAGAAATCGCTCACGACCAAAAATCGATAGAGTTAATGAAAATGTTAATTTACCTTGCCTTCAGGAAATACACAGAAATATTATGCCTCCCGACATGTGGGAAACACTAGAGGTATCATCTCGAATAAACGAAATATCCATAAGAGGACTACACATCCCTGACAGAACAAAAAATAGCGGAGATCCCCTCTTCAACGAGGCATCTCTTTCGCCATTCAAATCGCTCACTCCACTAGTGGTGGGCGGAAACCGATCGACCAAGAAGCAAGACAAGTCATGCGCAGTCCAGCGCAAAATGACCACAGCTCAAAACTTAACTGCATTCAATACCAACGCGAGAAGACAAATGCTTACCGAGAAAAGTAACTATAAATTTCAAGCAGTTGTTGCCCTTGCGTTATAAAATAGATATTGTAATAAAATGATGTTGCGAGAATTTATCACGCAACATATCACCACCTCCTTCCGATAAAAAAAAAATGTGGAACATATTTTTTTTTTTTTTAAATATCAAAGAGCATGCGATAAGCGGCTCAAAACGCACGAATTATGCGCTGATAATTAATTAAATTGCCTAACATGAGGCTAAATATAGAGTGTCTGGTGAGGATATACCTCAACAGAAAAATAAATATGTCTCAAAAAATATTCACATCGGGGAGGTGTCACCAACACACATCACGTTAGCATGTAAACACAATATACGTATGCAAGTTACCATAATCATCATTAAACAGCATACTCTAATATTGTCTTTAAAAATGGATGTACAAATCTGATAGGAAAATTTAAATAGTACATTATTTGACATGTAATGACATAAGTACATAGTAAAGTTAAACTACATGACGATCCAGGACATATGCTCTGGTATTCCGAGGGTAAGTACACAATCTAGAACTCGTCATGCTTGATACTAGTAAGGTAAGTCCTCAGCTCAACAATGACATTCTGAGAAAGTACAAGAAATATAATGCTAATTAATAACTAATATGCTTCATAAGGTACAATACATTATTAATAATTGTGGCTGTTTAGTAAACTAACGGCCCTTATATTAACTACTCAGTCCTCCTCTATCATCTTAAAAACGAACAGAAGAAGATGACAACAAAGCACGATAGTGTGTACATATAAAGTGAGTACAGATGTGCTAATCTATTGTAGTAATATAGGTGTGTTATGACTCTGTAATATATAGGAATATAGGACAGAAGTATTAGTTAGAGTCATGTGGGCATCTAGACAAAATGTCAGCCATCACATTATCCGCACCACGGATAGCTCGTACCGTGAAGTGAAAAGGTTGAAGAGCTATAGCATATCGAGTGGATCTCGAACTCTTCAAATTCTTAGTCTGAATAGCTGTAAGAGCTTTCTGATCAGTCTCTAGAATGAAATGTGCGCCCAGGAGGAATCTTTGTAGCTTTAGAATTGACCAAACCATCGCTAACAACTCACGGTCTAACCGAGTAGTTCCTCTCTGCCGCATTTAGTTTTCTAGAAATGTACATAACAGGATGCAGAGTATTTGCATATTCTTGCATCAGTGCTGCTCCAATCCCAGTGGATGAAGCATCACTCCGAAGAACAAAAGTCCTATCAAGAGTAGGTAATCTTAAGATGGGAGGAGAAGAAAATATATTCTTGATTTGGTCTAGTGAAGATTGGCATTCTTCAGACCAACGGACCAGATTAGGCGAACCTTTCTTCAACAATGTTGAGAGAGGTGCCATGATCGAAGATAAATTTGGAATAAATCTCCCATAAAATTGAATTAAACCTAAGAGACTCCTAACTTGTTTCTTCGTTTTAGGAACAGAGATGTTCAGTATTTTTGAAGTATTGTGGTCTTCTGTCTTCAAGAGACCATGACCAACACGATGACCCAGGAAAGAGATTTCACCAAAACCAACAAAAGCTTTAGAAGGTTTTGCTGTCAAATTATTCTCACGTAGAGTGGACAGTAAGTCATATAACCCTAAATAGTGATCTTCCCAGGTATCACTGAAGAGACAGATGTCATCTAAGTATGCGATGACATCCGAACGATGTGACAGAATTCGACGCATCATGCGAACGAAAGTGGCAGGGGCGTTCATGAGACCAAAAGGCATAACATTCCATTGAAATAGACCCCTAGGTGTAGAAAAAGCAGTAAGAGGTTTGGCATGCTCTGCTAAAGGCACTTGCCAATAACCTTTAGACAAGTCAAGTTTAGTGAAGAATCTAGAATTAGAAAGTCTAATCAGTAGATCTTCTAACAAAGGCATCGGTTCAGCATCGAACTTTGTGACCTGATTCAATTTGCGATAATCAACACAAATTCGTATGTTCTTATCCTTCTTCCGGACAATAACCATGGAAGAAGAATATGGTGAAGTCGATGGTTCAATTATATTTAATTGAATCATTTCATCCAATTCCTTTTCCACCTGCGACTGAAAGTGTATAGGAATAGGATACGGCCTAACCCTAATTGGATTATTGTCGGTAAGAATTATGTCATGTTCTATGACATCTGTGTGTCCAGGAATGTCAGTGAGAACATCCTGAAATGTTTGTAACATCGACGTGACTTGTCGATGTTCGTCACCAGAAAGATTAGGAGAAACCGAAACGTTTTTCCAAGATTCCGTAGAATGTAATGGAACCACTGGAAGGGGAAGGTTGACATCAGAGAAGGTAGCTTCCTCATCCTGTATGACAGACAGGGATGAATAATGGCCGTGAGGTGCAGGAGCATCATCCGTTGCCTGGAAAATAGGCAGCAAATAGTCCGGACGTTCGTGAAATTCCGAAAGCATGTTTATGTGGAAAGTTTTATGCTTTCCATCAATATCGACCACATAGTCAACATCGGAAATCCGAGAGACTATTGCATACGGACCTTTCCATGCAATAAGAAGTCTATTTTCCCTACTGGGGAGTAGGACGAATGCTTTGTCACCTGGACAAAGTTGTCGTAGACATCTATTCTTGTTAGCAAACTGTCTTGCCTTCTCTTTAGCAATTTCTGATGAAGCAGTTGCTAGCTTACATGCCTCAATGATCTTTTGTCTAAGAGCAATGACATACTCATATGAGGATTGAGTTTCATCGCTAATATCATCGGCAGTGATGAGATCATGTAATAAAGACATAGGGCCGCGTGGACGCGCGCCAAAGACAAGTTCGAAGGGAGAAAATCCTGTGTGTTCATTAGGGACTTCTCTATAGGCAAAGAGAGCCGCGGGTAAAACCCTGTCCCAATCTTGAGGATGATCTTCAGTTATCTTACCAAGCAAAGTCTTGAGCGTTCTATTCAGACGCTCAACTAACCCATTAGACATAGGATGGTAGATACTACTGAGAGATCGTTCAATATGTAAGGTAGACATTACCTGTGACATAGTGTCAGATATGAGTTGAGTGCCATGGTCTGATAATATTTCTCTGGGGAACCCCAAGCGAGAAAATATCAACCAAAGAGCATCTGCGATATCTGTAGTAGATATGCTCTTAAGAGGAATAGCCTCTGGCCAACGTGTGCACATATCGACACATGTAAGGATAAACTGATGTCCTCTGGCCGACTTGACCTTAAAAGGGCCAATAATATCTATGGCCATTTTCTGGAACGGCCGAATAGGAATGTCAGCAGCCTGGATAGGCGCAGCATGTCGTGGTCCTCTAGATTTGACCTCCTGACATACCTTGCATGATCGGCAGTAAATACGAATGTCCTTATTGACAAAAGGCCAAAAGAAAGCCGCAAGGACTCTCGACTTCGTACGGGAAAAACCCATATGTCCAGCACATTGCGAGTCATGAGCATGTTGTAATATTTGCACTCTCATGCTCTTGGGAACAAGAATTTGCGAATGTGCCGACGTAGTCGAATCTTGTACCATACGTACAAGTACGCCGTTTCTCATTGCAATCCAAGATTTTCTATTTGTATCCTGATTCGGATCACCTTTCTTCGCAAGAACGAAGAATTTTTTTAAAGAAGGATCTTCTTCTTGCAATTTTATGAAAGAGTCACGAGTGATTACTAAGTGACTATCTTGGCTATCAACTTCATTATCACTATTCAGTGAAGTTTCGGGTGTTTGTAGAGCTTGTGCTCTTGTAACTACTGCATTTGTAGCTTGCATGTTATTATCTTCCCAAGCAGCAATCTGCTGTGGGGTACACTCCCTAACTCCGTGAATACGACCAATAATAAGGTCCGCAATAGGATTAGGTAAGAGACAAGCATGCACATCTCCAGTAAAGAAAGGAGTGGCAATGCGAATTACAGCAGTAGGATATTTTTCTAGAGTGCCGCCAAATGTGACACATTTAATAACCCTTCCTGTAGCACAAGATGGATCTACAAGCGATTGTCTAACACCAATAGTGGTGCATCCGGAATCGAAAAGTAGTGAGACCGGAGTATCATTAACAAGACCCTTATGTAGAATTAAAGAACCCCTCCCGTCATGCGCAACAGCAGCAGGAAGAGCGGGAAGTGGGTGACCACAACTCAAAGTAGTTATGGTACCCGGTTCGAATAAAGTACTGCATTGGGGGCATTTGTTTGCTCTCTCAAAGTCAAAAGCAGAACCAGTGACAGCGTCAAAGTTTTTACTATCAACAACATGATTACAGGCTCCCTCAGTTTCCTGTTGTACAGCATTAGCCTGCTGATATCTTTTTTTTTTGTGTTGAGATCTACCCCGACTATTATTACCTCTGAAGTTATCAGAGTTATTATTATCTCTGCAGTTATTATTGTCTCTATTGTAATTGTTATCCTGGTTCGAATTCCAGTTTCCACGATTACTATCATGTTCACATTGATGCGAACATCTATTTGTTTGGTTCTGAGGTCTTCGGCAGGAATAACCTCTATTACCATATCCTCTTTTGAAATGCTTATAATTATTAGGATGATAGTAACGACCACTATCAGGTTGTCTCCAATTCTTCGAAGAAGAATCACCATGAAATTGGTTTCCATGATTTTGACAGAAATTACCGCTGCTCTTTCTATCAAAATTTTGTTGGAATCTACGAGCAAAGTTTTGACCATACGGAGCTGCCGAAGCAACTGGTAAACCTTCTTTCACCTTAGAGTTACCCATGGTTATGTGTGGGTGTGCAGTTACGTATTGGCAACAGAAATCTTCCATTTCTTTTATTGTTTTAGGTTTACGTTCATGAAGGAAAGCAAGGAAAGACTCATTGACAGACGACATGACTTTGTCTCTAAGTATTAAGTCCATAAGTCCTTCATAAGTTTTTTCCGTCTTAGATAGTTCAACCCATCGTGAGAAAGTAATGCGTATTCTTGCAATAAACTCGGAGAATTCAACTCCATTTTCAGGTAACATGTTTTTAAATTGTAGACGATAGCCGTCTTCGTTAAGCTGATATTTCTTTAACAGAGCGGCCCTGACAACCTCATAATTGTTCTTGTCAGGTTCATCCACCATATTTAATATACTTAGAGCTTTACCTGTCAGTATCCCTGATAACTGATAAACATATTTTGCTTTGTCTATGTTATGAGCTGTACATGCTTGTTCAAATCTGTCCAGATAGAACATTATGTCATCACTGGAAGGACTAAAAGTTGGCAACTTAATCTTAAAAGTATCATTATTAGCCTTACCAGAAGATGAACCCTTGTTTGAATCATTACCATTACTCATGTTCATCAATTTCAATTTTTCCAACTCTAAAGCTAAGACCTTTTCTTCATGTTCCATTTTTGCTTTCTCTTTCCTCTCATCAGATTCTCTCTGTAATCTTCTCTCCTCAGCCTGAGCCTCTATTTGAAGTCTTTCAGCTTCTTTTTCAAGTCTTTTATTTTCAGCCTCTTTTTCAAGTCTTTTATTTTCAGCCTCTTTTTCAAGTCTTTTATTTTCAGCCTCTTTTTCAAGTCTTTTATTTTCAGCTTCTAGCTGGAGTTTTCTTTCCTCAGCTTCTGATTCCCTTTTTTGTTTTTCCATTTCCATTTGGAATCTTTTTTCATCCACCTGCATCTGCAGTTTCTTTTGTTCAGCTTCCATATGCAGTTTCTTTTGTTCAGCTTCCATTGCTTTATCATATCGAGCAGTTGCAAATTCTTCTAACTTATCACCAGTCTTCCCAAGCAATTTACCCTGCTCAATAAAGTGCTCAAATGTAGACATGTTGTCTAACATATGAGTCCAAAACCTGAAATAATTAACTAATTTATTTCAAACCTAAGTGTAACAAGTCTTAATTAAGCACTTGTATATTCACATCACCTTATATTATCCCAGTCTCTGTGGGAAACAAGTCTCCAATCAAAGAACTTGTATATGAAATATCACTAATCAATTCTTGATCATAAGTGCACTTCTCATTCAATAGTGCACGACACTATTCATCATTCATTTATCATCAGTGTAGTAGTAACAGTGCATTAGCATAGCCCATTAACTAATACTATAACTGTAAACAATGACTATGTAAACACATGCAGAATGTAAACATTGAAAATGTAAACAATGCAAACAATGTAAACAATAACAATGTAAACAATAACAAAGATCAGCAACAATACAAAAACGTTCGCAGAAATCAACTAAAAATAAAGCAGAAATTAATGAAATATCACAAAAAATGTGACGATATCTGCGCTATAATTAAACAAAATACATGACACCACAGTGTATAAACAAAAATGTTGTATGAAACTAAATTATAGACAAGAGTAGGCTAACAAATACAAACAAATCAAAACAAAACTAAAGAATGCGAAATAATAACGAAAACAATATTAAAACATGTCATCACAGCTAACATAAATAGCAACAGAAGTCGCTTAGCAAATTCCAGTATCGGAAATTTGCAAACCCTACAGAAAACGCTCACAATAGACGACCTCTATGACGTGGCATAATCTAACGGAGACACCACCCAACCGAGAACCCGCTGAAATATAAACATATAAATATACAAATAACATATAGACATATAACATATAGAATGAGATGATACACAGAAGACTCAGCAGAAGTATAAGGGCACAGTTTACATACAAACAGGCCACTTAACTTATAGGCTTCCAATCGTCGAACAGCAGAAAAAACGGATGTCAATCAACGTCCTAAAGAGCGAAGCTCCAACGATGATGGCACATCTGAACTGCTTCCACTGCTAACACGATGGTACTTGAGCTTCTGACATACTGTGTGTTGAGTTGTTTCGGCACTTGACCTTCTAATCCAAAAGTAAGTTGATGGAAATCGGTACTTGGCCTTCTTCAGAAAACAACCCGTTTCAACCGGCACTTGACCTTCACAAAAACGACAGCACTGGAACCTTGACAGCAGCAACTTGCTTGACTTGCGTAAAAGATAACAGCAGTCCGAGTTATCCGGCAACATGTAACAACGCCGGGTACTGTCAAATTCTTGTTTCCGTCAAAAAGTTGAAATTTTGACTTTTACCGGGCAACGCCGAGTACTTTGAAAATTTTGAAGATGTTGACTGTCTTGAAGAATGTTAATTTCTTGAAGGATGCTGATGAATTCTTGTTGAAAATGAAGTGGGTAAGGGACCCCGTGTTTGCTGGTACCAGAATCAAACCAGCTTATGGCCACCAAATGATGCGTGATGCCATATGATGATGGATGGTATCCGCATGTCTGGTTTTGTGTAGTGTGCAGATGTGTTCAGTCAAAACAATGTTCATACAAAAATAACAGGGCAATCCACATAGGACGTCAGTAAACTCACGACGTATAAAGTCAATGATTCTTGAAACAGCCGTTGACGTTTTTCTTCATTATTTATTGTGGACGCCACAGTGACAAAATGGTTACGCGAATATGTAGACACATCAAACAGTCATTATCACAGCAACATTCAATACAGCAATAGACGGTAGACAGCATTACAATGATGAGTCAGATGCATGTTATATTTCATAGTGCTGTAAATGTAGTCAGGTGAAAAACTCCATCCTTTTCTATAACAGCCAGGAGATAACCAGATATATGAGATCAGTTCACTCTCCTTAGTCTGACTTCAGCAAGACAGACACGTCTGCCGAAGTATAAATAATGTCCTCAAAAATATCCTCTAGATAACAAAGGTTTTTCAAACCTAGTTCAGGTAACCAAGTAGCAAGTAATAGTCCTTGGGACCTGCATCAACCGATGCAGCACAATACAGCGACATGTGAGCTGGGAAAACATCTCGTGACGACGACTTTCGAAGACAGGCTATGAACCAGAAATCGCTCACGACCAAAAATCGATAGAGTTAATGAAAATGTTAATTTACCTTGCCTTCAGGAAATACACAGAAATATTATGCCTCCCGACATGTGGGAAACACTAGAGGTATCATCTCGAATAAACGAAATATCCATTAAGAGGACTACACATCCCTGACAGAACAAAAAATAGCGGAGATCCCCTCTTCAACGAGGCATCTCTTTCGCCATTCAAATCGCTCACTCCACTAGTGGTGGGCGGAAACCGATCGACCAAGAAGCAAGACAAGTCATGCGCAGTCCAGCGCAAAATGACCCCAGCTCAAAACTTAACTGCATTCAATACCAACGCGAGAAGACAAATGCTTACCGAGAAAAGTAACTATAAATTTCAAGCAGTTGTTGCCCTTGCGTTATAAAATAGATATTGTAATAAAATGATGTTGCGAGAATTTATCACGCAACAGGCAGCCAGGAGAGGAGCTGGTTATAGCACTACTCTGAGATCATCCAGGTCTGTATTATTTTAGCTTTTCAATGCCGCAATTACTGACTGTGCATCAGTAAAGAAAGCAACTTGTCTCTCTGCGCTTTCTTTTGTCAATATAACCTCTGCTACAGTTTTCTGGGCCTCTGCCTATGCTCTGAAGTTGTTGGAGAATCGTCCTGTCGCCACTGACAGCCTTTTTTCTGCACCAGTGCTTAAGGTCAGAAAGACACCCCAACCTCCATTTTCTGTTGCATTTGTTTCTGATCCATCTGTGTATGCATGGGTCCAGGTGTTGCGTGGATAATGTTTCTCTATGTATTTTGTAAACGACTGTGACTGACGAAGGAATCCAAATACATCATTCAACTTTTGATAAGCTTTCTGGCGTTCTGACAAGGTAGAGAGCAAGCTATCAATAAGGATAAGAAATGTTCGGCTTTTAAACTGCTGAGAAGGCGTTTGAGATTCATCAATTGTGCTGGAACCACTGAAATCATCATACTCTCGATTTCGTTTGCGTTTTCTTCGAGTTTGTTGTTGATAATGTTCACACTCAGTCACATCCTTGGCCTTTTGCTCTATGTCTGCAAAAGTAGACCGCAGAGCTTGAATATACCCCCGCAGGGATTCATAGAGTGCACAAGCTGTATTCAAATCTTGGTCAGAAGATTGCAAAGAAGCACTGGTCATTTGAAAACGGTGTAATACTTGATCCCACAGTATGATCATTAATCCAGTTTCTAACTTCATCATGGTTAAAAGTAGACAACGAGCCTGTTGACGACACTCTGCCTTCTGATCAAGGTTATCTGAAATATCATCCAAGACTTGTTTTATTGCAGAAAAGCTGTGTAAAAGTGTTTTTGTTGCATCTGCCCGAGCGGACCACCTGGTATCTGACAGTCTTTTCACAAAGGGCAAATGGGACTTATTATGAGTACCACCAGCACATAATGCAGTAAAAAGGAGACCCCACCGGTAGGTAGAAGCAGAAAAGAAGGTGTACAAGCTTTCAACAAATCCAAAGAAAATGACTGCTTCTGTACGCAAACAGTTAAGATAAAAGTAATAAATAGTCACACTAAGTCACCCTGTTATGCTCTTTCTCTCACAATTTCGTGACATCAAATGAAAAGGCGCTAAAGATGGCATACATCACAAGATCATTGGTTTAACGCTCGTATTAGAAGATGACCAAAAAATGATGTACATATTTATTTGCGCGGGGCCCTAAAAGCACGGGGCTCGTAGCATATGCTACTTTTGCTACTACGTTAATCCGGCTCTGATTAGGTAAATATTTGACAAGGATCAGTGCATAGTGAGGGAGGGGACCAACTTCCCACCCAGCCCTCTCCACCCAGCCCTCCACACCCAGCGGTGAAAACAAATAAAGGATTTCTTGCCAGGGTACAGTTTTGTTGGTTTTGTGGGCCCTAAACAGGATTGTGGTGCAGTTTTGTGGGCCCTGAAAAGGACCATGGTGGGTGTAGTTTTGTTGGCCCTGAAAAGGACCGCAGTAGGTGCAGTTTTATGGCTTTTGTTGGCCCTGAAAAGGACCGCGGTAGGTGCAGATTTGTGGGTTTTGTGGGCCCTTGAAAGGACCGTGGTAGGTGTAGTTTTGTGGGTTTTGTGGGCCCTGAAAATGACCGTGGTAGGTGCAGTTTTGTGGGTTTTGTGGGCCCTGAAAAGGACCGTGGTAGGTGCAGTTTTGTGGGTTTTGTGGGCACTGAAAAGGACCGTGGTAGGTTCAGTTTTGTGGGTTTTGTGGGCCCTGGAAAGGACCGTGGTAGGTGCAGTTTTGTGGGTTTTGTGGGCCCTGAAAAGGACCGTGGTGGGTGTAGTTTTGCGGGGCTTACCTAGCTATAATTGGGTACTTAACTTTGAGTTAGGGAAGGAAAAGACAGCGAGGAAGGAAACTGATCTCCCTACCTCTCGATGCTGGACCTAGTATGGTGAAGTCTCTAACACTCCACTACCGCAATAAGTTACCGGGTTTCGGGTTCAAAGCTTGGTAGTGTCACGCATCAGTCTAACCAGCTGTAAAAGGGAAACTGACTCTGATCTTGAGTTAGAGAAGGCAACGGCAGCGACTTTCCTTGTTTCCTGTGTACCGTTAACTTGTAGAACTGATTCAATACCGTTTTATTGGTTTATAAACTTAAATAAAAATACGGGGGGGGGGGGCGGGGAGGGCGGGTCTGTCGTAAGCGTGTCAACTAAGAATGCACAAGGAACGCATTTTTTTTTTAACTTGTCCTCCCAAATCACAATGTGAAATGACCCTTTTTCAGTCAAGAAAAAGTACAGTTCTCGGTTTGGATAATAAATTTGCAAAATTTTAATTTTCCGGTGAATTATCACACAAGAACCGGAGAACCTTGCCTGTAGACTGTGCGTCCAAGCTCGTCCCACAGATGTTCTATAGGGGACGTGTCTGGTGATAGGGCAGGCCAGTCAATCGTCATAATGTTCTGCTGCTGTAGATATTGCTGCGTAATGCATGCGGTGTGCGCACGCGCGTTATTCTGCTGGAGAAGCTGCATGTCTGGATAAATTGAGAACGCAGGAGCAACCAATGCATCCAGAACCTCATCTCGATATGTCACAGCATTAACATTTCCACGGAAGACGTGAAGAGGCAAGCGATGGTGAAAACTGAATCCTCCCCAAATGTGAATACTGCCACCTCCAAATCGGTTCTGCTGACGAACACAGCAATCTGCAAAGCGCTCTCCACACTGTCGCCAAATCCGCATACGTCCATCAGCAAAGGATATGTTGAATCTGCTCTCGTCTGTGAATAGGACAGCATTCCACTGCAGTCTAGTCCATCTGACATGTTGCTCTGCCCATTGCAGGCGCTGCTGACGATGTCTGTGAGTCAAGTTTGGCCCAACATAAGGTCGTCTTGCAGTAAGGACTGTATCTCCGAGTCATCGTATGACTGTCATTTGAGAGACTTGCCCACGTCTACCCACTATTGCTCTTGCTGTTTGACTTGCCGGGAGAGAACGATTCCTTAGGTGACTCAGCACAATATGACAATCTTGCGCAGGGGTAGTAACTCGTGGTTGGCAACTCCGAAGTCTATCCCGGGCACTGCCAGTGGTTCCGTAACGTTCATTGAGACGTACAATAGTGCTGTGGTGGCAATTCATCCTTCTGGCAATGGCCCGCGAGCTCATTCCGGTCTCCAACATACCAATGGCTCGTTGGCGGTCGTTTTCAGATAGTCGTGGCATTTCAAGCACATGTACTGGGTGTTTTGTCTCAACGGTCTTTTTATACCGAGTATACTGCCACAACGCGTACACATTTTCAGGGTCATAGCTGTTGGGAATCGTGTTGCACATGTAACTTTCATGGTTTTCATGTAGTCTGTACACAATTCCGTGGGTTGAATCATGCACTTTCAATTCCAGCAGCCGTTCGCTCTCTACGTCATGACAAACACGGGGAAAATCCATTCCCACACTTTTTTTCCAGCTTCGCGGCATCAGTATATATAATAGTGGTGCGTTTTTAATGTGCTTCAGTATATAAGACAAATTCAGCATTTTTCTTAACTTCTGAAATATCTTGTGAAGACTCCAGCAGGGTAGAAGCATCATCATCCATCTATCTGTATCTCTGCCAAGAGTAATCTTGTGCGACGGTAATTACCTTTGAAGACCCACATTAGATACTCTAGGGTGTGACCATTGTTGGACCATCACTGCATAGCAAAGGGGAGGCAACCCGTAACAAACACAACGGCTACCACGAATCGTCCAAGTGGGGATAAGTCAAAATGTGACTCAAGAACAATTCACGGTTTTAAATTCAATTGGAAGTTTAAACTCTACACAAGCAACTGTGATTTGCATGTCTCTGAAATTAACATGTTACCACCCAATACGGCCCCGTCTTGGATTATCTAATTAAATGTAATAATAAGAGAATACAATAATTATAGCACATTTATTCTGATTTTACTGTACCATGATCACGTGTCTGAATTAATGTTGTTATACTATTTAAAATTGTTTTTAAGATTTAATGTAATAAATACTATTAGTTATATTTCAGAAACAAAACTTTGTCCTATTCATCTTTTGATATTGTAAACGTCACATAGTCACATGTTCTTACACATTGTCACAAGCAGAATCCACTTCAACATCCTTGACTCTATACATCTTTTTCAACTATATTCTAATCCACGACTGCACGTCAAGAAGCAGGCACCGTTAGAGCGAGCCTACGCCAATCAGACCTCATTGTCGGACCTGGTCTATTTTGAATTCCGGTGGTCTCAGATATTTCAGTACGGGTCGTAGCAGAGATACAAAACTGGAGCGTTTCGTCTGTCTCTAGTTCGCCTGCATCTATCGATTTCTCTAGGCCTGTCCGTTTTTTTATTCTCTAACCAGCGGTACTCGAGCTTTCCAGCTCTTTTGGCCCAATGACATGTCATTGCGAGGCTAGAGGGTCAGTGGACTTTCCTTCCAACCCGGTCAGGAGCTTATCGAATTGTCACTGCTGTCAACAGCCTATAGGAGAGTTGTTGTTGTTGTTATATAACTAGGGCTTCTGAGCTTCTTGCTCTTTTGCAGCCAGTACCAAGTTGAAGACTCCTTGGTATTATCTACACTGTAGATCTAGGATTTTCCTGTGGCTCTCCTGCCATTCCGAAACGTGTTGAGTTGAAATCATGAGCTCCAATTTCTACTGCTCGGCTAGTATTTGAAAGATCGTCACATCCGGTCCCAAGCTAAGAGTAAGAAGCGAGTGGCATACTGTGCATTCCCCGCCATCCAAAGGGACTCTCCAAATATGCAGAGCTATAATACTGTGCCTTGGTTCTGGGCTCTCCTAAGGAATGGTCACGTCCTGCACAGAGTCAGTTCTCAGCTCCCTCTGTTTATTACTGGGTCCGCAGTGAGATCCTCCTGTATGCAGTCAACCAAGTCAAAGCCAAAGAATCAAGTCTGGGGCTCAAGTGACTTCTCCAAAGCTGGTTCCTTAACAAGTTTCACCACAGGGGGAATCCCTGGAAGTGTGTGGATGATGTCAAGAGTCAGTGATGATGTAATTAGGCTCACAGACAGAGGTTCACTTCCATATATGTATATTGTAGCATTGTGAATAGCTGGTGGTTATTTAAGGATGACTCTAGATTTGCCTCCATGCATCCGATAGGATAGTATGTCAATCTCTGTGGTAAACTTCTACACCCTAGGGCAGGAGAGTAGTGACTAAGTAAGTATGTCACAACTATCATCGTTAATATATCTATAGGAGACTATCTGTTATTTATATCACCTTCACCATAAATAAAAGGGCAAACTATCAAGAGATATTACATCCAACAACAATAACGCCACACGTGTAGCGTAATATTTATAGAAGGGCATTAAATTCATGATGCGTGTCGATAATATATACAGGTGTGAGTCTACATTTCAGCTCTCGTCCATATGAAAAATAAAAACAGGAAGAAAATTCATACTGAGCCAGATCTACGACTTAAAATATCGTTTTTGGAGCGAGACATTAGGACACTTCCATCTGCAAGACAAATATCACTCATCCCACTCAACTACTATCAATGTATTTACTGTATTCATAACAAATTCCTCTAAGTAACAAATTTAAACTACCTGACTTTTAGTAAATGCTCACTCCTGGTCGCTCTGCAATAAAATTGCTCAGATCTGTAATATATCCTTACTTACTTACTTACTTAGTCGTTCCCCTTCTACCGTGAGGTGTAGAGGTTTGGAAGAGAGAGCGCCAGACCATTCTATCAGCTGTCTTCTTCCTGGCCTGGTTCCATTCTAGTCCTCGGTCCTTCAAAGATTGTCTAATGTTGTCCTCCCAGCGAACTCTGGGTCGTCCTGGAGGTCTGGATCCCTGGCTCTTTGTTTCCCATGCTTGTCGTGGTAGCCGATCTTCTCCCATTCTGCAGACATGGCCAAACCATCTTAGTTGGGACTGTTCTATTTGGGTCTGCAGCGGATGGGATTTCAGGCCTTGACGTATCGTCTGGTTGCGGACCATGTCTCTTCTTGTTACTTCAACCACTTTCCTCAGATACCTCATTTCTGAGGTTTGGATCTGGCTTTTGTGGGTTGTAGTCATTGCCCACGACTCGCATCCATATGTCAAAACTGGGACATAGGTGGAGCGGTATACAGCCATCTTCGTTTTCTTACCAACCTCTTTCTTGCTGAGGAATCCACGATTTATGGCCTGAAAAAGTCTCCCAGCCGCTGCTTTTCGAGTGGCCAACTCTTCTTTGATGCCTCCCTTTCGGTCTATAATAGCTCCGAGATATTTAAAGTGGTCGACCTGCTCCAGGACCTGTTCTCCCAACTTAATCTGATGTTTTCTTTCTTCTCGTGATATCACCATGGATTTTGTTTTAGAGCTGCTTATGACCATCCCTCTCTTCTCCAGCTCTTCCTTCCAGACTTGCAGGTTGGACTGGAGATGTGCCTCCGATTCAGCAATCAGGGCAACATCATCAGCAAACGCCAGCTCCGAAACACAGACCTGTCCCATCCTCCAGCACCCCACTGAACACTTTCCCGCTCTCTCCCCACACGCCCCGATGACATCGTCCATGAGGAGCATGAAAAGACAAGGTGACAGGATATCACCCTGTCCCACACCAGTGGTGGTCCCGAACTCCTCTGACTCATGGTTTGCTGTCCTCACATAATTTCTGCAAGACTTGTAGAAGCTCTGTATAGCATGAATCAGAGGTGCTGGAATATTCCACATATACTTAAGTTAAGGTAAGACTAACCAAGTAAATTGTATTGCTCTTTATGAAGGCTGTAAGTACAGCTGGAGGTAAAGAGGCTGCACCCTTTCAATAGCTTTGCAACCGCTGGCCAACCGAATCTGCATTCGTGTTTGTGTAATGTGTTGTAAAATGTTTCAGATTTTCTTTTCGTTAGTATCTATGTCTTGCTTTTAAAAACAGAAAAAAATACAACATTATCAAAGTTCTTACTAATGGCGTGAATGATGGTAGCCCGTACGAGCACATTTTGACAACGAGAATAAATATCACTGTGAATAAAGAAAAATATTGAACGTTTATAAAACAACTTACCTGCGCTTGTAAGAATCGCTTTTCTATTTACACCTGTGTTTTAAAACAAAATAAATAATAGTGGGACGCAGCTTAAGTAAAAGCTAATATCTTACATAGTTGCAGAATTTTATTTAAAACGCATAGGTTTAACTTAAGACCATAATAATGCTTTTGATGAAATAATGTGGTTCCCTTGGAAGCGGCGGTCTTATTAGATTTAAAAGCAATATTTCAAATTCCTCAGATTTCGTTTTAATTGAATGAGTTACGTTACATAAATATTACTTAAAAGCTTATCACTGAATACTAAAAATTATATCCGATTAGATTTTTGATAACTTTAGTAGTTCTGGAACTACAGGTCATTAAAACTGGTATTTAAAAATTGTAACTCATTGTTACAAATATTATATTATTATTTCCAATAAATGACAGTTGTGACATATATCAAAAATCTAATCTGACAGATTAGAAAACTGGTTGTTCTAAATCTCATGTTTACTGATGAGGCAGTTGTAATAAAATTAATGTCATAAACCAAGGCACTCTTTTCTGAAGAAACAGCAACATGTTGGAAGAAGATACAGTTTTCACAGTCAACACTCAGAATGTGGTCCGACAATATATTCTGACATATTTAGATTGAAGAGATTACAAATTATCAGAAAATAGACTAATCCCATTTTTTCATATTTTTACTTGTTGTGCACTGCCACCTATCGTCAGAACACACAGGTTTACATGTTGCATTCAAGCTCACATTCTCAAAATCACACACTACAGAGCCCGTGTTTATATCAAATGAATGCCGCTATCATGTGTAAACTCGCAGCCTCACTTGATCACCTTGTGTACGTAATCGGGCCACCGTAATGACGAGAGGAATATTCATAACTCGTTCAACAGCGTCAAACACTGTTTGAAGTGACATGTCATATCGCGGGAAAATGGACGCTACATCATCAGTACGTGCTGGAAGGCTTTCCGAAGACCCTGTTTGAAAGAGGACGTAAAAGAAAAAGCGAAATTCATATTTTAAATGTGACTATCAATAGAAATATATAGCTATGCCAATTCACGCAATGAAGGATTTGCCTTAAGCCTTGAAAAATCAGCTATAGGTACGATTAGAGCTTTAGACCTGAGAGTACTAATGTTGGCAGCACTCTGCATGCGTTGGAAGTATTCAAAATGCAATAATGAAAAAAAGAGGTGGCACGTAGTGTTCATTAGTAAGGGTGCGATTGATGATTTGACAGGGTGAACTAATGAGAATCTATTTCTTTATTCAGAATACTTCCGATGCTAACTAGCGTATATACCTAACTGTGACATAATGTAAAGCGACTTTTGACATAATGAAAAGCGATTTACTTGTAACATAAAGTAAAGAAACGTACTTAGGATACAAAGTAAAGCGACTAACTTGTGACATAAAGTAAAGAGACTAACTTGTGACATCAAGTAAAGAGACTAACTTGTGACATAAAGTAAAGAGACTAACTTGTGACATAACTTAAAGAGACGAACTTGTGACATAATTAAAGAGAATAACTTATGATATAAAGTAAAGAGAATAACATGTGACATAAAGAAAGAGAATAACATGTGACATATAGCAAAGAGAATAACATGTGACTTAAAGTAAAAAGACGAATTTGTGACATAAAGTAAAGAGAATAACTTGTGACATAAAGTAATGAGACATAAAGTAAAGAAAATAAGTTGCAACATAATGTACAGAGACTTACATGTCATGTAATGTACAGAGAATTACATGTGAGACTGACTTACGTACTTAGTCGTTTCTCTTATAACGTGAGATGCAGAGATTTGGAAGAGAGAGCGCCATATTATCCTATCGTCTGTCTTCTTCCTGGCCCGGTTCCATTCTAGTCCTCGGTCCTTCAAAGATTGTCTAATGTTGTCCTCCCAGCGGACTCTGGGTCGTCCTTGGGGTCTGGATCCCTGGCTCTTTGTTTCCCATGCTTGTCGTGGTATCCGATCTTCTCCCATTCTGCAGACATGACCCAATCATCTTAGTTAGGACCGTTCTACATTGGTCTGCAGGGGGTGGGATTTTAGGCCTTGACGTTTTTTCTGGTTGCGGACCATGTCTCTTCTTGTTACTTCAACCACCTTCCTCAGATACCTCATTTCTGAGGTTTGGATCTGGCTTGTGTGGGTTGTAGTCATTGCCGATGACTCGCATCCATATGTCAAGACTGGGACATAGGTGGAGCGGTATACAGCCATCTTCGTTTTCTTACCAACCTTTCTCTTGCTGAGGAATTCTAGATTTATGGCCTGAAAAATTCTCCCAGCTGATGCTTTTCGAGTGGCCAACTTTTCTTCGATGCCTCCCTTTCGGTTTATAATAGCTCCGAGGTATTTAAAGTGGTTGACCTGCTCCATGACCTGTTCTCCCAGCATAATCTGATGTCTTCTTTCTTATCGTGATATCACCATGGATTTTGTTTTAGAGCTGTATATAACCATCCCTCTCTTCTCCAGCTCTTCCTTCCAGACTTGCAGGTTGGATTGGAGATGTGCCTCTGATTTAGCAATCAGGGCAACATCATCAGTCAGCTCTGAAATACAGACCTGTCTCATCTTCCAGTACCCCACTGAATACTTTCTTGTTCTCTCCTTACATGCCTTGATGACATCGTCCATGAGGAGTATGAAAAGGTAAGGTGGCAAGATATCACCTTGTCTTACACCAGTGATGGTCCTGAACTCTTCTGACTTATAGGTTGTTGTCCTCACATAATTTCTGCAAGACTTGTAGAAGCTCTGTATAGCATGAATCAGAGGTGCTGGAATGTTCTTCCTTGCCAAACAGTCCCAAAGTTTGCTCCAGGGGACCCTGTCAAACGCCTTTTCCAGATCTATGAAACAACGATGGATCTCATTCTTATACTCAAAGGCCTTTTCAACTCAGCTGTCTATATATATATATATATATATATATAAGCATCAAGTCAATGATGAGAGTTATCTACCCTTCCAAGATGGAGGTGAAATTCGTTTCTCACCTTAGACGCCGAAAGAAAAACATCAGGAATGTGTATATTTCGATGGATATCACCATGTTATGTTAAATTATAGAATAAAAGATACACCAGAGTATCTAGTGGTGTAGATATTTTCCTATAACTGACCTCGAAACCCTCGAATCGGTCGGTTGGATCGGAGGGTTGATCAGTGAGTTAACAATTCACTATCGTAAAACAAGCTATTGTTACCGAAACAGAACCAGGCTCGACAGTAAACATGACTCACTCTAATATCTTGGGGGCTAAGGAGATTTCTAAAATTGGATACTGGAATGTAAGAACTATGTATCAAGACGGAAAATTGGAAGAAGTAATTAAAGAAATGGATAATTATAAGTTGGACTTATTGGGTGTCAGCGAGTGTAGATGGACGGGGAAGGGCATAAAATATATTTCAGAAGAAAAAAAGCAAATTATATACTCTGGTAGTAATGATAATCGTCACACAGAGGGAGTAGCCATCCTAATGACACAGAAAGCAGCAGCATCGCTTATCAGCTGGGTACCTATCAATGAGAGGCTAATATTAGCTAGATTTCAGACACGATTTTTCAAGCTCTCAATTGTACAATGTTATGCACCAACTAACGACGCTCTTGATACCACAAAAGATGACTTCTATGAAGCACTTCTAAGTACCATCAACACAATACCCAAGCATGACATAATAGCGGTCATGGGTGATTTTAACGCCAAAGTAGGTGACAACAACGATGGAGTACAAAGATATCTCGGTACTCATGGCATAGGCTGTATGAATCAAAATGGCGAAAGACTTCTAGAACTTTGTGAAATATCAAACCTCGTTGTGGCAGACACCATCTTTCCACATAAGAATATCCACAAGATAACATGGAATTACCTGATGGCAGAACTAAGAACCAGATAGATCACTTCTGCATAAGCGCTAAATTTCGCTCATCAGTTCAAGACGTCAGAGCATACAGAGGTGCAGAGATCGGAAGCGATCATAACCTCTGCATAGCTAAAATGAGAATTAAACTGAAGAAGTTATACCAACCGAATAAAAATAGAAGAATGCAAGATGTTGTGTTAGAACAAATAAAGGGAATACAGAATGGTTTACAGTAGAAACAGGGGTGAAACAAGGCTGTATTATGTCACCACTACTTTTTGGAATAGCTATTGATTGGGTTATGAGAAACTATACCCACAATGAACAATTGGGTATAAAATGGACAAATGGAAAATTCCTGGGGGACCTGGATTTCGCAGATGATGTAGCATTCTTAAGTTCAACACCAAGACAATCCCAAGAAGCAATAAATAATTTGTGTCATCTCTCGGTTAAAATTGGTCTCCAAATAAATGCCTCTAAAACTAAAGCTATGAACTTTTCTAACGAGACCTTTGATATCATCTTGAACGGGGAAAAACTACAGAAAGTTGAAAAGTTTCAATTATTTAGGCAGTAAAATGACTCAGGATGGTGACACAACAAGAGAAATCCATACTAGAATTGCTTTGGCAGCTAGCGCCTTCAATAGATTATCTAACATTTGGAAATTACGATCATTGAATATACATACCAAGCTTCGTCTGTTTAATTCAAATGTTATCTCAGTGTTAACATACGGCTGTGAGAGTTGGAAAATAACAAAATCATTGGAGAACAAGCTGAATACATTCGAGAACAAATGTCTTAGAAAACTCATGAACATCAGTTGGAAAGAATTCAAGACTAATCGACAAATAAGAGAAGACTCTAGGCAGAAATATGTCTCCGACTATATAAGGAAAAGACGATAGTCATATATCGGTCATGTCCTACGAATGCAAAACAACAGAATACCACTACAGGCGCTCACTTGGGTTCCTGAGGGTAAGCGGAAAAAAGGAAGACCAAAAGAAACACTCAGAAGAACAATAATAAGAGAAGGAAAAACGTTGGGCCTAAATAATGTGCAAGAGCTAAGAGGAGTGGCGTCACAACGAACAACCTGGAGAGCACTGGTTTCTGCCTTATGCGCCGTGTTTGGCGCTTAAAGAATTTATTATTATTATTATTATCAAGTCAATGAATTGCTACACAAAAAGATATAGACCCACTGGTATGATCTTCCCACAGTCCCGTTAGGAGAAAGATGATAGCCCAAAATGTCACAGATACATATGATTTGGGTCTAATATTTTCCCCTTTTGAAGGTATGAACTGACTTTGACAGCAGTATCGATTCTAAGGAAAAATATAATTTAGCAACAAATCTTGCATAAGGAAAGTTACAAAGTGGGTGAATCAAACAAAGAACATCCTTCAGTCTACTTTCACTCGGTTCTTTCATCAGGGCCCTGACTCACACAATCTTACCTACAATCGTGCTGTTGTTCGCCGTCTGGCGCAAACTTTAGGACACTTCTCTACAGTGAATCTGTATTCTTTGGATAAAGAGAATCCCAGCTCTGCAGATACAGGTTTCTTCCACTGCTCCGGGGAGCATTCACTTCACCAGTTTAATTTAAGTTTACTGCTAAGGTCACTTGAATCAGTTTGGGTAAGAAAGTTTAAACAGGCACACAGTGTCAGAAACACGAGGTTTCCCTTAATTAGGAAGATGACCGATGGACAACTTCTCTCAACAGATAGTCTTGGTTCACCACACACTTTATCAACAATGTCGGAAATGTTAATGTTTTTTTGTTCTGTAATTATTCTCGCCACAAGGCAGCCTGTACATTAGTTTGTGAAGAAAAATGATCTGGCTCAAAGGCCCAGTATAAGCATTTATTCTTTTTAAAAAATCCGTTAGTGGGATTGGTATTCTGTCTATCTCTGAAGACATACGCCCTGTCAGACAGGTGTTACTTGAAAACCCACGTGGTTAAAGATTTAAAATGTTTATGTTTCTCACAGGTATGTCTCTGTACTAAACGCCGGCAAAGTTTAGGTTACCCCAGTATTCACTGAAAAAGAAAAAACACATATGGAATATTTTACATATTATGTACTCAATATAACTTACATTTAGAACTGCAAGCGTAGAGTTTGACTTGACTTTAAACTTTCCCATGAAATATGTTATATACATAAAATCATGTTCCTCATGAATTAGGAATCCATACGTATTCCGTCAACACTCATGAGGCATCTAGCATTTATAAGTTATTTTAGAAAAATTATTCTCGACTGAGTAGTTAGCAGTTAAATTAAATTCATTATAGCTTACATGATTTTAAGCTAAACATTATAATTTATTATGTTTTTCCACTGTAACTCGTCGACTAGAGAATATAACAACTTCTAAATTAATCACTCTGCACAAAAGAACTAGTGGGATAAAATAGGCGGTTTAACACTTAATCACACACAAAATCTAGATATATTAAATATAATATTTACCTCAACACAGAACTACGGTATCACAACGAAACTAAAAGATTTCACTTATAAGTTTAAGTATCTAGAACGAAGTGACCACGTCTACTGCAAATGGAGAATGAGTGAAATCGAGTTTCAAACTCTGGTTAATATCTTAAACCAGACAACGGGTCCCAACTTATTTCGCGAAACGAAATAATCTCCCCTTTCCGTCTTAAACACATTAAATATAACACTTCCCATTTCTAGACGTTTGCCATAACTGACACTTCTCTTCTTCACACCTCACGCTGACCAGGGCCAACAGTGAGTGCCGTGTCAGATGGGATTTCCAGACAAATGTCTCAAACTGCGCCTTGGAGATGTCGGTTATCGCGCCTCACCTGAGCGCTCAGCCGATGCAACTCGTTGTGGCAGGTGAAAATGCAGACGATATGTCGCCTATAACTCTGGCGAAAGCGAATATTCACAGTTTACGTCTACAACGCAATAACCTCCCTAACCTGGCATCTACGTAATAACATCACTAGTGCGTTTCTAAATGAGAAAACGAAACCCGGCGAAAGTTTGAATGGGAAAATAGTAATGTTTATAGTCGCAAACGTACGAATGCGAAAAACACAGGAAAAGGATAAAGAGTGATAATAAAATAGAGGACACGGGTGGAAGAAAGAAAGAATATATAGAGAATTTATTGATCATAAACTCTATGCGACAACCATCAAGCCCTGCTGCTTTGCCCATCTTGATTTTCTCCAGTGCTGCCTTCAGTTCTTTCATCTTTATGTCATCTTCACCACTATTGGTTTTCTCTTCTGTGCTAGTGGTTATCATTTATGATGCTTGACCTTGCTCACCATCCAGGAGTTCTGAGAAATATTCTTTCCATCTTTCCATAACTTCCTTCGGGGCAGTAAGCAATTTGCCTTGCTTGTCCTTTATAAATTTGGGAAGGCATTGTTTTTCCTTCCTCGTGTTCTTTAGGGTCTTATAGAACAATTTCTGGTTTTCTTGCGCATCTTTTTTCTAGCTTTTCTCCAAATTCTTCCCAGGACTTCTGTTTTGCTGCTAGCACTTTGTTGTTTGCTTCTTTTCTGAGTATCACATATTCTCTATATTTCTCTACTTGTGCTGCTGTGTTTTTACCTCCTAAGTATTGTTTCCCTGCCATTTTCTTTTGTCTTATTTTCTCTTTGACTTCCTCTGTCCACCAAGGTGTCCTCTTTCTCTTGTTCCCACGTCGGACTTCACCACTTGCTTTTGCATCAGCTGTCTTTATGATGTCCTTGAATTTAAGCCAGAGGGTTTCCAAGTCATCAGGTTGTCGTTCTGTGTTTCTCACCGCTGTAGCAATAAGCCCCTGATATCTGGTCTTAATTTCTGGCTCTCTCAGCTTGTAGGTCTTAATACTCATTTCTCCCGTTCGTTTACTTGGTTTCTTGCGTGATGTTGGGCAGTTCCTAGGATGAGCAACTCTTTTGATTTTAAGCAGGTAGTGATCACTTCCAATCTCTGGCCCCCTCCAGACTCTAGCATATCGGACATATTTGAATGAGCTCCTCCTAACAATGGCATAGTCGATCATTGACTTCTCATTCTTTGTTGGTTCACATCTAATGTATGCATGTATGCGCTTATGGGGGAACTTTGTAATGATCAGATTGTAAAAAAAAAAGGTAAAGGAACCCGTTACACGCCCATTGAGGCATATTGGGAATATGGTGTTAGGCCCATATTATCTTGACCGTCGGCACACGAGGGGTGATGTGGTCGGCATCACGCCGGCCGCCTTAACCTTCCCAGAGTAGCTCTGGTACCCATTTGGGGCTGGGTCGACCCAGGAGCCGTTTGTGGCCTAAAAATTTTCCGCCTCATCTGGGGATTGAACCATAGCTTTCCATTGTCATTGTGAGTATCTTCTCCATATCTTCCGATAACTCCACCCCATCTAGCATGGTCATTTCCAACTCTGGCATTGAAATCTCCGAGCATGATAATTTCTTCTAGGTAGTCATACACTGTCCTTTGAAGCAGCTCGAAGAACTCCTCCTTGACCTCTGCTCTGTCATCTTCATTTGGCCCATTCACTATGACCAGGTTGACTATGGTTTCTCCTTCTTTTAGTTTTACAACCACAATGCGCTCTGAGACAAAGTTCCATTCCTTGATACTATCTTTTTGGTTTGTCGCCACAGTGCAACCCACGCCCACTTTAGCTCTTTCAGATGTGGGTACACCACTATAGAGCAGCGTGTTGCCATCGAGATCCATGACTTCTTGCCCCTTTTTCTTTGTTTCCGTTATAGCCAGGATTTCTAGTTTTGCTTTCCTCATTTCTTCCATCAGCTCCTCTTCTTTCCCACTTATACTTCTTGTGTTCCAAGTTCTATAAGTCGTAGTCAGTAGTCCGTTCCAGTTCGTCGCCTTCAGAATCAGTCCGGTTTTCTCTCTTGAAGTTTGCGTAATCATGATTTAAAGCAAACAGGTGATTGGCCTGTTGTGCCTTTGCATGGTGGAGGGGCTGCCTCCTTACGGCCTCCATGCAGGCCGCCCTCCTCCTTTTTCAGCCGGGCTTGGGACCGGCCTAGGCGGAGTTAACAGAGACTTACTTGTGATATAATGTGCTGTGACTTACTTGTGATGTAATGTACAGAGACATTCTTGACGTTTAATGTACTTAGACTTACTTGTGATATAATGTACAGAGACATACTTGACATATAATGTACAGATACTTACTAAAGACATAATATGAAGCGTTGACCACTCTGTCTGGTACTCGTCTAGCAACACGAAAATGTTTGACTAGTCTCATTTCTTGATATGTCCCACTGGTGTTTGTGTAGCCCACTGAGGAAAGGTCATAGACTTGTTGGCTTTATATCATACTTTATTCTTGCTCTTCCAGGCTACAAGGGTTGTAGAAAATGTACTTATAGACAAGCAAAGACGGGTCAATGGACGTTTGTTGCAAGTCTGCTGCTTAAACATGGTAGTGCTTATTGGTAGTGTTCTCCGTTATTGCTGGTCACACCCACTCTAGCAAAATATGGTTAAGGTTGAGAATGGATGCTCAATAACAGTATTCTGCCAATGTTATCTACATATCAATAAGTCAGACGTTTCCAATCTGGGGTATGCGATACCCCAAGAGGTACGATTAACTTGTCACGGGGGTACTTTGAAAAGTTGGTAAACTGCTACATTCTCCAACTGAAATATTTACAAAGTAGTTTTTAGTGTCAGTTAAAATCGTTGTGGATTGGCGTATCTAGTTCACATACAAATACGTGGCAATAGACTAAACTGGAGACTGAACATGATACACGTTTATCACTTTCAAAAACTGTGTCCTGAGAGACATCGGTGTTTGACAAAAACTGTGTCCTGAATGACACCGTTGGTTGCCAAAAACTGTGTTCTGAATGACACCGGTGGTTGACAAAAACTATGTCCTGAATGACACCGGTGGTTGACAAAAACTGTTTCCTGAATGACACCGGCGGTTGACAAAAACTATATCCTGAATGACACCGGTGTTTGACCAAAAACTGTGTCCTAAATGACACCTGTGGTTGACAAAAACTGTGTCCGGAATGACACCAGTGGTTGACAAAAACTGTGATCTGAATGACACCAGTGGTTGACAAAAAATGTGTCCTGAATGACACCGGTGGTTGACAAAAGCTGTGTCTTGAATGACACCGGAGGTTGACAAAAACTGATGTCCTGAATGACACCGGTGGTTGACAAAAACTTTGTCCTGAATGACACCAATGGTTGACCAAAAACTGTGCCCTGAATGACACCGGTGGTGGACAAAAACTGTGTCCTGAATGACACCGGTGGTTTAAAAAAACTGTGTCCTGAATGACACCGGTGGTTGACAAAAAGTATGTCCTGAATGACACCGGTGGTTGACAAAAACTGTGATCTGAATGACACCAGTGGTTGACAAAAACTGTGTCCTGAATGACACCGGTGGTTGACAAAAGCTGTGTCTTGAATGACACCGGTGGTTGACAAAAACTATGTCTTGAATGACACCGGTGGTTGACAAAAAATTTTGCCCTGAATGACACCGGTGGTTGCCAAAAACGGTGTCCTTAATGACAACGGTTGTTGACAAAAACTGAGTCCTGAATGACACCGGTGGTTGACAAAAACTATGTCCTGAATGACACCGGCGGTTGAGAAAAACTATGTCCTTAATGACACCGGTGGCTGACAAAAACTGTGTCCTGAATGACACCGGTGGTTGACAAAAACGTTGTCCTGAATGACACCGGTGGTTGACAAAAACTATGTCCTGAATGACTCCGGTGGTTGACAAAAACTATGTCCTGAATGACACTGGTGGTTGAGAAAAACTGTGTCCTGAATGACACCGGCGGTTGACAAAAACTATATCCTGAATGACACCGGCGGTTGACCAAAAACTGTGTCCTAAATGACACCTCTGGTTGACAAAAACTGCCCGGAATGACACCGGTGGTTGACAAAAACTGTGATCTAAATGACACCAATGGTTGACAAAAATTGTGTCCTGAATGACACCGGTGGTTGACAAAAGCTGTGTCTTGAATGACACCGGTGGTTGACAAAAACTATGTCCTGAATGACACCGGTGGTTGACAAAAACTGTGCCCTGAATGACACCGGTGGTTGACAAAAACTGTGTCCTGAATGACACCGGCGGTTGACAAAAACTATATCCTGAATGACACCGGCGGTTGACCAAAAACTATATCCTGATTGACACCGGTGTTTGACCAAAAACTGTGTCCTAAATGACACCGGTGGTTGACCAAAACTGTGTCCTGAATGACGCGACTGGTTGACAAAACTATGTCCTGAATGACACCGCCGGTTGACAAAAACTATGTCCTGAATGACACCGGCGGTTGACAAAAACTATGTCCTGAATGACATCGGTTGTTAACAAAAAATGTGTCCTGAATGACACCGGTGGTTGACAAAAACTGTGATCTGAATGACATCAGTGGTTGACAAAAACTGTCCTGAATGACACCGGTGGTTGACAAAAGCTGTGTCTTGAATGACACCGGTGGTTGACCAAAAACTATGTCTTGAATGACATCGGTGGTTGACAAAAGTTTTGCCCTGAATGACACCGGTGGTTGCCAAAAACGGTGTCCTTAATGACAACGGTTGTTGACAAAAACTGAGTCCTGAATGACACCGGTGGTTGACAAAAACTATGTCCTGAATGACACCGGCGGTTGAGAAAAACTATGTCCTTAATGACACCGTTGGCTGACAAAAACTGTGTCCTGAATGACACCGGTGGTTGACAAAAACGTTGTCCTGAATGACACCTGTGGTTGACAACAACTATGTCCTGAATGACACCGGTGTTTGACAAAAACTATGTCCTGAATGACACTGGTGGTTGACAAAAAATGTGTCCTGAATGACACCGGCGGTTGACAAAAACTATATCCTGAATGACACCGGTGGTTGACCAAAAACTGTGTCCTAAATGACACCTCTGGTTGACAAAAACTGTGCCCGGAATGACACCGGTGGTTGACAAAAACTGTGATCTAAATGACACCAGTGGTTGACAGAAATTGTGTCCTGAATGACACCGGTGGTTGACAAAAGCTGTGTCTTGAATGACACCGGAGGTTTACAAAAACTTATGTCCTGAATGACACAAGTGGTTGACCAAAAACCGTGCCCTGAATGACACCGGTGGTTGACAAAAACTGTGTCCTGAATGACACCGGCGGTTGACCAAAAACTATATCCTGAATGACACCGGTGTTTGACCAAAAACTGTGTCCTAAATGACACCGGTGGTTGACAACAACTATGTCCTGAATGACATCGGTTGCTGACAAAAAATGTGTCCTGAATGACACCGGTGGTTGACAAAACTGTGTCCTGAATGACACCGGTGGCTGACAAATCTATGTCCTGAATGACACCGGCGGTTCACAAAAACTATGTCCTGAATGACACCGGTGGTTGAAAAACTTTGTCCTGAATGACACCGGTGGTTGACACCAACTATGTCCTGAATGACACCAATGGTTGACAAAAACTGTGTCCTAAATGACGCCACTGGTTGACAAAAACTATGTCCTGAATGACACCGCCGGTTGACAAAAACTATGTCCTGAATGACACCGGTGGTTGACAAAAACTATGTCCTGAATGACACCGGTGGTTGACAAAAACTATGTCCTGAATGACATCGGTGGTTGACAAAAAATGGGTCCTGAATGACACCGGTGGTTGACAAAAAATGTGTCCTGAATGACACCGGTGGTTGACAAAAACTGTGTCCTGAATGACACCGGTGGTTGACAAAAACTATGTCCTGAATGACACCGGTGGTTCACAAAAACTATGTCCTGAATGACACCGGTGGTTGACAAAAACTTTGTCCTGGATGACACCCGTGGTTGACAACAACTATGTCCTGAATGACACCGGTGGTTGACAAAAACTGTGTCCTGAATGACACCGGTGGTTGAAAAAACTGTGTCCTGAATGACACCGGTGGTTGACAAAAACTGAGTCCTGAATGACACCGGTGATTGACAAAAACTATGTCCTGAATGACATCGGCGGTTGACAAAAACTATTTCCTTAATGACACCGGTGGCTGACAAAAACTGTGTCCTGAATGACACCGGTGGTTGACAAAAAACTTTGTCCTGAATGACACCGGTGGTTTACAGCAACTATGTCCTGAATGACACCGGTGGTTGACAAAAACTATGTCCTGAATGACACTGGTGGTTGACAAAAACTGTGTCCTGAATGACACCGGCGTTTGATAAAAACTATATCCTGAATGACATCGGTGGTTGACCAAAAACTGTGTCCTAAATGACACCTCTGGTTGACAAAAACTGTGCCCAGAATGACGCCGGTGGTTGACAAAAACTGTGATCTAAATGACACTAGTGGTTGACAAAAATTGTGTCTTGAATGACACCGGTGGTTCAAAAAACTGTGTCCTGATTGACACCGGTGGTTGACAAAAAGTATGTCCTGAATGACACCGGTGGGTGACAAAAACTGTGATCTGAATGACACCGGTGGTTGACAAAAACTGTGTCCTGAATGACACCGGTGGCTGACAAAAGCTGTGTCTTGAATGACTCCGGTGGTTGACAAAAACTATGTCTTGAATGACACCGGTGGTTGACAAAAATTCTGCCCTGAATGACACCGGTGGTTGACAAAAACTGTGTCCTTAATGACAACGGTGATTGACAAAAACTGAGTCCTGAATGACTCCGGTTGTTGACAAAAACTGTGTCCTGAAAGACACCGGTGGTTGACAAAAACTATGCACTGAATGACACCGATGGTTGACAAACACTGCGTCCTGAATGACACAGGCGGTTGACAAAAACTGTATCCTGAATAACGCCACTGGTTGACAAAAACTATGTCCTGAATTACACCGGCGGTTGACAAAAACTATGTCCTGAATGACACCGGTGGTTGACAAAAACTGTGTCCTGAATGACACCGGTGGTTGACAAAAACTATGTCCTGAATGACACCGGTGGTTAACAAAAACTGTGTTCTGAATGACACCGGCGGTTGACAAAAACTATATCCTGAATGACACCGGTAGTTGACCAAAAACTGTGTCGTGAATGACACCTATGGTCGACAAAAACTGTGCCCAGAATGACACCGGTGGTTGACAAAAACTATGTCCTGAATGACACCGGCGGTTGACAAAAACTATGTCCTGAATGACACCGGTGGTTGACAAAAACTGTGTCCTGAATGACACCGGTGGTTTACAAAAACTGTGTCCTGAATGACACCGGCGGTTGACCAAAAACTATATCGTGAATGACACCGGTGTTTGACCAAAAACTGTGTCCTAAATGACACCGGTGGTTGACCAAAACTGTGTCCTGAATGACGCAACTGGTTGACAAAAACTATGTCCTGAATGACACCGGCGGTTGACAAAAACTATGTCCTGAATGACACCGGTGGTTGACAAAAACTATGTCCTGAATGACATCGGTTGTTGACAAAAATGTGTCCTGAATGACTGTTAAGGTATTTTATTGGCATGGTCTGCTAGAGGTTAACAGCATAAGATTAATAGGTGACTACGTTTAATATAATGTAAATAATTGTTAGTTAGTGTACGCGATACACACGATTGATTATGACGTGTATGCGTTGGTATGTCACGCACCGTGACTAGGTTACCAGACCCTTTTCTTAGATGACCGTCAAACGGATAAGACGTGTCCTATAATCCTTCCAGTGGTAGGCATGATATTGCCGCACATATGTTATTGCAGTACGGACATGGGTCAGTCCGATATTCTTATGAAGAGAGGAATGTATCGAGGTTAGTAATTTTAACTAAAGTCAAGGAAGGATGAAATTATGGTCCACATTCGTTTTATATCGCCAGACGTCTAATCTCATTGTCGGCCGTTGGATGTCCCAACCGCGCGTAAATATAGTTACGACGTTCTGACTATAGTGTTGCATATTATTGGACCAGGACTATAATGCATGGATAGCATTTATGATGTATGATTCAATTCCAATATATAATGTTTTCATAATCAACCTCCATGGACTGTCTACTGTTTGAAATGTATATTAAAAATTGTGTGGACTCGAGAAGAGACTTATCACGTTCATTGAAGTTACAAATTCAACAATTATGATACTGAGTTCAAACCTTGTGACAGACAGAAAGTATTAACTCACATTCGCGTAACTATTCCAACAATAGCACGATCAAGAATTAATGAATCAAATGACCAGAACTAAGAAGCTTATTGAATCAATGAGAACGGTGGCTTTCCACAACGACCACTGAAATAGAAGACGGGGCCGCAACAACAATAAAAGAAGTGAATCGTATAAAGCCCCGCAACAAAGTGGTTGCCATTGCTGGGGAACGAAGGAAGAAAGAAATTTTTCTTGTTTACATACTTTCACGGACTGTTTACGATTACAAGAAAACGTTCAAGTCACATGATTCCGAACATGACGTGGCTTGTGTAACTATGCAAAAATCAGTGACGTCACAATATTCCGTGTACAAGCCAACGATCGAAGGACGATGCCAGCTCACCTAATGTTTCATTCAAGAATACAACTTCTCAGTAGATCATAGGATTGAAAAGACATTATTTACCAACAAGGAGCAAACAGTCCTATCCTCTAGTCTAGGCCGTTGGTGAAGATCGCATCGGACGACGGGTTAAAAGATAAGTCTCAGTTCGTGACTGTTGTCATTCATAAGAAACATCACTGAGTCTAATTCACATTTTGCAGGCATGTCCGTTCTATATATTTTATATGCACGTTATATTTGTTTTCATTGTTTGTGCTGTGCCTAATTTGTGGGGAGGTTGGAGTGGAGATTCAGAATGAATAAATTATGGCTCTACGGATTGCCGATATTCATTCTGAACGGTCTTTAGGGTAGTGAATTAAATCGCATTTCGCGGAGAACGCGTCGATGACATTTCCGGGGCTTGTTTCGTTCGGGACTGCATTTAATTCACAGTATATGTTAGATGTCTAGTTTGGTGAAATAATCGGTGTATTTTATCGTATTCAGTTTAAATTCTATTTAGTTTGGTAACAATGTTAGTAATCTATCTTGTTCTTTCTGATCTTGCTATTATTCAGTTCATTTTTTTTTGTATAACCGTCAATGAGTCCATGTTTGCGTCATTAATTTTTGTGTACGCAGATTTAACTCTATATTCAGTTAACCTTCACCCTACTCTATATTTCCGGTTTGCAGATTTGGTTTCATAATATCAATTTTTATTGTAGAAACGTCTTGTTTCGTGATAATATGGTTTGTTTATCCTTGGTTTACCCATCGTATCGTATGTCCTCATTTCATCTGTTCATGATTTAACACTAATAATATAATTTCTTGCTTAATAAGAGTGTATATGAATATAATTAAAATTTAATGACTTTTAAGGAGAATTAGGGACTTTGCACCAATTTGCAGTGGTAGTCCAAGAAATGGGCGATGCACTTTATAGCTCATGATTAAGGCATAATATAATAATAATATATATTTATAAAATAATTTGACTTTTTAGTCTGTCCTGCATATAAAGGACATAGTGTATATTATTTGGTACATTTTTTCCATTACTAAATGATTTACTTAGCACATATCACTGACTGAATGATATAATACTTGAGGAATAATACTATTTATTATTAGGTGCATGATAGTAATTCAGCACCCGAAATAGATAAATATCATAACTATTTATGATATATTAACGAGTATATATGTAATATTTTCCCAACATAGTATGTCTATGTATGGAATCTACAAATAATAGTTAGATAATATTACAATTAATTAAATTGAACATTCCCAGATTAAGTTCAATAATATTATGATTGTTTATATCGACTATTCATAAATTGAATAAGTATAATAATTACTTAAAATTTATTGGTGATTATTACATAACCATTACGTACAATATTAACGTCAAGATGCTTAACTTAGACTATTTTATTAAAAATGGTAAAGATTTTGGGAAAAAAGGAGAACTTCTCGAGGCTTATGCATTGGCTGAATTTGCAAAATATAAGGCAGAAGAGGAGGAAAAGAAAGCCATTGCTAAAGCAGAGATGGAAGAACTTGAAAGAAAACAGGCGGAAAAGAAGGCAGAATTAAGACAAGAAGAAGAAAGAAAGATAGCAAGAGATGAAATCCTACGGATTGAAGAAGAGAATAAATTGAAACGACAAGAAATCATACTGCAGCAAGAAATGGAATTGCAACGACTTAAATTAGAAACAGCAAAACTTAATTCACAGGGCGCTGCAGCAACCCAAAATGATACTGCTCAATCTGGATCTTCATCCACACGACTTAAAGGTAATTATTACTTTAAGCTGCCTCCATTCAAGTTACACGTAGATGACCTTTCATCGTGGCTCGCGCGCTTTGAGGACATATGTAAGGTGAATAACCTTGACAAAGCGGCATGGGCACTGAAACTTAAGGAATTTCTAGATGGCGAACCTGCAAGTGCAGCACAAAATATAGATCCAACACTATCAACAGACTATGAGGCCATTAAGACGTTGTTACTACGTCGTTTCCACTTGAACGAAGAGGCATGTAGATTGCGTTTTAAAAGTTTGTTGCCAGATAACAATAGAGATTTCACAGGTTTTATTGCTAACATACGCAATACTTTTAACAGATGGGTTGAACTGGCAGGTGTCAACAAATCCTACGACAAGTTAGTCGATTTGTTATTGAGGGATAAAGTATTATCGTCTGTCAGCCCACCATTCTTTGCTTATCTGCAAGAAAGAAAACCAGAATCTATTGATGAGTTAGAAAAAATTTCTTTAAATTACTGCACAGCTCATCCGAATGCTAATATTTCTGGCACATTGATAAGAGAACCACTTCCTGTAGCCTCCAATATGGCATATCATAATCATAACAAACCTAGAACACACAGTGTAGACAGGGGTAGGTTCAAAGGAAACTATGACATTAATTTTCATAAGGGACAGAATAACTTTAACAATAACTTTAATAGAGGACGACAACAAACCAGAAACTATTCACCTCAGTCAAGAAATAACAGTAATCCACGTAACTCAAGTTATAATCGATCATATAACTATAATAATGATTACAAGTGGAACAATAGCGATAATTATAACTCGAGACATCGAGATAACAGTTACAATAGAGGACAACGGGATAATTCATCTAATTTATCGCGTCATCGTTCTCATTCTCGTAGATCGACAACTTATAACCATAATACAGGGGCAGCTGTTACTACTGCTACAACCCCTAGGGTTCAGAGTTCAACTACTGATAACAAAATACAGTCATCGTCTACTTGTTTTGCAATGAATTATAACGTGGCAAATAGTTGCCCAACATGTAATCTTATATTTCAGAAAGCAAAAGAGACAGTTCTGAACTGCGGTCATATTCTACCAGAAGTCAGTCTAGCAGTCAATGACGGAACAGGATCACTGATCTTCAACAGAGGAAAAGTTAATGGATCCATCGTCTCAGTCTTAAGAGATTCGGGATCGACCACGATCGGAATCCGTCAGACACTTGTTCATCCAAATTGTGCAACTGGAGAACATGTCAGGTGCATGACTTTTGGGGGAACCATAGAATATTATCCAACAGCTATTATTTACATTGACACACCTTTCTTCACAGGCAATGTTAAAGCATGCATGTTAAGAAACCCAATTGCCGACCTTATGGTGGGATGCATACACGGGAGTAAAGATTGCACACCAGATGAGATTATTCAATGGGAAAAAAATAATCTATACATCGGAAATGCAGCAATAACCAGAGCACATACAAAACAATTAGAGACTATAGACACGGAAAACAAGGAAACAAATGATCATGAAAAATATCGAGATTCATTCTGCTATTGACCGAGTATCATTTGCTGCAAAACAGAGGGAAGACAGGTCACTAACAAAATTTTTTACGCTGGTCAACAAAGATGACAATCTTTCTAGGAACATAAATTATAGTCAGTGGTTTAGTATTAAAAATGACATTTTATTAAGATGTTTTATGGATAAAACTCAGATAAGACAACAAGTCATGGTACCTTTTGCTTTTAGGCGGTACATACTTCAACATGCACATGATTCTAAGTGTGCAGGTCACATGGGTTATACTCGTACACGTTCACGAGTATTATCTTCTTTTTTTTTTGGCCGGGAGTATCACGAGATATTTCACAGTACGTACGCTCCTGTACGATATGCCAAGAAGTGAAAGCACGGGGAGCCTTTCACACGGCGCCTATTCAGGCTTGTGATATATCGGTGAGACCTTTCGACAAAATGGCCATTGATATCATTGGCCCACTTTTACCATCAGCCAGAGGACATAGGTTTATTCTCACTTGCATCGATTTATGCACACGATGGCCAGAAGCCATCCCATTAAAAACAACCACCACCACAACAGATGTAGCTGATGCACTACACTTGATCTTTTCTAGAGTAGGTTTTCCTAGAAAAACTTTTTGTCAGATCATGGTTCTCAATTTATATCTGAGACTATGACGGAGGTAATGAAGACTTGGCAAATAGATAGAAACCTCAGCAGCATTTATCACCCAATGAGTAATGGTGCTGTAGAAAGACTTAACCGTACACTCAAACAAATGCTACATAAAGTTACAGTTAACCATCCACAGGACTGGGACAGAGTGCTACCAGCGGTGTTATTCGCTTATCGAGAGGTGCCAAATGAACAAACTGGCTTCTCTCCGTTTCATTTAGTCTTTGGCGCTCCTCCAAGAGGTCCTATGGGACTGATAAAAGATTTATTAATCGATTCTGAGATGACTCAGGACACTCAGTCATCCTATGAATATGTAATTAATCTCCGGAATAACATTATTGATGCCTGTCAAATGGCAACAGCTTCATCTGAGGCTGCGAAAGAGAAAGCTAGAACTTTCCAAAACAGTAATAGACGATTACGTCAATTATTTCCAGGAGATCAAGCTTATGTGTTATTGCCACATAACAATAATAGACTACTAATCTCGTGGAATGGTCCTTACCAGGTTATCAATAAGATTTCTGATGTTGATTATGTCCTGGACATTAAGGGACATCACAAAATATTTCACATAAATATGCTCAAGCAATTTCATACTCGACCTGAACATCTACAAGCTATTTTTCATGAATTAGATGACACTTTCAGACCTACATGTCACTATTCTAATTTATCCGTTATCCAGGAAGAAGAATCTTCTTTTCCTGAGGTACAGTTAGCTTTACCTGTACCTGTAGTACAATCTAGCGAATCTTGGCGGGACGTAACCATCTCTTCGTCGGTTACACCGCAACAGCATCAAAAGATTGCTGATCTGCTACAATCTTATCCAGATGTGTTGACCGATGTTCCAGGTCGCACATCAGTCATTAATCATGACATCACTCTTAACGAGGATACTCCAATTCGGGTACATCCTTATTCTGTTCCTATACACTTTCTTACTAAAACTACTAAGGAACTTGAACAGATGTTATCTTTAGGAATTATCGAAACTAGTAATTCCCCATTTTCTTCTCCATTAGTTATTGTCCGAAAGAAGGACAATAACATTAGACTATGCGTCGACTATAGAAAATTAAATGCACAAACGATAGTTGATAGCGAACCACATCCACTTCTCGATGACTTACTGCCACGTCTATCGACAGCAACTATATTTACTAAGATAGACTTAACTAAAGGTTATTGGCAGATACCACTAACCGAAAAGCAAAATACTACACAGCGTTTTCAACTCCGCTAGGTCTATACCAGTGGAACGTGATGCCTTTTGGGCTGGTTAACGCTCCAGCTACCTTTGTTCGCATGATGCGACACATTTTTTCAGGTAGACCAGACATTATTACATATATAGATGACATATGCTTGTTTAGTTCATCTTTTGAGGAACATTTTTTTGGGTCTTGGATACGTTTTTTGATACCTTGAGAAGGTACAAGTTAACTGCTAAACCTACAAAATTACAGGTAGCATTTCATGAGATCACTTTTTTGGGTCACATTATTGGAGCTGGATATATCCGAACATTACCCAGTACAGTTTCAAAAATTTTAAACATTTCCGTTCCTCAAACGAAGAAACAAGTGAGAAGCTTGTTAGGTCTAGTCCAATATTACAGTAGATTCGTACCTAAATTGTCATCCATCACTGCTGTATTGTCCTCATTACTAAAGAAGAACATGCCAGTGAAAGTGACATGGACTGACGAATGTGACAGAATTTTTCGGCAAATAATTTCTATATTTTCAAATCCACCTATTTTGAGATTAATTGATGCTTCTAAAAAGTTCATTCTTCGTACAGATGCGAGTAACTACGGAATTGGCGCATGTTTGCTCCAATACCATGACGACATCCTCCATCCAAACTTGTACGTGTCACGAAAACTGAAACCACCAGAAGTGAAGTACTCTACGGTTGATCGCGAACTCTTAGCCGTCGTGTGGGCGATAACCAAACTAGAAAAATTCCTACTGGGAGCCCCTTTTGTAGTACAAACCGATCAAAGGGCCGTAGCGTCACTACAACGAGCAAATCACAAGAGTCCAAAATTGACCAGATTTGCTATACTCCTCCAACCCTTCGAGTTTTCAATCGAGTACATCACAGGATCCGACAACATCTTGGCAGATACATTATCTCGAAATCCTAATGATGTCGATTCCTAATTTACGTTGTTTGTCGCAAAGACAATACCATGTACAGAGAAACTTAATCAAAGAACATAGCACCATCGTTGCTTTTTGACACATGAATGAACCATTTACTCAGCTGCTTTCTATAGGCAAATTATACGCAAAGTGACTGCAATCAATTGACACTATATTCGTCTTTACACCGGGACTTTCCTGGTTTACATTTGTCACAACATTGTTTCAAAACACTTCGGAGAAAATAAATGACATTCCAGTCGAACTAATTCGTTATATAACGTGATTCAGAATACTTGAACATTTTGTCTAATGGAAATTCAAGGATCAAGACTACGAATGGATCTTCATATCCAATGTTAATTACTTTAATTTATTCTTTAAAACTAATCCACATTAAAATGACAAGTGAGTTGAATTTTAAAAAAATGAATGAAACTTAAAAAAATGAAAGAAAGAAAATAAAACTCACATAATTCTTTGATTATATTCTTAGAATTACATGATTATATTGCATACTATTGTTTAAATTAGTTAGAAAGGTATTAATAACTTAATACTACACTTACTTGATGTTCAACACACATAACTTAGTTAAATTTATACATCATTTTTTTTTCTTTCTCTAATTTATTCTTTATTCGTTATTATGTCTTTCTTTAACAGATCCTCTCATTTTTCTTACATTAGATTTTCAACAACTTATTCTTATTCCATACCTAGTATAGTTATTTAGTTTAATTTTAACACTTTAAATTAGTCTGACATGACATTTTATCACGACATATTTTAAGTTAATTAATTATTTAATTAGAGATCGACATTACCATTCTCTTTTAGTTCTTTTATTACCATTTATATTTATTTATGATATAAATAATGAATATATTACATGACTATTGGTTAGTCGACATGACCACGACATTGGTTCTAGACAGAACGTCGTAGGCCATATGCCGCAATCTCGTTAAATTTTTTTTTTTTGATATTGTTAACATATTGGTATTTTTTCAGATGGGTTTTTGTTAAAAAAAATCTATCTAATAGATTTTTTTTTCCCCAGTGGACAGGGAATTGTTAAGGTATTTTATTGGCATGGTCTGCTAGAGGTTAACAGCATAAGATTAATAGGTGACTACGTTTAATATAATGTAAATAATTGTTAGTTAGTGTACGCGATACACACGATTGATTATGACGTGTATGCGTTGGTATGTCACGCACCGTGACTAGGTTACCACACCCTTTTCTTAGATGACCGTCAAACGGATAAGACGTGTCCTATAATCCTTCCAGTGGTAGGCATGATATTGCCGCACATATGTTATTGCAGTACGGACATGGGTCAGTCCGATATTCTTATGAAGAGAGGAATGTATCGAGGTTAGTAATTTTAACTAAAGTCAAGGAAGGATGAAATTATGGTCCACATTCGTTTTATATCGCCAGACGTCTAATCTCATTGTCGGCCGTTGGATGTCCCAACCGCGCGTACATATAGTTACGACGTTCTGACTATAGTGTTGCATATTATTGGACCAGGACTATAATGCATGGATAGCATTTATGATGTATGATTCAATTCTAATATATAATGTTTTCATAATCAACCTCCATGGACTGTCTACTGTTTGAAATGTATATTAAAAATTGTGTGGACTCGAGAAGAGACTTATCACGTTCATTGAAGTTACAAATTCAACAATTATGATACTGAGTTCAAACCTTGTGACAGACAGAAAGTATTAACTCACATTCGCGTAACTATTCCAACAATAGCACGATCAAGAATTAATGAATCAAATGACCAGAACTAAGAAGCTTATTGAATCAATGAGAACGGTGGCTTTCCACAACGACCACTGAAATAGAAGACGGGGCCGCAACAACAATAAAAGAAGTGAATCGTATAAAGCCCCGCAACAATGACACCGGTGGTTGACAAAAACTGTGTCCTGAATGACACCGGTGGCTGACAAAAACTGTGTCCTGAATGACGCCACTGGTTGACAAAAACTATGTCCTGAATGACACCGGCGGTTGACAAAAACTATGTCCTGAATGACACCGGTGGTTGACAAAAACTATTTTCTGAATGACATCGGTTGTTGACAAAAAATGTGTCCTGAATGACACCGGTGGTTGACAAAAACCGTGTCCTGAATGACACCGGTGGCTGACAAAAACTATGTCCTGAATGACACCGGTGGTTCACAAAAACTATGTCCTGAATGACACCGGTGGTTGAAAAACTTTGTCCTGAATGACACCGGTGGTTGCCAACAACTATGTCCTGAATGACACCAATGGCTGACAAAAACTGTGTCCTGAATGACACCTGTGGCTGACAAAAACTATGTCCTGAATGACACCGGTGAATCACAAAAACTATGTCATGAATGACACCGGTGGTTGACAAAAACTGTGATCTGAATGACACCAGTGGTTGACAAAAACTGTGTCCTGAATGACACCGGTGGTGGACAAAAACTGTGTCCTGAATGACACCGGTGGTTGAAAAAACTGTGTCCTTAATGACACCGGTGGTTGACAAAATGTATGTCCTGAATGACACCGGTGGTTGACAAAAACTGTGATCTGAATGACACCAGTGGTTGACAAAAACTGTGTCCTGAATGACACCGGTGGTTGACAAAAGCTGTGTCTTGAATGACACCGGTGGTTGACAAAAACTATGTCTTGAATGACACCGGTGGTTGACAAAAATTCTGCCCTGAATGACACCGGTGGTTGCCAAAAACGGTGTCCTTAATGACAACGGTTGTTGACAAAAACTGAGTCCTGAATGACACCGGTGGTTGACAAAAACTGAATCCTGAATGACACCGGTGATTGACAAAAACTAATTCCTGAATGACACCGGCGGTTGACAAAAACTATTTCCTTAATGACACCGGTGGCTGACAAAAACTGTGTCCTGAATGACACCGGTGGTTGACAAAAACTTTGTCCTGAATGACACCGGTGGTTTACAACAACTATGTCCTGAATGACACCGGTGGTTGACAAAAACTATGTCCTGAATGACACTGGTGGTTGACAAAAACTGTGTCCTGAATGACACCGGTGGTTGACAAAAACTATATCCTGAATGACACCGGTGGTTGACCAAAAACTGTGTCCTAAATGACACCTCTGGTTGACCAAAAACTGTGCCCAGAATGACGCCGGTGGTTGACAAAAACTGTGATCTAAATGACACCAGTGGTTGACAAAAATTGTGTCTTGAATGACACCGGTGGTTGACACCGGTGGACAAAAAAAAACTGTGTCCTGAATGACACCGGTGGTTGACAAAAACTATGTCCTGAATGACACCGGTGGTTGACAAAAACTGTGTCCTGAATGACACCGGTGGTTGACAAAAACTATGTCTTGAATGACACCGGTGGTTGACAAAAATTCTGCCCTGAATGACACCGGTGGTTGAAAAAAGCTGTGTCCTTAATGACAACGGTGGTTGACAAAAACTGAGTCCTGAATGACACCGGTTGTTGACAAAAACTGTGTCCTGAAAGACACCGGTGGTTGACAAAAACTATGCACTGAATGACACCGATGGTTGGCAAAAAACTGTGTCCTGTATGACACCGGTGGTTGACAAAAACTATGTCGTGAATGACACCGGTGGTTGACAAAAATTGTGTCCTTAATGAGAACGGTTGTTGACAAAAACTGAGTCCTGAATGACACCGGTGATTGACAAAAACTATGTCCTGAATGACATCGGTGGTTGACAAAAACTGTACCCGGAATGACACCGGTGGTTGACAAAAACTGTGCCCAGAATGACACCGGTTGTTGACAAAAACTGTGCCAAGAATGACACCGGTGGTTGACAAAAACTGTGCCCAAAATGACACCGGTGGTTGACAAAAACTGTGCCGAAAATGACACCGGTGGTTGACAAAAACTGTGTCCTGAATGACACCGGTGGTTGACAAAAACTGTGTTCTGAAAGACACCATTGGTTGACAAAAACGGTGTCCTGAAAGACACCGTTGGTTGACCAAAAACTGTGTCCTGAATGACACCGGTGGCTGACAAAAACTGTTTCCTGAATGACACCGGTGGTTGACAAAAACCAGAATCGAGGATCGCATCAATTTATTTGACTGTGTTTCTGGTCCTTATTTAACAACTAATTGATGATCTCAAATTGTGTTTTGTTTTTTTGTTTTCTTTTTATTTTGAACGTTATATCAAGTAATCGGTTTATTTTGTTTCCTAAATGCTTACACTTGGCAAAACTCTAAAATTATTTCCTGACGCATTGGAAAATTTGCTAAAAGGCAAGGGGGTACGGAAAATTCAATACATGAGACTGGAACTTTGAACATCAATAAATTATATTAACCACTCTTTAAAGAATGTTTAGCCTGGCTTTATGTGTTGTAACCGTTATTAAAAGTATTCATTCAGATACAAGAACAAATGAGATGCAGAGCATCCATACCACACACAATATGATGCATATTACCAGCCCAGCAGAAGAGAACAAGTGGCAATCTTCAAACCCCGCAAGGGCCACAACAGATCGGGTTACCATCTATTTAAAACAAAATAAAGTAAATATAGGAACTACTGATGAATGTAGCCGTGGCATAGATAAAATGACTGCTGAACATCTGCTTCAAAGATGCTCAACATTTCAGTAACAGAAAAAGCACATATGACTGTTACCATTCCTTAAAAAAAAAAAACTCTATGGAGATACAAATAACCCCACGCCGACCACTGTTTAGGTTGGAAACATTCAAGTAGGCATCTGAGAGTGTACGAAGAAGAAGAAGAAAATGAATAATTTAGTCTTCCTTGCACGCAAAGTAGCGTCCTGAGACTTCCAAAATAGAGTTCTGGTCAGATAGAAATTTACCTTTTAATTTCCACATTTAAGGGTAATTTTGGATGCTTCGTGTCTTTTGTTCGTTCACAAACACTGGATGTTTGAGGCTTTTGTTCGTTCGCAAACACTGGAGGTTTGAGGATTTTTGTAAAATGACATGCGAGTTGACAGGAGAGTGAATTAAAAGAAATGCTATTTGGAAAGACTCCGATTAGATATGACACCCACGATGCCCAGAGCACACAAATGTGCAACAAATGTTGCATCGTGACCAACTCACATTGTGGCGCTACATATGTTGATTATGATCAACTCCTGTATCATTATATAGTGAAGTGAAAAATCCCTAGTGTATTTAATTATCTCCACCCGATGTTCCTAGTGGCGTGCCATGATATGTGCGTTTGGCTATAGGGATTTTTCCTCATGTCTGCACTTTAGATGGTACAAAATACTTACTTGTTGCATAGAATTCTTACGGCATGTTAAAATATATTAAAACGTGGTATCAACGATTTTATATTTATTTTAATATAGTTTCTCAGATTCATATATATATATATATATATATATATATATATATATATATATATATATATAGATATATATATATATATATATATATATATATATATATATATATATATATATATATATATATGCTTACGGATTGTTTTAGAATTCACTGTGAATCAAACATTGGTTTCCATCTGTGACAAAACGTTTGTTAATGTACTTTTGAGCCCCTCTCTTACTCCTTCGTCCGCTTTTTATTTGGCATATTTTATGCACCTTCTTTCATTTTTTTTGCTGTGACCACTCCCAGACTTGTTTACGTTTCGTCAGGTAAACCGTAATAATCCTGCGGTAATTAGACCGGTCAGCCGATAATACGTTTATCACCATAGGTGTCTGGCCACCTTTGACACAATATGGTCGCTCACAAGCGATGAAAAGAAAAGCCATATTGTCTGTCTAAGAGAGACGTCTGGGGTATGCGAAGACACAGGTGATAATTAGATAATCTTTTCCACTGGTCCATCCCTGTATCAATATAACAGATAATTGTAATCTGTCTGGGGATACAATATTGGGGAGATAGCATCTAGACAGGAACTAATAAAGAGGTCACACGTTGGAATTTTAAAATGTAATATTTTAAAACACGCGGGGGGTATTATCATTTAACACCTCTACCCACATAGTGCAAAAGAGATTGGATTGGTGTAAGGTGAGAGCCGGAATACACAATGGTTCTTATTGGCAAATTGCCCTGCGAATGCAGCATTGTTTTTTACTTCGGAAATATCTTATGAACACTCCCTTGAGATAGAAGCATTATTATCCTTCTATCTACAACTCTGTCAAGAGTAATCTTGTGCAAAGGTAGACACCTTTGAAGGTCCACACTAGATACTCTTGAGTTTTGGCCACTGTTGGACCACTTCTGCATAGCAGGGGAGGCACATCCGTGACAGATGCCCGATATACGAGGGGCGTTCAGAAAGTAATACACCACATCGTTTTTCTCAGGAGCTGTTTATTCAAAAAGCATGAAATTTATATACAATATACATGGATATGTCGTGTAAACATCGGTATTATTCTACATAATCTCCATCAACTTGTACGGCTTTATGCCAGCGCGAAACAAGTGCATGTATTCGTAGCCCGTACCAGAATTTGTCTTGATCTTGTAGCCATTTCTTCGCTGCATGAATCACTCCTTCATCATCTTCAAACCCTGTCCCACGGAGGGCATCTTTAAGTGGACCAAATAGATTAAAATCAGAGGGTGCCAAATCGGGACTTAAGGGTGGATGGGGTAGTACAGTCCAACCCAATTTGGTGATTGCTTCCCGTGTTGCGAGACTTGTGTGAGGGCGCGCATTGTCGTGAAGGAGAAGCAGGTCTGCTGGATTCTTGAGCGGCCGATGTCTGCGAAAACGTTGATTGAGTTTTTTCAATGTCTTAATGTAAGCTTCCGAATTGATTGTCTCTCCCCTTGGCATAACTTCCACAAGAATCACACCTTCAATGTCTCAAAAGACAGTGATCATGACCTTTCCAGCTGAAGGAATTGTCTTGAATTTCTTTCTTCGTGGTGATTGCGGATGATGCCACTACATTGACTGTCTTTTTGTCTCAGGTTCAAAATGATGTGCCCAGGTTTCGCCACCTGTAACGATCTTAGCCAAAAAGGACGCCCGCCCCCTACCTGTTTCTAGGCAGATTATTTTCGATGTGCGCGAAGCATTCTGGGATGTGAAAAGTTTTCATGAAGATATATTAGTTTAGGCCATAATAAAGCCTGAGAATTAGTTGTGATGTGTTATATGTGGTAGTCGTGTGTAATATTTGATAATTGTGAGCCATATCTGTGTTTTCGGGCCTGGTAAAGCAAAATCGCGTGTGTTATTTGCGTGGCGCAATTAATCCGCGCAGCGCGCAGTAAGTTGAGTGATTAGCCTAGTGCGTATAAAACGAAATAGCGAACCAGCAGCAGCCCTTCTTAAGTATCAGTCCAGACAAGAGAGAACGAAACGAGGCGCCCTGTGTACTCACACAGAAGAACACAAAGACATGACACGTGAGTTAATTTAAATTAGAATTAGTTTTATATAATTCTGAAATTATATCGATGTGGCTATTTTAATGTTTAGTGAATTAGGTATAAATAAATAGATAGATATGTTCCCAAAAGAAATGTCTTTTTAGGGCATTATGATTTAGTCTCGAAATGATAGATGAGTGAAAATAATGGTTGATAGGTTTTATGAGGCACGCTAAGCCTAAATCCAGATGTGAGAATTTAGTATCAAGTATTTCAGTCATCAGACCGGGCAAATTTAGTAGGAGAGTGTTTTATACATGAAACTGGACAGAGAAGCATCTATTACTTAAATTTAGATGATATTAGAAAATATCAAGATGGCGGCCACGTGGTCATGAAAGGCGGCGCGGTGAATAAAGAAGGCGCCAAGGGGTCTGCGGTAACACTCTTAGTTAACACTTAATGTTACGCAGTTTTATATCGTGTGAATTGACACGTGGGTGCGAGTAGATAAAGATAGTTTTCCCCAATAAAGGAAAGAGATAGTTTTCGTGTTAATGCCAGTTTTGTTAAAGTCAAGAGCAATTATTTTATTTCTTTAATGTAAAAGTAATTGAGCGTATTTCACGATGATTGATTATTCTGCTGTATATATTTATGGGTTACTTTGAAGTGAGAATATGTATTTAGATTTCTGGAGAGCGTGCGTAAGGCGTAAGGCACGTTGAGACAGGTGTTTCTATGTTTGCTCCCGGCGGAGCATGGAAACACCAATGCAGCTAGTGTCCATCACAAAGCCGACAAGAGGCATTTATATGCTATGGCAGTGATTTGTTTCGGTAACGATGTGTTTCATGTGATGAGTTCCCAATCTCATCAGGGGTCATATACGTCACGCTTGTTACCAGGCGCACCAGTCGCCACTTACGACAGGTTCAGAGGGCAGTGACGAATATTGAGATGGATCAGTTTGAGGTGGTGGTTTACTCTTATTACTGAGAGTATTTGATGTACATATAGTTGAAGAATATTATTTTATGTCCATGTTATTATTATTTAATTATGGGTATGTGAAGAATGGTTTGTGAGAGCACGTGGGCTCACTTGGAGATATATATTTCTCTTCTCCGCTCCTGAGGGAGCATGAAGCCACCAGTGTGGTTTGCCTCCGCATGAAGTATTCATATGCTCTTGCAGTAGTGGTTTCGATAGCAATCTGTGTTACATGGTGAGATTGCCAGCCTCATGCACAACACCATACTAGTCTCATTGGACGACATGCATGAGTGTGTGTGTGTGATAGCTGAGCGTGTGCTCTTGCAGTAGTGGTTTCGGTAGCAATCTGTGTTACATGGTGAGATTGCCAGCCTCATGCACAACACCATACTAGTCGCACTGGACGACACGCATGAGTGTGTGCGTGTGTGATAGTTGAGGGTGTCAGGTGGCGTGGAAGGATGAGAGTATCATTATTTAACTATGATTTTAACCAGCCGTTGCTTTGTTTGCGTCTTCAGAGTAGCAATCGGGCACATGCTAGGTGTTTTGTTTGGTGTTATGTTCGTTGGTTTATTTGTTTGCTTCGTGTGTTTAAGTGTCACTGATAGGGTTGTAAAAATAAATACAGCCCCTGCCTCAGAATCAAGAGTTTTATTGTTGTTCGGGTCGGTGCGAGTGTGAAAGGAGAGTGATCCCATATCACAATATAATCATCATCATCATCTCGCCCACCCTATCACAATATATATATATATATATATATATATATATATATATATATATATATATATATATATATATATATATATATATATATATATATATAATATATATATATATATATATATATATATATATATATATATATATATATATATATATTATTTTGAATTTTCATTTAACATTAATGTGATACAAGTCATTAGTTTATTTTTGTTGGACATTGCTTTATTAAGACGATTAATCTTTGGTTGCCTTTATAACAATCGAACATGTACAATGACTAGTCACAAATACTTCAAATCATCGATTCTTTAGAATAACCATGCAAATGCCCCACTTTTAACATCCATTTGAAACATTGCACTGTAGTAGATTTAAAACAAATGGGAATAAATATTATGTAATCCGAAAAATGTTAACAACTGAAGGTCAAAGATGGAAATGTGTGGAGTATAACAACAGAGTCCAGAGCAGGAGCTGACACTGAAGATCTCGCTGATTAAGCCGTCATATTTTCCATTTCTTAGAATAATTTGTCTTACTTTGTGTGATAATGTACTGGCATGACAAGACACATATAATATGCACTTGAAAGGTGTGCATAATGCATAAATATTATGCCTGTGTATGCATGTATGTATGAAAGCTTAGAGACCTACCTTCGAGCCCAACAGAAAGTCTGAAATACGGCCCCAGGAATGATGGTGGTGAACCAAAATCTGTCACTTCCAAGTAGCTTGTTCTAGCTCCACTCATCCTTATACTGATATAAAAGATCAATAAACAAAATAGTAACACTTAAGATAGATAAAAAGAAAAGTAACACTGAAGATAGATAAACAGAATAGTAACACTGAAGATGGATAAACAGAATAGTAACACGTAAGATAGATTAACAAATAGTAACACTGAAGATAGATAAACAGAATAATAACACTTAAGATAGATAAACAGAATAGTAACACTTAAGATAGATAAACAGAATAGTAACACCTAAGACAGATAAACAGAATAGTAACACTGAAGATAGATAAACAGAATAGTAACACTGAAGATGGATAAACAGAATAGTAACACGTAAGATAGATTAAAAAATAGTAACACTTAAGATAGATAAACAGAATAGTAACACTTAAGATAGATAATAATAATTGTAACAATTAAGACAGATTAACATAATAGTAACACTTAAGATAGATAAACAGAATAGTAACACTTAAGATAGATAATAATAATTGTAACAATTAAGACAGATTAACATAATAGTAACACTTAAGATAGATAAACAGAATAGTAACACTTAAGATAGATAAACAGAATAGTAACACTTAAGATAGATAAACAGAATAGTAACACTTAAGACAGATTAAAAAGTAGTAACACTTAAGATAGATAAACAGAATAGTAACACTTAAGACAGATTAATAGAATAGTAACACTTAAGATAGATAAACAGAATAGTAACACTTAACATAGATAAACAGAATAGTAACTCTTTAGCTTAGATAAACAGAATAGTAAACCTTAAGATAGATAAGCAGAATAGTAACACTTAAGATAGATAAACAGAATAGTAACCCTTAAGATAAATAAACAGAATAGTAACACTTAAGATAGATAAGCAGAATAGTATCACTTAAAATAGATAAACAGAATAGTAACACTTAAGATTGATAAACATAATAGTAACACTTTAGATAGATAAACAGAATAGTAACGCTTAAGATAGATAAACAGCATAGTAACATTTAAGACAGATTAACAGAATAGTAACACTTAAGATAGATAAACAGAATAGTAACATTTAAGACAGATTAACAGAATAGTAACACTTAAGACAGATAAACAGAATAGTAACACTTAAGAGAGATAAACAGAATAGTAACACTTAGGATAGATAAACAGAATAGTAACACTTAAGATAGATAAACAGAATATTAACATTTAAGACAGATTAACAGAATAGTAACACTTAAGACAGATAAACAGAATAGTAACACTTAAGAGAGATAAACAGAATAGTAACACTTAGGATAGATAAACAGAATAGTAACACTTAAGATAGATAAACAGAATAGTAACATTTAAGACAGATTAACAGAATAGTAACACTTAAGATAGATAAACAGAATAGTAACACTTAAGATAGATAAACAGAATAGTAACACTTAGGATAGATAAACAGAATAGTAACACTTAAGATAGATAAACAGAATAGTAACATTTAAGACAGATTAACAGAATAGTAACACTTAAGACAGATAAACAGAATAGTAACACTTAAGAGAGATAAACAGAATAGTAACATTTAAGACAGATTAACAGAATAGTAACACTTAAGATAGATAAACAGAATAGTAACACTTAAGATAGATAAACAGAATAGTAACACTTAGGATAGATAAACAGAATAGTAACACTTAAGATAGATTAAACTGAATAGTAACATTAATATAATTAACAGATATTAAACTCAATTGGGGGCGTTGTAAATAGTAACACATCAAATGAGGAATAGATAAACAGAATAGTAACACTTAAGATAGATAAACAGAATAGTAACACTTAAGATAGATAAACAGAATAGTAACACTTAAGATAGATAAACAGAATAGTAACACTTAAGATAGATAAACAGAATAGTAACACTTAAGATAGATAAACAGAATAGTAACACTTAAGATAGATAAACAGAATAGTAACATGGCACAAAGTACGTTATTTCTCTTCACCCTTTAGCTCCCAAAGGAGTATAGCACTTCAATATACGTTCGCCAATTTTCCTGACCCGTCATTTTATCTCAAAATCTTTCCATGTCTTTTTCACGCCCTACATGCCTGTCTTCCGTACTCTTCTCCATGTCATCCTTGGTCTCTCTCTGGAGTCTCTTGAACAGATGCGACTGTTACTTAGTTACTTATTAGAAGTTGTTGCCAAATAAAACGTTAAGAAACTGTCAGTCTTAACACCATCATAAGTGGCAGACGCTGGAATTGGGTTGGCCATGTCCTCAGAAGAGACCCCGATGCCATCACAAGAACAGCTATGCTATGGATCCCGAAAGGAAAACGAAAGAGACTGTGAAGGCTGAGATGCAAAGAATGAACCAAAGTTGGGGCACTGTACGACGGATGGCCACCGACCGAGCTAAGTGGAATCAATCTGTTGCTGCCCTACAAGACGCCACCAGGCTTAATGGCCACTGACTGCTTTGACGGTCGGCGGCTAAGGATAAAAGATGAAGAAGTCTTAACAATCAATACTTCGCACAATATACCCCAACTATAACCAATTTTCAGGTTGTATAGGGTATAACAGCAACATAGTAGACAAACGAACGAACGAACGAACAATCAATACTTTGAACAAAGACTTACCCTGAGGGACCAGATAATACCCATTTGATATATGGATTGTTTATGTTCGTCAGTTTACAGCCGGCGCAGTGAAGTCCAACTAATAATGGTATCTCCGGGTTAACATAATACCAGCAGTTTAAGTAACATCTGAAATATACCAAAGTAAAATAAAGTGCAAGACATTTCGAATGAGCAAAAGTATTACAGATGCGAAAACTAATTGAAATTATTGTGAATTTAAATACGCAAATACTCCAGAAGAATATCAATCAATACCCTTTAGCTCCTTATGTCTTCCTGTCCTGTGCCATCCACTCAAGTTCTATCCATGTTTTCCTCGTCATTTTCACCTCTGTTTCCATAAGAATATATGTATCGTATAATATTATCGGTAGCGCATTGGATACTTCACTGGCTTCCTAATTCGGCGGTCCATAGTTCAATTCCCATTTCAAGTAGGAATTTTTAGACCGCAAACGGCTCCGGGGTCGACCCATCCTCATGAATTGGGTACTAGAGCAACTCTGGGAAGGTTAAGGCGGCCAGCGTAACGCTGACCCCCCTAGTGTGCCGATGGTCAACAAAATATAGGTCTAACACCATATTCCCAATCTGCCTCAATGGGCGTGTAACGGGATACTTTACATCAAATGAGGAACTTTGATTCATAAATATCTAGCATGGGAGCTTTGGATTTTTCGTAACTTCACTAATAAATTAAAGAGACGGAAAATCATGATAAAGTAAATTGTATATGCTGCTTTAAATTCAAGTAACAACAAATTTAAATATGGTTTGCAGTCGGTGGCCTTAATGAATGATTTTTGTAATAAACATCTACAATATTAAAACAAAAACACGGATAACATGTTGAACCTTATTATGTGAATTGCTCGAAAAGAAAAAAAAGCCATAGGGGAATCGATGACACAAACAACCTCTGAGGTGTTTGGGTTGTTTATGCCATAGCACATAATGGAAACCCAGTATAAACGTTGCTGCGGAAACTACAATTATAGGTGAATATAGAAATAAATTAATGAATGTCAGTCACTGAAGGTCAGACCACTGACACATCTTTGAACTAAAATGGTAAGTCAGGGACGTGGAATGTCTTTGCACCGTTGAAATAAAGGTAAGGGAGCCGCGCTGGTGTAATGGCGTCGGCGTTGTACTGGCGACCAGGTGTTTATGGTTCAAACCCGGGCGTCAGCGTTTGAAGAAATGTTTACGGCCGGAAATTTGACTGAATAGCCTGAACGGCTCCTGTGATAAACCCTCTGTGGATGGGAAGGAGCTTCGCTCCTGACCGGGTTGGAAGGAAAGTCCTCAGGTTCCCCAGCCTCGCAATGACATGTCATTGGGCCGAAGGGCTGAAAGCCCAAGTGCCGCTGGTTAAGGAAATAAAAAAAAAAACTAAAGGTAAATACACAATGATGCTCATCTATGAACATTGTCACAAAATGATATCTTATTCTTTCGTTTAATTTTCCTTTCCCCAATCCACTCCGTCCATACCCACTCTATCTTCCTTTCTACATGCTCCTTCTTTTATTATCTTTTGTTTACGCTTTCGTCAACCGAGGTTATCTGTCACACTTCGTTACCGAACCTAGCTGACTTGACCGGATGACTTATTACACTTTGTTCGCGGGGCAGAAATCGTCATTACCAATGTAGCAAAGTGTGCAAAAACACACTTAGTTAATGGACTGATAGAACGAACAGAGAAAGAATAAATTGTGATGGTTTCGGCAAGAGCCTTGAACTGTATGAAAACCAAATGAACACCGTGTTACCAGGATTGACGCGAAGTAGGAAATTGTTCTAAGCATTTTAAAAATAGTAGCGGTCATGTATGCGCATTAGTTTATGTTATCGGAGAGAGGCAGGTAGAAAAAAATCCACAATGGCGAAAGCAAAGTGTCGCAAGTTAAGTAGAGAATTTCTTTTGAACTGAGACTCTGTATCAGTAAATTGGGATACAAGTTATAGATTTTCAGAGAAGGGATATGCAGGAATGGAAATCCAAAAGGAAAGTTGAAAGAAGTATGTATATATTAAAATATTTGCAGTTTTTTATGACGTTCACATCACACGTCTAACCTAGTGATAGACTTTATAAATTCGTAGTAAATACATGCCATATCCGATTGTAAATTTAAGTAAATGTAAAGGAAGCTTCCAGTAGGGGAAGATAAAGGAAATATAAGACAACATTAGTGTGTATTGGATCGAGTGCTGGGACAGTTGCACATAATACAATAAATGAGAGAAATCTTCAGTGCTGAAAAGGGACAAAACATTGCTGCTCACCAAGACGCCCGCGCGCACAATATATAAGGCGAGAACGCTCAGTTCAAAATACACACAACTAAATAACCCAGCCATAAGACAAGTAGAGTGCTGTCTATACTACGTCAGTTACCACTGCATGCAGGGCAGACATTCTTCGCAAATTTCAGTCTTCATAAGAGCTTGGAATCGATCTTAGAGGGTGTGTAGGTTTACTATCGATATTTATGTGAATAATATCAAGTTTATTTCAGACTTTAGTGTGTTGTGAATGTATCGGACATATTGTTTGTGTGGATATGATTGCTGACGATTGGAAAACCTAAATTTTAACCACCACAGCCCTTGTCAGGGCTAAATACAACTATTCTGGTTTTGTCTGGGTCTATAACATACCAGCAAGACCAGTACTGACTTACCATGTATGTGAGAAAGGCAAAGGCTGCATCCTGTCCATATATTCATATTGCTTTGGTTATTCATGTATTATTATATTTGAGACAATGTTTTGCAGTAGACACCAGTCTGTCTCACTATATCTAAATCATACAAGGCCATGTATCATTTGTCATACATGCAGACACCTGATGACACCCTCATCTCATACACACAATAGGATGTAATAGGTCTCCATGACATCGCCTACCAACTTGATACTCCTTGTTCCAGGTTCTATATTTAAATTTTAAAAACCCTGAAGTCAAGTGGACCTTCGATCCTGCTACCTAAACATAACAGGAGCTCAGAGGTTGAAGTGTTCCATAGCTTTTTTTCCCCCTGATAGCTGGGATTGGACTGAAGTGTGACTTTCAGAATAACAGTGTTATGTGTCAACCCATATCTGGACAAGTGCTGTTTAAAAGCTGAGTGACATAATGACTATTCCTGTGTCTAATGTGAGACATTCAACGGTCGGATGATGAGAAATTAGGGAATAGAATAAAAGAGACAGACTAGTATAAATAACAACAGTGAGAAAACATTTTGTGGTGTAAATTAATTTAAAGATCACATCTGGACTTTTTCTCTACGTTTAAACTGTTCAATATATTATCAACTACCTGTAAATACATAACCATAATCCCCATCGTCCAACACTCACCCTTCATTACCTAATTAGATAGGTGTAAATAATAAATTATGAAATTGTACTCAGTGACTTTTTAGATTTTTAACTGTTTAAGTTGAGTTACTTTTTCTAATTTTATTATATCACATGGGTTACTACAGCTAAGGTGGCAAAGTATATTTCTGAAGCCTTAAACTATTGTCTAGCTCAGAGTATTCGCAGCCGTAGATCACTTGTGATACCAGTGCTGTTCTCTGACACTGGGACTTCATACATTCTGGAGAGAATTCTATTTCTTCTCTAAACACTGTCTTCATACGAGAAAAACCTTACGCTACAACCAGACGGATTACAAGTCTACACTTAGCGACATACTTATTGTTAAGCCAGACGGACGAGTGATAGATAAGCCTCTATCCTCTTTGCACAAGCTGGCAAACTTGTGTAGATGAATGAAGAAAACGAGTGTTTGATTCGCTGAAATGACTTGCAGAAAATTGCAACAAGACAATGTTTGCCCCGGTTTTATTCAATGTGGACAACAAATGACATTTTAAGACAAGGTGTCTAGGCATGACCAGCTGGAAAGGATTGGACCACGAGGAATGATACAAGGGAAGGTCAAAAAGTAATGCCTGCTATTTTTTATGTATGTAAATACTGCATCGGTGTGCAATTTGTAAATTTAGCAGGATTCCTCAAACACTCTTCTGCACTGTATAGCATTACCAACCTGTTTCAGTAACAGGTGGCACCACTGTAACAGTTTAAAAATGGCTGCCAAAGACGTTCGGTTAAAAGAACGTTATGTCATAGAATTCCTCAATGCTGAAGGCGAGACCCCAATTCGCATCCACGAACGTTTGAAGAATGTTTATGGAGATTCAACAGTGGATGTTAGCACTGTCCGACGTTGGGTACGTCGTTGTGACGAAGCTGAAGTAGGTCAATCCTCAATGGCTGACGCAAAGCGGACTGGCCGTCAGTCTACCGCAGTGACTCCACACAACATTCATCGAGTTGATGGCATCATTCGTGGTGACCATCGGGTAACACTGGATGAACTTTCTTCCATGTTGTCCATTAGTACAGGCAGTGTCTAGAACATCATTAAAGACCTGGGTTATTCAAAAGTTTGTGCACGGTGGGTACCCAGAATGTTGAAAGACAGACAGACATAAAGAAACAAGGAAAACCATAGCCATCAACCTCCTGCACCGTTACGAAACTGAAGGAGAAGAGTTTTTATCGAATATTGTGACAGGTGATGAGACTTACTTACTTACTTACTTAGTCGTTCCCCTTCTACCGTGAGGTGTAGAGGTTTGGAAGAGAGAGCGCCAGACTATTGATGAGACTTGGGTTCATTTTTTTAACCAGAATCAAAGAGGCAGTCAATGGAATGGCATCACACAACATCGCCGACAAGAAAGAAGTTCAAAAGTTCACCATCTGTAGGGAAAGTTATGGCCTCCGTGTTTTGGGATGAGAAGGGTGTGATTCTTCTCGACTTCTTAGAATAGGGAAACACGGGGAATGCAGACCGTTACATTGAAACTTTGAAGAAGCTTAGAGGTCGTCTTCGGCGACTTTACCCATTAAAAGATCAGAGAACTGCACTACTGTTGCACGATAATGCCACGCCACACACCGCTAAACGCACCTTTGATGCCATTGCAGAATTTGGCAGGACATTATTACCACATCCCCCTTACAGTCCCGATCTTGCACCTTCTGACTTCCATCTGTTTGGGCCACTGAAAGAAGACTTTCGCGGACATCACTTTGAGGACACCGAGATCCTTAAACGTGCCGTACGCCAGTGGTTTAAGAAAAACGACACACATTTTTACCGAGCGGGGATACATGCCCTTGTGAGAAGATGGACAACAACTGTAACAAATAACGGAGATTACATTGAGAAATAAATTTTTGAAGTTCAGACTTGGGGCTACATTTCAATGTGAATTTTATCTGTTTTCTTGCCTATTGAATGAAATTAAAAATTACGAGGCATTACTTTTTGACCGTCCCTCATATAACACGTCCAATCACTTGGTTGAAATAAACAAAATGAGAAGAAAGTAACACCTTGGTAGAGATTAACCAGATCGGTGAGTTGTGATTTTGGTAAACATGACAAGCAACATGGAAGTGGCATGACCTTATATGGTCAAGGAGTATGTTCAGAAGAGAATGGGGGAGAGGGCTAAAAACCCCTAACCTCTACTAAAAATAAGCCTCCTTACCGAAGGGGCTGGTTGACATTATTATTAAATTAAACTTAATTGGATCTCCCCAACGGAACCTCACGGAGTGACATTTATAATTAATTCTGATTGGGTTTTACCCCAACAGAACCTCACGAGACACATGTGTGTGGGCCGAAATTCCGCTTAACGCTTAGAGCATTGTAATATTTTAGCAACGCATTTCCATCTTCGTCCAAGAGATATCTCAGACACTCATGATGAAGAATAGATTTAGGATTCTATTAGAGGACAGGCAAAAAGAACTAGGAGTACCACTTCAAATATTTTAAAAAGAAGTAAAAACTCCAATGCTAAATACGTAGCCCCCCAAGTCCTGGAAAACTACTTCAAAGGTACAGCTTACATGAGGAAGACGGCATCGTTAAACGTTTGCCTAACCTACTCCGGCCATCGCGCGCAATCAAGTGTGTTAATTCACCCGATATCAGAGTAAGTTGTAATATATAAATTTTGTCATATTATATTTGCATGTGACATGTATAAATTACTTATGGATGAGCGGTTGCACATGGGAATGGAAATTTTATCAAAGAAAATAACGTGCCATATCACCACTGCAAGAGCTGGTGGCTGCTTCGTGCATGTATCTGCACACGGAACCAATACCAGAGGTATCCCCAGGGTCTTTAATGAGCAGGGAGTGGATGATGATAGAGCCATGGTTTATATATTTATTATGCCTATTTTTAAGTGCGTTGTATATGTATATTTATGTATGTATAGAATGATACATTTGTCTTCTTCTACAGTCCTAAAACACTTTCATATGAATAACGGGGTAACGGGCTATATTCTGAGGACGACGAAGTGGTGAAGGGACCTGGGGCCGACTGATGTTTACATCAGAGACACAAAACTTAAAATACGAGTTAACTCTTAAAGGCCGGAACGACGCTGGTAGCGTACATCCGCAAAACCCCTAGAAGCCGAAACGACGTTGGGAACGTCACTTTTGTGTTCTGTGAAATTTGTTCCGTATTTTTGTTATGACTCATAACTGAATACTATATGTAGAATATCACTAAAAATCGTTCATATTCTAATTCTACATTCATTTATCTTTACTGTGATGTATAATATGTGTGTCTTTGTTGTGTAATAACTCAGAAACTTTAGAATTTATAAAGGTACTGCTTTAAGGTACAAAAATAATTCTGGCAAAACTGATGAAAAAATTCCGGCCTGCAAGAGTTAAAACTTTTACTCACAGAAGGAGCGCAGAATAATAAGTTTATAACAACTTTGACAACTCAGTTATTAAATTTGCGATTCTATAAATTTCTGTGAGACTTCCTGGAATAGAAGCATCATTCGTCTATTTATATCTATGTCAAGATATCAGCGAAGGCTGTGATACTTTTGAACATCCTCAATCTTTTAGTCGAAGTTTGTCCCTCATTGGACCACAACTACAGAGCATAGAAGATAACCTGCGACAGTTTATTTAGAATAGACATCTTGCTGGAACTGATTATATCATCTGCTCGTGTCCTAATCCTTCAAGATTGTTAAGAGACTTTCCGGAAATCCTAGCGTGATATGTTTAAAGTGTAGATTGTTAAAATCAAGATAAACTTGGAAGTTGCATGCGTCCTCAAGTCGTGCCTGCCAAATTAGACACATGTTATATTAAGACTACCCTTCCTGGTTGATCCACCAACATTAGGTAAACATTTCTGCTGGGCTAGGCTGAGCAATTCACTCGGTAATTTATCAATTGCCCGTCTGTATAAATTCTAAGCAGGCAACAAACAAAATGTTAGTTTAATCTTATGGTCCCAACTAGCTAATCGATTACTAACCAGAATCAAAGGATAACGTGTCTGGACTTCAAGCCTAAAACATGTTAGTTGATGAAGTGTGCCCTTCCAAGGATAAGATAATTTCGGTAGATGAAGGCGTAAAAAGTAAATAATGACCGGATGAATAATGACAGAGAAGTCTATCAAAGGATGGATAACAGAAATTACTGACTTGGTGGAGTGAAGCAAATATGGTCGTAGAAAATTTACTTACTTACTTAGTCGTTCCCCTTCTACCGTGAGGCGTAGAGGTTTGGAAGAGAAAGCGTTAGACTATCCTATCGGCTGTCTTCCTCCTGGCCTGGTTCCATTCTAGTCCTCGGTCCTTCAAAGATTGTCTAATGTTGTCCTCCCAGCGGACTCTGGGTCGTCCTGGGCGTCTGGATCCCTGGCTCATTGTTTCCCATGCTTGTCGTGGTAGCCGATCTTCTCCCATTCTGCAGACATGGCCAAACCATCTTAGTTTGGACTGTTCTACTTGGGTCTGCAGGGGGTGTGTTTTTAGGCCTTGACGTATCGTCTGGTTGCGGACCTTGTCTCTTCTTGTTACTTCAACCACCTTCCCCAGATACCTCATTTCTGAGGTTTGGATCTGGCTTTTGTGGGTTGTCATTGCCCATGACTCGCATCCATATGTCAAGACTGGGACATAGGTGGAGCGGCATACAGCCATCTTCGTTTTCTTACCAACTTCTCTCTTGCTGAGTCCGCTGGGAGGACAAAATCAGGCATAACAAATTTAACGAATGAATTAAGACTGTCGTGAGAAAGACTGGGGAACAAGATGGCTTCATAAGTTTCTATTATATAGAAATATTAGAATTGTCCTTTCGATCGATCATTTAACAATTTCTTATTTATTAATGAATTACCAATTCTTATTATTTCAACAGTATGGGACGGTATGCAGCTGATATTCTATATTCGAAACCTTGTTGGAAATCTATCTAGCATGCATAATATAAAGTACTGAAATAAGAGGGAAGACACGTCACAAGAATATCTAATTTATTCTCTTTGACCCTTCGAGGTATAATCACTCTGTGATAGATTATACCTCCAACCTTCTTAACTAAAATGTGTTAGGAATCTCAACCTTTTACTAGCCTATTCCTGGCATCCTATTTTCATTTATAATATTCCATAACTCATATCTATCTTATCTAATCACATCTTCAGAGCTGATACTAGAACCGTCTCACATGCTAAAGTTTACAATCTAGGTTTATATGTGAGAAAATGTCTTATGAAAACATGAATGAATGTTACTTCTTCTTCTTCGTTCGCCCTCTGATGTCAACTTGAATAAGTTCAAAGAAAGCAGTGGTCAGCGTGAGGCTGTTGATATCTCCGTAGATTTTCTCTAGGAATGGTACTGGTGATGGTCATATGCGTTTTCTCTGTTCCTCATATGTGGGGCACCTTTGAAGTAGATGTTCGGCAGTCATTTTATCGGTGCCACAGTCAGTAGTCCTATCTTTAATTTGGTGAATAGATGGTATCTCAGTCTGTTATGACCTGTGCGAAGTCTGAAGATTACCACTTGTTCACTTCTGCTGAGCTGGTAATACGGATCATTTTTTGTGTGGCCTGTATGCTCTTCTTCCCACTTGTGCCTGTATCTGCGCTTGATAAAACTCTTGGCCTCCTCATAAGTTATGTTTGCGTCAAGTTTTGGAAACTTTCCCCCCTCTTTTGCCAATCTGTCAGCCTCTTCATTTCCATGGATCTTGCAGTGATAAGGGATCCACTGTATCACGACTCTTGTATTGCTGACATAGTCTGTAAAGTGTTACTCTTAAGTCATCCATTTCAGCATTACTTTGACCTGAATGAATAGTTTGAGTTTTTATCCACTTCCTTCATTTTGACTAAGGAAAATGTATTTATTTATTTTTAATAAATTTAAATTTCCATTCATTTTCTGCTCTGTTGCATACTGTAGAATGGAAGAAAAACCAAACACACAAAACGGAAAGACATGGTAATGCGTCTTACTTGGAGAAAGGACAAGAAAATCCTACGTTGCGGCAACAAGGCCTTCGTAAGGGACAGACAGACAAAGACAGAAGGGAAAGAAAGTAAGAATTAAGTGGGAAACATAAAACTAAAAAATTAAGAGAAAACTCTCCCTAATGTGTCACATGTTGGTGGTAATCATCAACTGTTGTCGAATGTTTATCTTCATAGTAGTGTTTGTTCTTTCCTTATAGCCTAAGCAGTCTTGTTATATGTGCCTGAAGTACCTGATTCCAACACGCTCATAAATAGACTCTACGAATGTAACTCGTCTTTCTGCATAACCTCTACAAACAAACGTTTCATACACGGGGTGTCTATACTCCACATTGAACCTCAACTGTATCGTAGTCCCTGAAGTCATGTAGTCACTTTCTATCAGTAGTTCAGCACCTGAAAAAAGGACGCACATGCTTTATAATTAGTCTTGTTCCTAACAGTAAAAATTAGTTAACAGTTCTCACGTCAAAATGTGTGTTAAACCTCATTTTACATACAGGCTTGCGCTCACTTGTGAAGGCATCACTGCATTCAAAATGAGGAGGCCCGAAAACGCATCAATTTAGAAACCACACCATTGATGTTAATTGTGACGTAAGTTTAAATAAAGAATGACGTATGCGACGTCTGCTTCTGAGAGATAGCGACCAATCTTGATCTTTTCGCTGGTGTCCGTCGAGGTGGAAGGTTGTGTTTTCTGCGCTCCTAAAATGTATTAAAGTCCTGAGATTTGTGGCAACAATTTATATGAAGGTAGCGTATATTATTCCGTCGACATTCACGACGATGGCTACAAGACTATTTGTGGATTCAGAAGTTTACTGACGGCTAGTTTGCCTACGTATTCATGCCTTTGGGGCTGACAGAGGACTTGTGTATATGAAATCTCATATGATCTTTTCACTCTGGAAATTGTGGATCGTTGTCGCATTGTGAGGTGTCATATTAAAGAATATTGAACGTTTATCAGACTGGGCTACGTCATTTCCAGTTGCAGTGTTCGCATTTGACATTCGCGTTAGCAGCACGACATAACATGTTACATCACACGTAACAATGATATGTACATTTTTTAATCATTTTTCAGATCTGTCAAAAATTGTTTAACCTTTTTGTCTTTTTGCGTGATTCCTATATACAAACACTGGGATTCTCGCTGGTGCTACGGAGTTCGTGCATTGTGCTGAGATCCTCCTTGTGTGATTTAAGGTAGGAGATCGGAGCACTGGAGCTGTCCGTGCGCAATGAAGATAGTCCTTAAAACTAAACGATCAATGTTTTTTCATCGTTATTCGGCTTATTGTTTTTTTTTAATGGGTGCTGGGGGAGGGGGGGGAGGGAGGGGGGGGGGTCGTTTTAGCAGAGCCTTTAATCTTTGCCCGCTCACTAGTTACCCACTTCTGTGTGTACCTTTTTTTATCAAGTACTAACCTCATAGCAAAAACTTAACATAATAAACATTAATATTTAGACAGATGGGCAAGCAATTGGTCTGTAGGAAAGACCCAGTACAGTACACGACGAAATCTCTTGTGTGTATTTGTCGTAATTTTATATCAGATAGGTTTAAGATATTTATGGTCCAGTCCGAGCAGAGGTGATAGTGATAATTATGTGAGAGTAAGGTGTAAGAAATAGTTGTTTTTTTTTCTCACGATGTGATAGTGTAAGAGAAAGAACAGTCTCTGGATTGAGTAATTTTTCTAATCCAGCCCATCTGTACGACTATATTTAAATTAGACTCACTTTCTCTCCTCATACAAAATACAAGTTACACTGCACCCACAAACACAAAATTTTTGTGACAAATACGCACAAACATGAAAACAAACTATGGATAACAGATATGGGCAGGGGTTGACCAACACCATAACATAAGGTTGATTAAGTTTATTATCACTAGAAAAAAAATCACAAAATAAAGCATCAACATCAATAAATCATGGTTTACAGACAAAATGAAAGTTAACACAATAGGCCCTCCCCTATTGTAATGGAAAAACAAAGAAGATCCCAACAGAGGTAATTAACCCAAAAGATCAAAGTTAACAATGAGGTAGGGAATAGTCAGGACGGAAAAAGAACCAATCCCTAATTTAATCTATCCAGTGAATACTCAGATTAGTGAGAAAAAAAAAACAAGATTAGTATACTGACGGTAACAAATGAAAATTAGTTTCTCTCTTTCTGTTCATTAACTTCACTCATACAGTGCTACTCTCATATTCGCTTACCCAACAGTTGTTGCAGATATTCCATGGAAATAAACTCTAAAGACACTAAGACTATATAGAGTCAGATTCTTTGCCAATTTCAGTCCCAGATTATCCTGGTTGCTGTCTGCTAATTTCAGGTAGTCTCTGAAGTTGGAGTGCTTCCTATTTTCGTGGATAATTCTCTTATCATTTGCAGTTAGTGGGTTAGGATAAGTCTTTTATGTGGTGGGCCCCATCATAGGAGAAAATATAGGTATATTGTTCCGGTGTGGTCTAGCCTCTGGTGGCTGAGACACACTGTGACGTGATGAAACCAAAATTAAAGGATAATAATCATCGGCTGTTTTCTAGGTGATGGCTGAGTATGAACAGTGAGTTCTCTTGAGTGTAATCCCGTGAATAAATTACTGTCATATGTCAGATACATATATGTGTAAATTCTGCTACAGCAGGCTGATAAGATTTACTTAAAAGAATTCTGGTAAAGTTCAGTTCCAGTTACTATTATATTTATTGTTTGTTTTCTTGTTTTGCCCTCTCTCATGAATGAAGAAGGTGGACTGCACAGGGTCACAACACGAAGATTCAACAAAAATAATCTCTGGATGCTTATAAAAACATAAGACCGCTAGTTTGCAGGGTTATAATCAGCCTAGAATTTTAGGAAGAAATTCAAATATTTAACAATAATCACATATCATATCCTAACACGCGCTAAGGTAAGACCTTTTTAACCAATCCGTTATTAAATTAGATTTTTAACCCACAAATGTCTAGCTTATCTTATCGCCTTTAACGCGTGATATAAACCCTTAGTCTTTTATAAAATTGCACAAACTAGATAGAAGTAAATTGTATTCCGTCAATTATTAATCGCCAAGCGTCTATTAATTAATTAAAGCATCTCTTATTGGGGAATAGCGAGCAATAAAATTTACGTTACAGCTGGATAATTAGCTATATGTTATTTAATACGCTATTCACTTAACACAGAAAATCCAAGTGAAATATAAATAATAAAAACTTTAACACGTTAATTCACTTAAATGCTAGTATATATTTTTACCGCAAACCAGAAAAATACTCCTCCACGAATCAATTAATCCACGATGTACTATGGCTCTTATGATATCGAGCTTAAAGTTTTAAGAAATTCTCTGGTGCAACTGATACTGACTTTTGAGTAGATGGGCCTATATATTGAAATAGCATACTCTCGCTGGCGGCTGACGAAATTCACGCCTTGTGTACTCAGGGAGGTTTCAGCGGGGATTTCTACTCAGATAAAGGATTTCTTCGTTCGCTTTGTTACCCAGTGAATCGACATCAAAGCTTCTGATCTTAGCGATCGTCACTCTCTCTTAGGGAACTTCAAAAGCCATTGCATCGCCCGTGTTTCAGGGACCGTGCGCTGTCATGATGTCGTAATTGTGACAGCTGTTCGTTCATCGGCCTTTCAGGCAACCGTACTTGGCCCGTCCCCTTTTGAAAGAATGACTGTTAGAGATCTGAATAGCTGTTTCGTCAGCGCGTGGAACAAGACAAATAGGAGTGGCTAAACTATGCGTTACACAGATAGCGAGAAAGGCAGGGCTAATGCGTAAATGACGTGCATGCTAATTAGGGAAGATAGTGGAACGAGTTGGTTTAATGAAATGAGGGGCGCCGGTGGGAATAAAGCGAACTGATCAATGTAGTCCATTCTCATAACCTGTCACAGTATTGTCAACATAGCCTCTACTACATTTCTGACTCTGCTGATTATCGATATATACAGTATATATATATATATAATTTGTAGTGATTTGGATCTGTCTCACAACATGGTTTTCTAATCTGACCATACCGCACGCCATAGATAGGGAACTATCCGATACAATAACCAATCAAAACGTACCTTTATTATCATTGTTGTAGGAAACGTATTATGCTTAAAACCTAGGCGTATTTTGTGTAACCGCTGGGACAATAATATTTAATGTCATAAGAACTAAAGAAGAATCATCGGAAAGGACTATATAATTCACCAACGTGAATGTTACTTTAGAGGTAGATGTAAACACTTTATCGAATAATATTCTAGTAAGATAGAAATATCGAATAAACGAGCTGTGTTACATCAAGATTAGTCAAACTTAGCTAGTTAAAGCATGCATACATTTAAATGCATTTTGCAAACTAGATAATAAATAGATAGATCGAAACAAAATAATTCACAGTATAATTCAAACTTTACTTAACCATAATCGGTCCATAAATAAGGAAGATAATGGAAAAACTAGATTTTATACATTGAACAGAGAGCAAAATTTTGTTTCAGTTTGAGATTTGTATCACCCCTTTTTGACCATGTCATCCAATACGCCGGGGGCGTGACTATAAAAGACCTTGCCCTTGGTTATTTGACGCCACTAACAAATTCAAACCACAAGGTACCTAGAAAGTAGCGGTAAACTGTAATCGTATTTTACCTTTGCCAACCAAATCTGTTGCGCAGACCATAGAAGCCATTAACAGCCTGTGTGTTTTGCCTGACGGTAAGAATGACTATATATATGTACATATACATATATATATATATATATATATATATATATATATATATATATATATATATATATATATATATATATACATATTTATGTATTATTCCTCTTATTAATCCACATGTGTTAGAAAGTGAAAAAGGCATGTGTTAAAATATGTTCCAGGACAAATGTGTTGCTCTTTGGACCGCAAAACATGTGTTGGTTTTAGAGGCGAAAGCCAGCGTTGTAAAAGGTGTAGGTTTATTGAGAATGATGTCAAGAATACGACTGTAAGTTTAATAATACATTTGAGAGAGTATTTGTTAAAGAAATGACATGTATCATGGAAACTAAGGAAGGATTGACAGGACTTGTTGTAATGAATCGATTAAGATATTACTTGTAAATTTATACTATTCCAAATCATTGTATGAAAGCCAATCATGGACAAATTATTCAACTTAGGAATTATAAGGAAATTTTAGTCACAGTGAACTGACTGTGATGGGTGGTGAATGTAAATTGGCCTGTGCATATGTTAGCACAATGTCTGACGCTGTATGTTATGTCCTTTGTGTGTAAAGGCAGAGTAATGCTGGACCATACAGAGGTTCTGATTATTTAAATTTCAGGTTTTGTCTTGCAACCGTTTTATCCTGCAAACGTTGTACCTTGCACATTACCCGAAGTATCTGATTCTTATAACTCGATTGGACTCTGAGGTGTGAGAGGTCGAGAAGCTGTTGAAGCCAGACACCATTGTCCACTGCCTTTAAATTCACAGAACTGTTCGTCCACGGCAGAAGAGTGTGGGATCGTCTTGTTTTCAAGATAAGTGGACTTTTGTAGCCACTGGTCAGCATATTCAACCAAGATAGCACTACAATAAAATATAAATATATTCCTAAACATACAGTGAGAGATGAGGTTATGGACAGTGTAAATACACCTTACCCTCACAGTCAAACTAAATAATATTGTAATAAATTAAAAATATTCATCTATAGAATATAGAAGAAAATAGGAACTTCAGTACAAGATTATGTTTCATAAATTAAGTTTCTATGTTTATTTATTTCATGATGTAAATACCTTTGAGTTTTCCTAATTTACCTAACCGAAAAGAGAACCGGTTTAGGTTAAATAAATGTTACATATTTACCATCAGACTTGCTGAAATTATTTGCATTAAAGTTTTCAAGTTTGATTGATACTTATTTTAGATTGAGAGTTAGACCATATTCAATACCCCTAGAACAACTTGTCAACATACTTAACATAAATAATAAATAATACCACATATTACCAAAGGAGAATCTACGAAAGGGGCAAATAGATTTTCAGGACATATCTTTTCAACACCTGGAGATTTATACAGCTGGATCTAACCTTTGATGTCGATACACCCTATTCTTTTAAGAAAAGGGGGTATTTCTTGTAAGACCAGTCTCTTATCTGGCACTATCCTTGTATCATCTGATACATCTTTTTGTCCAGGATATCTTACATTACTATAACATCTCAAACCTTCTGTGACATATATATAGACAGCTGAGTGAAAAGGCCATTGAGTATAAGAGTGAGATCCATCTTTGTTTCATAGATCTGGAAAAGGCGTTTGACAGGGTCCCCTGGAGCAAACGTTGGGACTGTTTGGCAAGGAAGAACATTCCAACACCTCTGATTCATGCTATACAGAGTTTCTACAAGTCTTGCAGGAATTATGTGAGGACTGCAAACCATAAGTCAGAAGAGTTCAGGACCACCACTGATGTAAGACAAGGTGATATCCTGTCACCTTATCTTTTCATACTCCTCATGGACGATATTATCAAGTCATGTAAGGAGAGAACAAGAAAGTATTCAGTGGGGTACTGGAAGAGGAGACAGGCATGTATTTCAGAGATGGCTTTTGCTGATGATGTTGCCCTGATTACTAAATCCTAGGCACATCTCCAATCCAACCTGCAAGTCTAGAAGGAAGAGCTGGAGAAGAGATGGATGGTCATAAGTAGCTCTAAAACAAAATCCATGGTGATATCACGAGAAGAAAGAAGGCATCAGATTAAGATGGGAGAACAGGTCCTGGAGCAGATCGACCACTTTAAATATCTCGGAGCTATTACAGACCGAAAGGGAGGCATCAAAGAAGAGTTGGCCACTCGAAAAGCAGCAGCTGGGAGACTTATTCAGGCCATAAATCGAGGATTCCTCAGCAAGAGAGAGGTTGGTAAGAAAACGAAGATGGCTGTATACCGCTCCACCTATGTCCCAGTCTTGACATATGGATGCGAGTCATGGGCAAAGACTATGACCCACAAAGCCAGATCCAAACCTCAGAAATGAGGTATCTGAGGAAATGGTTGAAGTAACAAGAAGAGACATGGTCCGCAACCAGACGATACGTCAAGGCCTAAAATGCCACCCCCTGCAGACCCAAGTAGAGCAGTCCCAACTAAGATGGTTTGGCCATGTCTGCAGAATGGGAGAAGATCGGCTACCATGACAAACATGGGAAACAAAGAGCCAGGGATCCAGACCCCCAGGACGACCCAGAGTCCGCTGGGAGGACAACATTAGACAATCTTTGAAGGACCGAGGACGAGAATAGAACCAGGCCAGGAGGAAGACAGCCGAATGGATAGTCTGGCGCTTTCTCTTCCAAACCTCTACACCTCACGGTAGAAGGGGAACGACTAAGTAAGTATATATACGAGGGAGGGAGTCGCGCTAGTGTAATGGCTTCGGCGTTGTACTGCCGACCAGGTGTTCATGGTTCAAACTCGGGCGCCAGCGTTTGAAGAAATGTTCACGGCTGGAAATTTGACTGAATAGCCTGAACGGCTCCTGTGATAAACCCTGTGTGGATGGGAAGGAGCGAAGCTCCTGACCGGGTTGGAAGGAAAATCCTCAGGTTCCCCAGCCTCGCAATGACATGTCATTGGGCCGAAGGACTGAAAGCCCAAGTGCCGCTGGTTAAGGAAAAAAAAATATACGAGGGAAGGTCAAAAAGTAATGCCTCCTATTTTTTATGTATGTAAATACTGCATCGGTGTGCAATTTGTAAATTTAGCAGGATTCCTCAAACACTCTTCTGCACTGTATAGCATTACCAACCTGTTTCAGTAACAGGTGGCACCACTGTAACAGTTTGAAAATGGCTGCCAAAGACGTTCGGTTAAAACAACGTTATGTCATAGAATTCCTCAATGCTGAAGGCGAGACCCCAATTCGCATCCACGAACGTTTGAAGAATGTTTATGGAGATTCAACAGTGGATGTTAGCACTGTCCCACGTTGGGTACATCGTTGTGACGAAACTGAAGTAGGTCAATCCTCAATGGCTGACGCAAAGCGGACTGGCCGTCCGTCTACCGCAGTGACTCCTCACAGCATTCATCGAGTTCATGGCATCATTCGTGGTGACCGTCGGGTAACACTGGATGAACTGTCTTCCATGTTGTCCATTAGTAAAGGCAGTGTCTAGAACATCATTAAAGACCTGGGTAATTCAAAAGTTTGTGCACGGTGGGTACCCAGAATGTTGACAGACAGACATAAAGAAACAAGGAAAACCATAGCCATCAACCTCCTGCACCGTTACGAAACTGATGGAGAAGAGTTTATATCGAATATTGTGACAGGTGATGAGACTTGGGTTCCTTTTTTTTGAACCAGAATCCAAGAGGCAGTGAATGGAATGGCATCACACAACATCGCCGACAAAAAAGAAGTTCAAAAGTTCACTATCTGTAGTGAAAGTTATGGCCTCCGTGTTTTGGGATGAGAAGGGTGTGATTCTTCTCGACTTCTTGGAACAGGGAAACACGGTGAATACAGATCGTTACATTGAAACTTTGAAGAAACTTAGAGGTCGTCTTCGGCGACTTTACCCATTAAAAGATCAGAGAACTGCACTACTGTTGCACGATAATGCCACGCCACACACCGCTAAACGCACCATTGATGCGATTGCAGAATTTGGCTGGATATTATTACCACATCCCACATACAGTCCCGATCTTGCGCCTTCTGACTTCCATCTGTTTGGACAACTGAAAGAAGATCTTCGCGGACATCACTTTAAGGACACCGAGACCATTAAACGTGCCGTACGCCAGTGCTTTAGGAAAAAGGACACACATTTTTACCGAGCGGGGATACATGCTCTTGTGCAAAGATGGACAAAAACTGTAACAAATAACGGAGACTACATTGAGAAATAAATTTTTGAAGTTCAGACTTGGGGCTACATTTCAATGTGAAATTTATCTGTTTTCTTGCCTATTAAATGAAATTAAAAATTACTAGTCGTTACTTTTTGACCGTCCCTCGTATATATATATATTAATGGTAAAATATGCAGAATCTAACAGCAATCGGGCAGCAAGTCGACATTTTTCCATTAACGAGTGCAACATTCGATTATGGCGAAAAAACAAAGAGGCGCTGCAAGTGTTGCCTAGTAAGAAAAAGGCGAATCGTGGGTCACCACCAGATCTTCCAGACCTAGAAAAAAACATTATTGGAGTGGGTAGTGGATAGAAGGCAACAAAGCATCGGTGTTTCATGCATTAAAATCCGACTTAAAGCTCTGGAACTTAAAAAATCTCGTACAGGCACAACAACATTTAAAGCGTCATATGGATGGGCAGTTCGTTTTATGAAGCGACATGGTCTTTCAGTTCGTCGAAGAACTACTATCGCGCAGCATCTTCCATCTTCTTTCAGTTTTTTAACAAATGTTTCATAAAATAAAATCTTGAAAAATTATGATGCGTATTATACACGAATTTCCATTTTACCAGAAAATTTTGGGCTAAATCAAGCATGCGTATTATACACGAGTGCGTATTATACGCGAGATTTTACGGTATATATATATATATATATATATATATATATATATATATATATATATATATATATATATATATATATATATATATATATATATATATATATATATATATATATATATATATATATATATATATATATATATATATATATATATATATATATATATAAGCACATTAAAAACGAACCACCTTTATAATCCAGGAACAGAGTGTGAAATGTAAATTTAAGTGTTTACAAGTTGACATATTTGGAATCTTTATTCATTTTCCTATGAATCCATGCTGGTCATTAATTTGTACATTTGATTGTTATGAAATTCATTGCATTCTGTGCAGGCAAGGGAGAAAACCAAAAATGCAACCAATAAAAAAATTCATTCACCCTATCCTCAGTATCTGGTATGTCCACCGTGTGCTTGCAAACAAGCTTGGCAGAGGCTCCGCATGGAACGTACAAGTCTCTGCAGGAAATTCCGGGGAATCAAGTCCCATTCACGTATAAGAGCAGCTTCGATCTGTTGCAGATTAGCTGGAGAACCTTGCCTGTAGACACTGCGTCCACGCTCGTCCCACAGATGTTCTATAGGGGACATGTCTGGTGATAGGGCAGGCCAATCAATCGTCATAATGTTCTGCTGCTGTAGATATTGCTGCGTAATGCATGCGGTGTGCGCACGTGCGTTATCCTGCTGGAGAAGCTGCAAGTCTGGATAATTTGTGAACGCAGGAGCAACCAATGCATTAAGAACCTCATCTCGATATGTCACAGCATTAACATTTCCACGGAAGACGTGAAGAGGCAAGCGATGATGAAAACTGAATCCTCCCTAAATGTGAATACTGCCACCTCCAAATCGGTTGTGCTGACGAACACAGCAATCTGCAAAGCGCTGTCCACACCATCGCCAAATCAGCATACGTCCATCAGCAAAGGATATGTTGAATCTGCTCCCGTCTGTGAATAGGACAACATTCCATTGCAGTCTAGTCCATCTGACATGTTGATCTGCCCATTGCAGGCGCTGCTGACGATGTCTGTCAGTCAAGTTTTGCCCAACATAAGGTCGTCTTGCAGTAAGGCCTGTATCTCTGAGTCGTCGTATGACTGTCATTCGAGAGACTTGCCCACGTCTACCCACTATTGCTCTTGCTGTTTGACTTGTCGGGAAAGAACGATTCCTTAGGTGACTCAGCACAATATGACGATCTTGCGCAGGGGTAGTAACTCGTGGTTGGCCACTCCGAAGTCTATCCCGGGCACTGCCAGTGGTTCCGTAACGTTCATTGAGACGTACAATAGTGCTGTGGTGGCAATTCATCCTTCTAGCAATGGCCCGCGAGCTCATTCCGGTCTCGAACATACCAATGGCTCGTTGGCGGTCGTTTTCAGATAGTCGTGGCATTTCAAGCACATGTACTGGTTTCTATGTCTCAACGGCCTTTTTACACCTTGTATACTGCCACAACGCGTACACATTTTCAGGGTCACAGCTGTTGGGAGTCGTGTTGCACGTGTAACTTTCAATGTTTTCATGTAGTCTGTACACAAACCCGTGAGTTGAATCATGCACTTTCCATTTCAGCAGCCATTCGCTCTCTACCTCAAGACAAACACGGGGAAAATCCATTCTCACACTTTTTTTCCAGCTTCTCGGCATCAGGATATATATAATAGTGGTGCGTTTTTAATGTGCATCAGTATATATATATATATATATATATATATATATATATATATATATATATATATATATATCTAGATATATATATATATATATATATATATATATATATATATATATATATATATATATATATATATATATATATATATATATATATATATATATATATATATGGTGTTATATTATCTTGACCGTCGGCACACAATACATCACACCTTCCCAGCTCTGGTACCCACGAGGGACGTTCAAAAAGTAATGCACCACATCGTTTTTCTCAGCTAATAATGAAGATAGAAACATGAAATTTTGCACACTTTAAATATGGCATATGCCAATTTTGTGCACCAAATTGCACCGCAACCGGCCAAATAATACCGCTGCCCTAAACCGTTGATTTAGAGCGTGTTAGCAACTTGCGTTATATACAGCGAATTGTGATAAAATTTCTCGTTGCAGAGAAGGAAACTGTTGTGAATATTCACAAGCGTCTATGTGATATGTATTGAAGTTTTGCAATCGACAGGAGTACAGTATGTCGCTGGGTTCAGAGAATCAAAGAATCAGGAAGTGGAGGTACGGAGCTGCTTGATCGGCCGCGCTGTGGACGTCCTGCCACAGCCACCAACGCAGAAATGTTGAAATGCGCTGAGGGCATTATTCTTACTGACAGGCGAATCACTACTCAACAATTGGCCTTACAGCTTTCAGTCAGCATTGGTAGTACAAATGCAGTTATAAAAACTCTCGGATTTTCTAAGGTTTGCGCAAGATGGGTTCCTCGAAGTCTCACAAATGACCACCGATTCCAAAGGAAAGCAATTTCTTCTGAATTGTTGGAGCGTTTCAATGCTGATGGAGAGAACGTTTTGGCTAAGATCGTTACAGGTGACGAAACCTTGGCACATCATTTTGAACCTGAGACAAAAAGACAGTCAATGTAGTAGCGTCATACGCAATCACCAAAGAAGAAAGAAATTCAAGACAATTCCTTTAGCTGGAAAGGTCACGATCACTGTCTTTTGGGACATTGAAGGTGTGATTCTTGTGGACGTTATGCCAAGAGGAGAGACAATCAATTCGCAAGCTTACATTAAGACATTGAAAAAACTCAATCAACATTTTCGCAGAGTTCGGTCGCACAAGAATCCAGCAAACATGCTTTTCCTTCACGACAATGCGCGCCCTCACACAAGTCTGGCAAACATGCATTTTGTACTTCACGACAATGCGCGTCCCTCACACAAGTTTCTGGCATGCACGAAGAAATGGCTACATGATCAAGACAAAATCTGGTACGGGCTAGGAATACATGCACTTGTTTCGCGCTGGCATAAAGCCGTACAAGTTGATGGTGATTATGTTGAATAATATCGATGTTTACATGACATATCCATGTATATTGTGTATAAATTTCATGCTTTTTGAATAAACAGCTCCTGAGAAAAACGATGTGGTTCATTACGTTCTGAACGCCCCTCGTATATATATATATATATATATATATATATATATATATATATATATATATATATATATATATATATATATATATATATATATATATATATATATATATATATATATATATATATATATATATATTGGTAGCAATTTAGCCCCATTTTTAGTTTTCTCACTTATTACTACACCAACAATTTCTATGCGACACTGTGTCCCAGTGTTCACACACATTATTTAAGATGTTTCATACTGTTTCTCAAATAACATTGGTCTCCTTCTTTTAATCAGTGTGTTTTCTGTTTGATTTAATTGTGACCAGTACTGCTTCCATTGTTGTTGTAGTTTCAGTTAGGCTTCTCATATACTTGTCTTCTTCATGTGGCGTTCCAAGAGTCTTTTTCCCATTCTCTATTTCGTATTCCTCTATTTCTGCTGTTTGTCCAAAAGGGAAATCACTTTTTGTATGAACCGTCCTGCCTTTCACTGACATAAAAATGCCTTGCTCTCGCGCAGATTCGAAGATCAGACTTTAGTCTAGCAGCCTGTCAATGACCCTAAAGCCGAATCAAATGGGCCCAACATAACAATTCCCCCTGTGGTGCAGCACGTAGAGACCTCAGCTTTGTGCAGTATGTTTATGAATCACATGAGCTCCAGTCTTTACTATAGCTCTTACCGTGTTGGCTGCATACAAGAGGATATTACAATGGATGGATAACACGTGAGTGGAGTCAGGAAGTGGCTCTGTGCAAGATGTGACGAATCCTGAGGAGAACCCAGAATCTGAGCAACGTTACCTTAGCTTTGTGTATTTGGAGCCCAGTCTTTCCATACTGCTAACTTATCAGCTGCGAGAGTCCTCTAAATCATGCCAAGCCAGGATGAAGTGCTCAGGAATGTAAATGGAGCTCAGGACTCCAGTTCAATAAGTTGTGAATTGTTAGAAAAGCCACAGGAAAAACCAATGTCTATCATATAGAAGATGATCGAGTTGTACACGAGTTCCACTAGGTTGACATATTTTGGATGAAAAAGGAACGCAATTTTATGGACCCTACCGCCCGAACAGCAGAACGGGCCATAACAGTTGACGCCGCTTGTTTTCGGAGACCAGCAAATTGCTGTGCTTGTAACTGGCCAGTATATAAACAAATTTATGTAAGACCACTGTTAGCTCGGCCCATAATATTCACGGGAAACAATTACTACAGGATTGGTCGGAGTTGTCATCCAAACATCGATCCTAAGTAACATAAAAAAATGTACAAGCGAGGAAAGATAATTTATACAGGAGAACTCCTGCAAATAGCATTTCTGAACACATCAGAGTAATAGTTCAACCTAGATAAAAAAAATTCAACCTGAGAAATGTGTCTAAGTAGATTGCATCCTTAGTGATAAATACATGTGTTGAGAATGTTCAACTCAAACCTCGTGTCTCCTAAAGGTTAACATATATTTCATTTGTGTATGTATCCAACTGCTAGATTAATCACTAATATATAAAAGGAACCGTGAGCTGACTACTACCTTTATTAGAGTCATAATGTACAAGTCCGAGGGCCAACGACGAATAATAATAATAAGAAGAAGATAAAACGCAACTGAGATTCTGGTGATTCAAGACAGAAGGCGACATTTCTGAAATGTAAATAAGGTTCCAGATGGGTCTCTGGTAGCGGCAAAACTGAGCTCATATAAAAATCTGTGTGTAGACAAAATCTCACACTGGAAGCACCACATTCAGACTAGAATTGCGAACAAGAGTTTCAATTTTAGGATAAATGCTTCCGTCAAAATGCTATATCACGGACGATTGTTAATGTATTCAAGCAACTATTGTTCAGTAATTTAATAGCGTTTATGTGTGAATAAAATTAGAGAAATTCAATCAACTCCTTGTCTCGCGATTCAAAGAGAGGAGAACCCATTGAAATTGAAAGGAAAGAGATCATTTAATAGTATTAAATGAAAGTGCATTTATTTTCATTCTTATTCATTCAATAATATGAACTGAAGCTGTTTTGGTCCAGTTGTTAAAATTGACTTTTTATGGATAAATGTTGGTATTTTGTTTTTGTACAATTTAAAGAATAAAAGTCTTCAGTTCTTAAAATTTGCATTTTGCGTTACGTACTGATCAAAATCATCGTCGTAACCAGTACACTGACTACCGAGTCAGACAGCACACTGATACCGCGTCAGCCAGCACACTGACTACCGCGTCAGCCAGCACGCTCACTACCGCGTCAGCCAGCACGCTGACTACCGCGTCAGCCAGCACACTGACTACAGCCTGGTGTGGGCGCACCGTCGTCTGCCAAATCGTATCCATTAACTCAGCGGTTCCCAACCTTTTTTCACTTGCGTACCCCTTGCCAGCCCATTTCTATAAATTGTACCCCTAATATTAGCAAAATATTTGAAATTAATATAGTTGCTGTTATTCAAAATTTATAGATTATAACCAGAAATAAAGGGGCCAACCACGGGATTAAAAAAAATGTAATAAAAAGGTGAACAAACAGTGCATATATTTTTACATTAAAAAAATCAGAAGTTACAATAAAAATTAACACATTTAATTTATTAATAATAATAATAAAAACGTTGTTATTGTTAAAAGTTGAAATCACTTTTTATAACACACATGTTACGTGACCATGACAAATGTTCAGTGCGATCCTTGAGCTTGTTTTGAGGCACATAGTTTTTTAAAATCAGGTTCTAGTGATGTAAGATACAGTCTCAATTCTGGACCTGCATTCAGTTTACTACGGTATTTATTTTGTATAAAGGTATAAGAAGAGAAAGCCCTCTCCACTAGCTCAGTATTTGTAAATGGCAACAAAAACTTAAGCGCCTTGTCGGTCAGCTGTTCATATTTTCTGCTGGTGTCTCCCCAAAAGGAATTTTCCTTTGAATTCAGCTATTAAAGTAGTATCAGTCGAAAGTTCAATCAACTTCTCTTTTTCGTTTATTGATAATGTAGCTGCTTGGAAATATTCTTCTTCAAAGGGATTTACAATCCAGTAGTTCTCTTTTCCAGGTTTCGGAAAGTACTTCTCGAAAGATGATTTTAGCCCTTTCAAGTGTTCAATTTATTTTTTTCTCGCTCATTTCCTGGAAGAGGTGCAGCTCGTTCTCAGATAGAAATTGTGCAGAGTTTCAAATACCTCAGGCTGGCCTTTTTCAATACACGACCTCCAAAAATCTAATTTTTTAATCATAGATTCAATTTTGTCTGAAACATTGAAGATCGTTACCGAGCTATTCTGAAGTGCCAAATTTAGTTTGTTTATTTGTAGGAAAATATCCGATAAGTATGCAACTATGAAGCCAATCACAGTCGTGTAACTTTGAAGTAAGTTGGAAAGGATGGTCTTCCCAAAAAAGTTGGACTTCATTTCTAAGTTCAAACAGCCGGGTAAGGACTTTACCACGACAGAGCCACCTTACTTGTGTATGAACAATTCATCACTTTAAGTTAAGTTAAAACAATGACAAAAACTACTGTCTCACTGTCTCACGTTTGTAAAATTTGGGTAAAGAATCGATACTATTACTTCCGGGACATTAGACGTTCATAGATAGTGTGGAAGATCAAACAAGTCATATTTTTGATGAAACATTCAACGGCACAACTATAATCCTATAGTCATCATAATGAAGACTATTGTGTAAAAATATTGAATTTTGGTCATACGAAATACCATAGATTTTCACACACGCCAGTCCAAGCAGACAGCATGCCAGTGGCGCGCAAGAAATGCGGCAGAGATTGTCTCACACAGTTCATGTTGTATAGTATAGCGTTGAATTAATTTCACAACTTTTGACTTGTCTTTTACACTGCTGACATAATGTATCTTTTTTCCGCCATTACTCAATTTTTTTCGCGTACCCCTGAACGTCCTGTCGCGTACCCCCAGGGGTACGCGTACCACAGGTTGGGAACCGCTGCATTAACTGATTGATTTTCCATCGTTCGTGTAACTTCTAGTCCTAGAGCTAGAATTTAGGTCGCATAAATAATAATTTTACACAGGTCATTCTTTCTTTCCTTGCGCCCTACATAATTTTCCTTCTCTTGGAGCCGCCCTTCATAATCCTCTAATAGGAAAGGAAACTCTATTTGTTTCGGACCAACACTTCTTTTAAGTGGAATTTTCAGAGGGATTACTGAATAATTCTTTAACTATTCACCATTCCAACCAACTTACACCTGTACGAGACCTACAACTCTTTCGCCCACAGCGCCACTTTGACAGTAATATTGATACTCAAATTTAATTATCCAAAGTTCAAAACGTTTTATCCAGAGTAACAACTTTATTTAAAGTATGAATCGACGGTTTCTACTTAGACTTTAGTCTGTCTTTAGTTCCCCCACCCCACCCAGGGATTTCTTTTAATATTTCTATGCATAAGGCAGTGTCTGTCAATTGCCACAAACATTCACACTGAACCACATTACATAAGAATATTGATACACTCATCTTCGGTCAAATTACGAGGGGCGTTCAGAAAATAATGCACCACATCGTTTTTCTCAGCTAATAAATAAGATAGAAGCATGACATTTTGCACACTTCAAATACGGCATGGGCCAATTGTGTGCACCAAATTGCACTGCAACCGGCCAAATAATACGGATGCCCTAAACCGTTGAAACGGAGCGTGTAAGCAACTTGCGTTATAAACAGCGAATTTGTGATAGAATTTCTAGTTGCAGAGAAGGAAACTGTTGTGAATATTCACAAGAGTCTATGTGATGTGTATGGAAGTTTTGCAGTCGACAGGAGTACAGTCAGTCGCTGGGTTCAGAGAATCAAAGAATCAGGAAGTGGAGATACGGAGCTGCTGTGGACGTCCTGCCACAGCCACCAACGCAGAAATACAGAAATGCGCTGAGGGCATTATTCTTACTGATAGGCGGAATCACTACTCAACAATTGGCCTTACAGCTGTCAGTCAGCATTGGTAGTGCAAATGCAGTTATAAAAACTCTCGGATTTTCTAAGGTGTGCGCAAGATGGGTTCCTCGAAGTCTCACAAATGACCACCGATTGCAAAGGAAAGCAATTTCTTCTGAATTGTTGGAGCTTTTCAATGCTGATGGAGAGAACTTTTTGGCTAAGATCGTTACAGGTGACGAAACCTGGGCACATCATTTTGAACCTGAGACAAAAAGACAGTCAATGGAGTGGCATCATCCGCAATCACCAAGAAGAAAGAAATTCAAGACAATTCCTTCAGCTCTTCCAGGGTCATGTTCACTGTCTTTTGGGACATTGAAGGTGTGATTTTTGTGGACGTTATGCCAAGAGGAGAGACAATCAATTCGCAAGCTTACATTGAAAAAACTCAATCAACGTTTCGCAGAGTTCGTCCGCACAAGAATCCAGCAGACCTGCTTCTCCTTCACGACAATGCGCGCCTTCACACAAGTCTGGCAACACGGGAAGCAATCACCAAATTGGGTTGGACTGTACTACCCCATCCACCCTATAGTCCCGATTTGGTACCCTCTGATTTTCATCTATTTGGTCCACTTAAAGATGCACTCCGTGGGACAAGGTTTGAAGATGATGAAGGAGTGATTCATGCAGGGAAGAAATGGCTACATGATCAAGGCAAAATCTGGTACGGGCTAGGAATACATGCACTTGTTTCGCGCTGGCATAAAGCCGTACAAGTTGATGAGGATTATGTTGAATAATACCGATGTTTACATGACATATCCATGTATATTGTGTATAAATTTCATGCTTTTTGAATAAACAGCTCCTGAGAAAAACGATGTGGTGCATTACTTTCTGAACGCCACTCGTAATTTTAAAATTATAACTTTGTGTTAACTTATCGTTTGTTAATGTGTGGCTAAAAGTCATACAAATAACCTCAAATGATGGATGGACCAAACGAAGATGAGCAAGCAGATGTCAAAGAAGACGCAAACTTCTTACCCGCCTCATTCAGCTCGATATTCTTATACTGTTTGCCCCCTCTGTCTTCGACTTTTCTTCCCTGCTGCAAACTTTTACAAAGGACATCCCCACTACATGTCCAGCTGTGCCTTAAATAATCATTGACAAATAACATTAAGTCAGTGTTGAACATGAGGAACATGTGGGAAACAAGGATAATAAAATGCACAAGAAAAATGAAAGCCTCAGAAGAAAAAAATATGAAATCAGACATGGGCAAAAAAGGGGTTACAAAACAAAGAGAAATATATGGTATTGAAAAATGGCAAAGGAAAGGAGGATGTCATAACATAATGAACAGGTATTTGATAGTATAAAATAAATAAAAAATTAAAGTGGATACAATAGAGAACAGACATACTGAGAATATTATCTGGAAAAACAGCCGAGTGCTATCGTGTATCCGGCGTGATTCTGATCACATCACCCTTAGTGTGCAGATGGTCAAGAAAATATGGGCCTAAGACCATATTTCAAATATGCTTCATTTGGCGTGTAACGGGATCCTTTACTATCGTGCATATTACATGTATGGATGGCGGGCCGGTCCCAAGCACGGCTGAAAAAAAAGAGGTGGGCGGCCGTACGAAGGTAGCCCCTCCACCTTGCAAAGGCACAACAAGGTCAATCACCTGTTTACCTTAACATCAGTCTGTTTTTCTCTCCGTTGATTCTTGTAATCGTATTTTAAGGCTGTTGTTGTTGATTGTAGAAGTATTAATGGGAAAGATGTGGAGCTATTGGAGGAGATGAGGAAAACAAAAATGGAAATCCTGGATCTTATGGAAACTAAGGAAAAAGGGCAAAAATTTTGAACTTCATTGGTAACGTGCTGCTCTACAGTGGAGTCCCGACAAGCGAAATAGCTAAATGGATTGTGGGTTGTGTTGTGGCTAAAAGCCAAAACAATAATATAAAAGGATGGAACTTTGTCTCGGAGCGCATTATGGTGCTAAATCTGAAAGGAGGAGAAACCTTGTCATTGTGTATGGGCGAAAAGAAAATGAGCGAGCAGATGTCAAAGAAAAATTCTTTGAGCTACTTCAAAAGACAGTGGATGACTGCCTGGAAAGTATTTTTCTTCTCGAAGATTTCAAGGTACGTGTTGGAAATGACCATTCTAGATGGAGTGAAGTTATTAGACGATATGGAGACGATACACTAAATGATAATGGAAAGCGACTCCATAGATTCTGCTCTGAGCAAAACCTTGTCATTACAAAAACAAAGTTCCCCCATAAGCGCATACATGCATACACCATATGTGACCAAAAAAGAATGAGAAATCAGTCATCGGCTACGCCATTATCATGAAGCGCCCATTTAAGTATCTGCGGGAGGCTAGAATCTGGAAAGGGCCAGAGATTGGAAGTGATTACTACCTGCTGACACTTAAAAGAACATTTGAAAGAGTTGCTCTGTCTAGCCCTAGGCATTGTCCACCATCAGGTAAGAAAAAATAATCAAGCAGAAGAGACTGGAATTAAGGCCTACAAACTAAGAGAGCCAGACGTTAAGACCAGGTATGAAGGGCTTTTTGCGACAGCAGTGAGAAAGCTAGAAGAACGATTAGATGACCTAGAAACTCTCTCGCTTAAATTTAAGGACATCGTTAAAACAGCTGCAGCAGAAGCGTGTGGTGCAGTTTGAATCGGGAAGAAGAGAAGAAGGACACATTGGTGGACAGTAGTTAGTAAAAGAGAAATAATGTGAAAAGAAAAAAGCATGAAAACAATACATAGAAGCTAAAAAAACAGCAGGGAAAAAAAGAGAAATATAGAGAATATGTGACTCTCAGAACAGAAGCAAAGAACAAGGTGCTAACAGAAAAAAAAAAACAGAAATGCTGGGAAGAATTTGCAGAAATGCTAATAGAAAGATGCTCAACAAAATAGAAATTGTTCTATAAGAGCCTAAAGAACACGAGGAAGAAATAACAGTGCGATCTTAAATTTATAAATGACAAGCAAGACAAATTGCTTACTACCCCAAAGGAAGTGATAGGAAGAATATTTCTCAGAGTTCCTTGACTTTGAGCACGGTCAAGCCTCAGAAATGATAACCACTATCAGAGAATAAGAAACCAACGGTCATGAAGATGGCACCAAGATGGAAGAACTGAAGGCAGCACACGAAAAAAATCAAAGTGGACAAAGCAGCAGGACATGATGGTATAACATCAGAAATGGTTAAATACATGGGAGCAGAAGGTGATCCGTTACTCCTGAAGATCCTACAGGCAGCCTGAAGCTACAAGACCATACCAAAGACTTGTAGACATTATGTGGGGACGGGAAACTATAAGTTGGAAGAGTTCTAGACAACCGTTGCTGTAAGACATAGTGATATTCTGTCACCTTATCTTTTCATACTTCTAATGGACAATGTCACTAAAGCATGTAAGGAAAGGACCAACAAGTATTTACTGGGGTACTGAAAGATGAAACGGGTCTGAATTTCGGCACTCTCATTTGCCGACGATGTTACTCGGATTGCTTAATTAGAGGGGCGCAGTGGTAAGTGTATTAGCTTCCTAGCTCGGTGGTCAATTGTTCGGTCCCAAGTTGAGGTGCGATTTTTTAAACGCAGACGGCTCTGGGTTCGACCCAGCCTCATGAATAGGGTACCAGAGCAACTCTTGGAAGGTTAAGGCGGCCGGCGTGATGCTGACCACATCACGCCGAGTGTGTCGATGGTCAAGAAAATATGGGCCTAACACCATATTTCCGTATGCCTCAATGGGTGTGTAACGGGATCCTTTACCTTACCTTTAATTAGAGGCACATCTTCAATCCAAGCTGCAAGTTTGAAAGGAAGAACTGGAGAAGTAGGGAATGGTTATCAGCAGCTCCAAAACAAATATGATGGTGATCTCAAGATATAGAAACAGACATCATATTGTGCTGGGAGAACAGATCCTGGGGAAGATCAACCACTTTAAATACCTTGGAGCTATCACAGACTGGAAGGAAGACATTAAACAAGAGTCGGCTACCCGAAGAGCGGCAGCTGGGAGACCTTTTACAGCCATTAAATCGAGGATTCTTCAGCAAATGAGAGATTGGCAAGAGAACGAAGATAGATGTATACTGCTCTACCTATGTCGCAGTGGTTGTCATACGGTAGGTTAATTTGTTTATTCGGCCCAGTCTATGTAAAGAGTAAAGGTTGACTGATACACGAGAATGTATAGAGAATAGATTTCACAGGTGGTAGGTTGAGGAGAAGATATGTCTGGAGTGAGTAGGTTTCTCTCATCCAGCTGTCGTAGATTTGTGATAGGTGATTAAGACTTAGTTTGGTCCCTTCTGAATAGATTAGAATGAGTGATAGTCACAGTGAGAGATAGTAATAGAAAAATAGATTTCCACGAGTGAAATGGTAGAATGTGATAGAGGCTGTCTCTGAGATCGAGAAATCTTCTCTCTCTCTGCCTATCTTCTACGACAGATTTAGAGGAGTCAGACAGTCTAAACACACACACATATATATATATATATATATATATATATATATATATATATATATATATATCCACTCACGTGCACGCACATACAAGTGACGACAGTTAGACACACAGACGTGGGAAAACTATAACACTGATTATATAGATATTTTGGAACGAACTGACCGACACGCTGGAATAATTATGAGTAGTTTAATTATCATAACAAACTTCTCTCAGAACATATAAAATTACATCAAAACATATACAAAAAAATCATAAAAAATCAAGGAATGCTACAAGAACGATAGACCCGTTGATATGATCCTTCCCCTCGATGTATAGCTCACAGTCCCGTTAGAAGACAGTGATAGCCCCAAAGAGTCACAGATACATATGATTGAGTCTAAGATTTCCCATTTTTTAAGGTATGGACCGACTTGATACTCAGATCTATTCTAAGGGAAAATATTGTTAGCAACAAACTTGCATAAAGAAAGTTAAGACAGCAAAATGGGTGCCAAAATACAACAATAAAGAAACACTCAGACCTGCATTCACTCTATTCATTCAGCCGTGGCCACGTGCTCCCTTGCATACTTACAGCTTTGGTATCAGCATCTGGAAACATAATTTTAGGACATTCACATACAGAATCGTAAATGGCAGTCTTGACCAAGAAATCCCCAGTTCCAAAAAGACGGGTTGAATTCTCTGCTTCAGGGAATGATTCCTTGCGTGTTCTTATTTTTCGGATGTCTGTTTAAGTCACATTAAAATTGTCCAGGCACGAACATTAACAACGAGCACAGTGTCAATAGCTTAGGTTTCTAGAAATGAGGAATGTCAGGTCGATGTCTACTTTCAGGAAAGGACTATATTTGGTCACCACACCACCAGTCAAAACTCTGTCGGAATGTTACTGACGTTAATATGTTACTTGCCACACGGGCTAAATGTACTTGAGGTTTTTCTCTGGAAGAATCAAACCAGGCTCGATGGGCCCGTTACTTCTTTAAAATCTTTAAAGTTCTTGTAAAGGTTAGAGACCAAGTCTTTAAGGACAGAATGTTTTTGTTCTTCACAGATATTTCTCTTTACTTAACGCTGGCAAAGTTTGAGTTAACCCCAGTTTTCTTCACTAAATAGAGGAAAAAACACATATAAAATAATTATACATACTATGTACTTGTTATAACTTTACATTTTAAACTGCAAGCGTAGCGCTTGACTTATCGTTTAAATTCCCGTGAAGTAGTTATATTTAAAAAATCAATCATCATGAATTTGAAATACATATAGATATATTTCGTCAATACTCATGAGGAATCAGTGCATTTACTAGTTAGTTTAAAATATTCTCGACTGAGTATTTAGCAGTTAAATTAAATTCATTTATGGCTGCATGAATTTAAGCTTAAATTTTTAATTTATTCTGCTTTCCACTGTAACTTGTCGACTAGAGAATATAACAGACTTATAAATTAAGCACTCTGCACAAAATCTAACTAGTGAAATATGAAATAAGCGATTATCACTTTAAACACTTCACAAAATATTAGATAATTAATATAGTATTTACCTCCACACAGAACTACAGACTAAACCATGAACTAGAATACTTCAATCTAATGGGAGTCTAGAACTCGGCAAACTGTTGCCAAGAAACTCAGACTTCGCCAAAAACACAGATATTCCTTCTAGCACAGCGATCTGTCTACTGCAAATTTAGGAGAATGCATGAATCAAGTTTAAAACTCTGATTATATATATCAAACAGACAAAGAGGTCCCACGTTATTTCGCAAAGTCCGAAATAATCTCCCCTTTCCGTCTTTAACACTTTCCATAAACAGAAGACCTGCCATAACTGCCACTTCGCGTTTTGACACCTCACTGCTAACGAAACTGGCCGAGAGTGTCGTGACATAGGAAAATACCAAACAAATGCCTCATTCTGCGCCGTGCAGATGTCGGTTATCACACCTCACGCCGGAGAAATGTTCGTGTCCGGTGAAAATGCTAGCCAAAAGTCTGCTCCTATGTCTGAGATAGATGAATATTCACAGTTCCTCGTCTGACTGACATCTACGTAATAGAATGCGTATCAGTATGAGAAAGAAAAAACGGTAAAGTGAGAATGGGAAAGAAAATATTTTTCGCAAACGAACGAATGCGAAAAATACAGGAAAACGATAAAAGAGCGATAATAAGGTAGAGGACACGGGTAGAAATAAAAAGAATATAGACAATTTATTGATCATAATCTCTATGCGACACCAGCCTATCCGTACAACTATGCTTTGTTACAAGACAGTCTTTGCCTCCCTATCTAAAATAAGAACAGGTGACTCTACACACACACACAACAATATGTGACAACAAGACACACAAACGTGAACAAAAAAACTAAGGATAAATGGGTATGGGTCTCACCAACACACAAAGTTAAGCTTTCTTGTTTATTATCACTAAACAATTTACAACATCAAGTTAACCAACGGTATCAAGAAAATCATTTACATATAGAGGAAATAAAGAAGAATGGTGCGCCTTCACCGTATAAAGGAAAATAACCCAAAGAAAATATTAACCCAAAGGTTGAAGGTTAGCACAGGGTTTACAGAATAACCATATTGGTACAATATATGACCAAGTAAAGTAAACAAAATCAAACCACAAAAATTAATAGATAATTTCCAGCAACCATAAAATCAAAAAACACTCTCTCATTTATGTGGCCACCTCTCACACTCTTACCTATTTTGTATTTTTCCCTTCGGTCTGTAGTGTCCCTTGGTAAATTTATTCCACGAATCTAATCCCTATTTTACTGTTGATTAGTGTATCACCCCCAGCTGTCGAGTACACATATTGGCCCCAGTTCATCCCAAAAAAAACTAATGAGGTGAACGCCGAATAAGTTAAGGTCCACTATGAATCGTGGAAATAATATAAATCATTAAGGGTTGTCTTCGCTGTTCTAAAAAAATAGCACTGTTCATCCGATGTGTGCACAGGGGAATGTGATTCTAGATACAGGAACTACAACTGAATAATTTCGTTGCGACAACTCTTGCAGTGTTAAGGGCGGGCTGGGAAAACATTCTTGTTTCCCGCTCGGGCTGGAACGTCTATTTGGATATAGGGTTTACTACAAATATTGAATATGTGAGCGTCCTTGGTGGTTTACCATTTAAGAGAGGGGATTACTTCTAGTGTTCTGGAATAACCCGGTGCTACGAATGATGATGATGGATTTTCTATCGGCAGACTCTTTGTGAGAGGGCCACTCCTGCACAGTGTATAGATTGGTACTCCACTGGGATTACAACTGTCAGGTGTTGGGGAAAATAGTAATAATGTTTCCAGGAATACACCACTTGTGGGCTGTTAAAATAATATTTCTGGATTTAGTAAGTCCAGTAGTTAAATTACAGTCACACCGTATAATGGGCTAGTATATACTTCTAGCATGAAATGGACTAAGGAAGCGAAAATAAAACCGCTGGTCGTGTACTTGAGGATCAGGTCTGCGAAAAAATACAAGAAACATTTGTGGGAAAATGCTACCACTTTATGTAAATATAAATATGTATAGACGGGGACACAACAGTCTCTCCTCCGCTCTGTCAAATCCTGACGAATTTAAAAGATGCACGGTGTTCGTACTACGCATACACACACAGGCATCGCTTACCGCGGATTTGGGTCGGACTGAGCTGATGAAGACTCTTCCGGCCCTTCTCGCGGCCTGCAAGTCTATCACAGTGTGTTATTTATTATTTTTCTCACAATGTGCCACGTACAAATTATCATCTGTCATGTAATAGCTAGTAAATTGTCGGTGTCTGTTAATTTGTCATATCGCATTTAAAAAATAAAAGACGCTATAATAATAATTTAAAAAATTAAATATAAACAGTATTTATTCCCTCCCACTATCAGTCGTTCAGCCATTAAGTCCGCACTGGTAAACAGTCTTGTTTATTTCTCTCTCTCGTGGAGAGTTTAATGATGCGTCGGTGTACACTGTAAACAAAATTTACAGTCTCGTCTCAGCTAGGTAGCGGTCGGGGACGTGGTCTAAAATTTTAAATGAATATCTGGTTATGGAAATCGCTTCTTCGTTAATTTATTTAATTTGCCTTACTAGCAAGAAAAAAATCTAAGCGAAGTATGTTACTGTATGTTTAAGTATTTAAGTGTTTAACTTTAAATGCTATCACCATAGAATACGTCTAACACTTAGCACTATTTACCAGAAAAAAATCCAGAATAAAATATCTCCACAATAACTTTTTAACCAATAATCCAAAAGTTGTCAGCAGATTGTGGAACAAGTATCAAAATTTCCACACAGTGGCTGATCTGCCTCAGACTGGCCGCCAAGAGTCACTACACGCCGCCAAGATCAACTTCTTGTTACTCAGGCCCTCAGAACTCGGACTCTAAATGCTACTAGACTTTAGCAACACCTTCAACAGACCACTGGGATCCGGTTCTCAACTCAGACAGTACGAAACCGTTTGCACCAAGTGCAACTGGCCTCACGCAGACCGTTTGTAGCTTTTCCCATGTCACCACAACACAGACGAGCAAGAATGGATTGGTGCCAACGTCATCTTCGGTGGACCAATCAACAGTGGGCATCAGTTATGTTTTCTGATGAGTCCCGTTTCGTTTTGAATTTTCATGATCGTCGAATACGTGTCTGGCGACGGCGAGGTCAGCGTTACCAGCCTCCTGCAACTGTTGCACACAACCGTTATGGAGGTGGCAGTGTAATGGTGTGGGCAGGCATCTGTATGAATGACAGGACCGACCTTCACATATGCCAGGTCAATATCACAGGGCTCTACTACCGTGACAACATCATCAAGCCTATTGTTGTGCCATTTGCTCAACGGCACGGACCAGATTTCATCTTCCAGGATGACAATGCACGTCCTCACCGTGCTCGCGTCGTCCAAGATCACCTTCAGATGCAGCATATCCAAACGTTACCGTGGCCACCGATGTCCCCCGACCTGTCTCCTATTGAGCATTTGTGGGATCTCCTGAATAGACGCGTCCAACAACGTCCAGCCGCTCCATAGACTCTTCAGCAGTTAGCCCAGGCCCTTCAGCAGGAGTGGCAGAGAATTCCTCAAGACAACATCAGAAGGCTTATTTGCAGTATGAGACGTCGTTGCAATGCATGTTTAGCGGCAAACGGGGGCCCTACACGTTTTTAGAAATATTGGAATATTTTTGTGAAAATGAAGTACCTACCCCGCCTTGGTTGCCAGTGCGACTAAAATCATGTGAGTAAAGCCATAACACTTTTTATACCGCAAATGTCTTGTTATGATGCTCAAGTTTACTTGTACGAAGGAATAAATGAACTAATTTGAAATATATTGTCTTTGGATAACTTTAAAATTCAATATCCCCTACTTTTTGTGACAGGTATATATATCTTTCATCTCTAATGGCGTTATTTCGCACTACTGTGTGGGACAAATATTCAGAAGCGATAGAATAAAGTTCAAAGGCTTACGTCTCGGTCTTTCTAGTGGTTCTCGTCGGGAGTGGTGACCGATATCAAAAACTTCCGTTCTCCTAGCGATTTTCTCTGTAGAATGCCCGTGTTCCAAGATCAATAGAAACTAGGGATTTCTAGACTTTCCCTGGACAAACTTCAAAGTGTCAGTTCCGTCCGCCTATCTCACGTGCTGTCTGTCTTTCGAGTATTATATGATTGACAGATGAGCTCGGGTGAGTGGATAGAAGTAAAACCAAAGCGTGATTTGTTTCCTGTTATGACTGACAGGTCAACGAAAATTGCAAACACTGCGTTAGGGAGCCGCGCTGGTGTAATGGTTACAACGTTACACTAGCGACCAGGTTTTCAAGATTCAAGCCCGCGCGCGGTCATTTGTAGGAGTGTCATCGACCGGGATTTTGACAGAATAACCTGAACGGCTCCTGTGATAAACCCACTGTGGATGAGAAGGAGCGAAGCTCCTGACTGGGTTGGAAGGAAAGTCCTCAGGTTCCCCAGCCTCGCAATGATGTCATTGGGCCGAAGGGCTGAAAGCCCAAGTGCTGCTGGTTAAGGACCAAAAAAAAAAACTCTGCGTTAGCCCGTGTTTACGGGAAAGATGGCGGGGACAAAAGGTGAGGTAGCAGAATTAGAGACAGTTGGTATATTGCATGTTTAGCTAGCAAATCAGAGAGCAGCTATAAGGTTACTGTTAAGGGATGTAGGAATTGCCCGAATTCTTTGGTTGTCTAGAGTCTATAGTATTATTGAAGAAGTGAGAATTCATTCTTCTTGCTTTGGTTTACATTCTGGCAACCACCCGTCTTGTAAACACCTTTCCATATCAATGTCTCAAGTACTGCATGAAGTCAATAACGGTGTAAATTAACCTTATGAGATTGAATAAACTACTGGGCTTGGACGATTTGGCAACAGTTTAATAACGAGTAAGTACACTAACAAGGTCACAATTACGAACATGGCATGTATGCTCCCTCTCTGTTTTACAGTCTTACTTAAATCTGATTCGACTTTCTAAACATGTCACTCGACTTCTCCTGTCCACATATCTTGATAATCTTATTTATTAATCACTATTTCCAGCGGGGTATTTAGCGTCCCATTCAAAAGTTCATTATAATTTTCCCATCAACATTGGGGGAATTCAAGCGTCCCAGAATCTCCATTATCCTCCAATCAAATCCACATCAATCCATAAGCTTCGGGGTATGTCGCTTCCCGGTATAACAATTCTATTAATTTTATTCCTATATCTTCGGGGAATGATACCTCCCGGAATAACAATTGTTCAATTATATTGGTTCATATAATTTTTGTTTAACATCCTTCTTTGTCTTGGGAATTATATTCCCGTATCACATTTACTTATAATCCTGGCATTTTCTCATGCCTTTCATTTAAGCATATAGCTTACCCCTTTTTTTCCTCAGAAATATTTATTGAATACACAAATATACTGGCTGATACACAAGCCATTTTTGACACACATCTTGACGCTATGACGTCACATACCAATCTCCCTACATCATACCTCGATACTCATCTCAGAGCGACCGCTTTCATGTATTTCTTGCGTTCAGTTGAGGTACGACATGGTGTGACAAAACCTGGAACTAATAATAAGTTGCCCTGATAAAAATCGCACCATGAAGCAGCCTCAACAGTTACAATAAGTTGTCAGATTACTGTAGGCTCTTTTCCAGTACACGTCACAGTCGTGACATATGGATGCGAGTCATAGGCAATGACTAAGACACACACAATCCAGCTCCAAACCTAAGAGATGAGATATCTGAGGAAGTTGGTTGAAGAAATAAAAAGAGACATAGTCCACAATTAAAAGAATAATAAAAAAATAGTGGACAGAAGTAAAAAAACCACTGGGATCAAGATATCTGAGACAATAATATATAGCGTTCCCTACTAAACTGTATAAGGTATGAACAACAGAGAGTCCCAATATTAAACTAGTTGCAGGTGTGCAGTCACCCATAACTATAGAACAGGTACTGATAAAGGACAGACCTAAGGAGTTGCACAATGTTTAACAAGAGCAACAAATAATACAAAATGATTAGTTGCGCTGTTGCTGGAAAGTGATGATCTAATTAGGTTCTTTGATACATATCGCTGATGGAAAATAAAGAGTTAAAAAACTTCACGCCTTCCCCCCCCCCCCCCCCCCCCCCCCACTTGTTGTTTTCTTCTTTTTTTCTCCTTAAACACTTGAACTTACGCCAAGTCTTCCTCTTCCGTGACATCAGCTCCAGGCAAGCACCAAGTTCACGAGAATATGGAGGTTTTTGGTTGTTATTGTAGTTATTCTCAATGTATCAGAGCCAAACAATAGGACTGACGTGACATTTGAGTTGAATATTCTGATTTGATGTTGGACTTGATTTCTATTGGTTTGCATATAATTCCAAATACAGTCAAAGCTTCTCCAGTCTCTTTGTTCATACTCTGATTTCAATGTATGTCTCACCAACGTTTCATGTATTACTGCCAAACAATAAGAGTATGTACGATATTCTAAGTCTTGTACTGGCGTATTATTGTTTCCTGCGTTTTGTCTCATTATCTTTGTCTTCTCCTTGTTCTTTGGGCATGAAACTGGCTAACCCAATCCTGCGGAAAATTTAAGCCACAAAAAACTGCAAAAAAATGTCGTTAGGTTCGACATAGTACTGTATTCAAACATGAACTTCACAGAATGGCAGATTGTTACTACCAACGTGGTACGAAAAGCATTTGCTTGAAATCTGCTTGAAAATGTATAGTTTACCTAGGTCAGACTAACTTGGATCTGAGAACTACAATAAGGCACCAGCTTCCAAACTTTTACTTTGTGAGTTAGAATGTTTATTAACGATCTGGTGATAGCTAAGAACATGTTTTTCTGTCTGAGTTTTGAAATTAAAAGAAATTAAACTCTAGTACACATTTGTATCTGACACGATATTCAACGCTACAGAAAACTGAATTTAATTAAAAGCAGTCGTGTCTTCAAGAACCTGTTTACTTTGACGATCGATTTTACAAAGAGGTTATAACAGACTGACTTCGTTCACTGTATTTTCTTTGTTAACGTTTTCCTCTTCTTTACCTATCGCATCTTCTTACTTACTTACTTAGTCGTTCCCCTTCTACCGTGAGGTATAGAGGTTTGGAAGAGAGAGCGCCAGACTATCCTATCGGTTGTCTTCCTTCTGGCCTGGTTCCATTCTAGTCCTCGGTCCTTCAAAGATTGTCTAATGTTATCCTCCCAGCGGACTCTGGGTCGTCCTGGGGGTCTGGATCCCTGGCTCTTTGTTTCCCATGCCTGTCGTGGTAGCCGATCTTCTCCCATTCTGCAGACATGGCCAAACCATCTTAATTGGGACTGTTCTACTTGGATCTGCAGGGGGTGGGATTTTAGGCCTTGACGTATCGTCTGGTTGCGGACCATGTCTCTTCTTGTTACTTCAACCACCTTCCCCAGATACCTCATTTCTGAGGTTTGGATCTGACTTTTGTGGGTTGTAGTCATTGCCCATGACTCGTATCCATATGTCAAGACTGGGACATAGGTGGAGCGATATACAACCATCTTCGTTTTCGTACCAACCTCTCTTGCTGAGAAATCCTCGATTTATGCCTGGAAAAGTCTCCCAGCTGCTGCTTTTCGAGTGGCCAACTCTTCACTGATGCCTCCCTTTCGGTCTATGATAGCTCCGAGGTATTTAAAGTGGTCGACCTTCCCCAGGACTTGTTCTCCCAGCTTAATCTGATGTCTTCTTTCTTCTCGTGGTATCACTATGGATCTTGTTTTAGAGCTGCTTATGATCATCCATCTTTTCTCCAGTTCTTCCTTCCAGCTTGCAGGTTGAATTAGAGATGTGCCCCAGATTTAGCAATTAGGGCAACATCATCAGCAAATGCCAGCTCCGAAATATAAACCTGTCTCATCTTCCAGTACCCCACTGAATACTTTCTTGTTCTCTCCTTACATGCCTTAATGACATCGTCCATGAGGAGTATGAAAAGATAAGATGACAGGATATCACCTTGTCATACACCAGTTGTGGTCCTGAACTCTTCTGACTTACGGTTTGCTGTCCTCACATAATTTTTGCAAGACTTGTAGAAGCTCTGTATAGCATGAATCAGAGGTGCTGGAATGTTCTTCCTTGCCAAACAGTCCCAAAGTTTGCTCCAGTGAACCCTGTCAAACGCCTTTTCCACCTCTCGCATCTTTGCCATTATCTATCTTCTTTTTTCTCGGTAATGTTCGTTATCTTGTGGCAGAGCATGCCCACGACTCTCCTATATTCAACGTTCAGACCTAAAGGTCTTTTATATTTGGACATGCGTCCTAATATAACCGACTAAGATGAACGGGACGCGCCTCGCCAAAACTTTATTTAATACTTAAAAAAATACGACTCTCCTATTTACACATTTTTTGCTGTAAGAGAGATCCGTCGCTCACTGCCTTTCGACAATTTTGCTTACTGTTATTTAATACATTTTAAACTTGGTTAGACAGTTGATGCGCATGTGCAAAGCTACACTTTTAAGACACATTAACTTCTTAAGAACTATGATTTGACCTAGCGATAAAAATGAAAATATTTCCTGGACAGTGAGCCAAGGTCGGCCCAAGTCTTCCTACTGAGTAAAACAACAACAACACTTAAACATATTTAGCAATATACCTGTATCTGATTTCTCCAGTGTATCCAGCATCAAAAACAGCGTATACGCTATAGTACTGAGTAACTTTAAAAGTTAGATCTCTCACTGGCCACATGAACTCATCTAGATCTGGTATCATTTGTATGTGAACCACATCTGTCATTGCATTGCAGTCATTGAGCCTAGGTACAATGTCTAGGAACCCCTGCAAGATACCAAAGGAGACAATCTGACTACGGTCATTTCTAACCATCTTTCGTAAATGTTGGATGACAAACGAGTATTGTATAGGATGCGATTATGTGAGCATTACAGATGATGTACTGCTTATTCGGAGTAACCAGGAGGATATGCACACCATCATAGCTGGCAGACGCTGGAGTTGGGTTGGCCACGTCCTCAGAAGGGGCCCTGATACCATTACAAGAACAGCTATGCTATGGACCCCCGAGGGAAAGCGAGAGGCCGACCAAAAACAACTTGGCGGAGAACTGTGGAAGCTGAGATGCAAAGAATGAACCACAGTTGGGGCACTGTACGAAGGATGGCCGCCGACCGAGCAAAGTGGAATCAATTTGTTGCTGCCCTACAAGATGCCACCAGGCGTGATGGCCGCTGACTGCTTTGGCGGTTGGCGGTTATGGATCAAAGAAAGAAGACAGATGCTGTAATGCTCACATAAACAATAAATCATTTAATCGATTTCTATATCTTGGACTTATTTATTTCTCACAGCCAACGTTTTGCCATTTATAAGTACCACAGTTTGAGTTTCTGATAGATTGTACTATGGCAGTGTAAATGAAAATGCTACAATTGCTAATGTTTACATGACATTAAAAAAAAAATCAAAACAAAGATGCGTACAGTATTTCATAAAATCAACAGGGGACATTTTTACGATTCGCTCTGCCGAAGCCCAGATTACCTAAAGTTTTGAACACAGACTTAGGTAGACCGCGACAACATAATAGAAAGTCCCAATTAGACTTTGGAAAATGTAGGCAAATTTGTAAAGACACGTTTCTAACCTTAGGAAGACAAAGACTAAGCCGTACTAAAGAATGGAAAATTATCAATATGGAAATAGTTCTGGAATTACGATAACTGCCACATAGAAGGGTCAGTAGTAGGGAATGTTGGACTTAGGTAGCATTCTGGAGGAGCGATGGAGGAGCTATGGAGGAGCCGATGGAGGAGTTATGGAGGAGCCGATGGCGGGATGACTTTTTATATAGGGAAAATGTGGTAAGATGGCGGACTTGAGATAACAAGAAGAGGGGTATATGGCGCAAGATGGCGGATTTTTATATAAGGAAAATGTGGCAAGATGGCGGACTTGAGATAACAAGAAGAGGTTATATTTAGATAACAAGAAGAGGATAATAGGAAGACTTTTAGACATATATATTTAGATAACAAGAAGACGATAACAAGAAGAGGATAATAGTTAGAGGTATTTTTAGATAACAAAAAGACGACAGCAAGAAGATGATATTTATAGAACAGTTATACGTTATATTTAGACATATATTTATACGATATATATTTTACAACAGTTAGACGAACAGTTATACGAACAATTAGACGAACAGTTAGACGATATATTTAGACATACAACAGACGATATAGGTAACAAAAAGGCGTTTTAGTTAATATATTTTTATTTTATATTCAATAGTGTTTTTGTAGTAGCAAAATATATATATATATATATAGGGGCTAATAGCAGTATCAAACAGGAGTATATATGGTAATATATAGGATTACATATATATATAGTATTTTTTAACATTACATGAGTATACATTCCCAAATAATACATAGTGACATGAACTTTGTTATATACATATATATATATATATTGGAAAGCTAGTGTTTTCCAAATATACATTTTCACAGATTTATTTACAATAAAAATATCACAGCTGCAGGATAGACCTTGAGGGGAGTCGTCACGTCGTAAGAAATAGAGAGGTGTTGTGTGTGTGTGTGGTATTGTGTACAGACAGTTTAAATGTTGAGGGGTGATGTGGTGACGTTGTCGGGGTGTACCTGTCTTTTGATGTAAAAGTAAGATAGGGCATTGCGGTGTTGTTCGTAGGTGTAGATGGAGGATTTGTGTGCTCTGAAGCCGATATTTTCCCCACCCTGTGCTTGTTGTGTGTTGTGTACGTCTAAGAAAGTGTGTTTGCCTACTTTGTTGTTGTGTTTGTTCAAGCCTTTGGTGGTTGTTTTGTCATATTCACCAAAACAGTGATACGTCTTGCTACAGAGGGAAACCATCATTCTGCCTTCGTACTCTAATTTAAAAAGCCCCGGTGTCCGTTTGTCGAATAATATTTGTTCGCGGCATTTCTGACAAAGGCGCGCGTTTTACCCTCGCTAGCTACAAAGTCGGGTCTATGGTCGGGGCAAACCTCGGCGGGGAACCACTGGTGGTAGGAGCTATAAAATTCTCGTCGCATAGCGGGCTTAACAACGTCCGCTAGGTTATTCGCGCTAAGGGCCAAGGCTGTCTGTGTCCGTCTCGCACAACTGAAAATCTGACCTATCTACAAATTTATCTAGACAGTCGTAGTAAAATTCTAACATGCGTAATTTTGCGTATTGGTAGACGAAAAATCCTATCTGAACGGGCAGGTCCCAACATATAGTCTGTTTAAGTTTTTCTACTTCGAATATGTCGTCCGTCACTAACGTCATTTTCCTAAACCGGGGTGAGATTATTAGGTCAGACGCATCCTCTCCCATCGTGTACGAGACATCCACATGCTTCGCCTTATTGGTCAATGTTTTTCCATAAGCCGCGTTACCCAACAGTTTCATGGTCTCGCTGTTTATGGCGTAGGCAGGATCTGTATCACCCTGTCGACGCGCGTTGGAAACAGTGTCCCCAAACCGTTTGAAACACGTCACAGGTGTATACTCAATCACCTGGTAGATACAGGTGACTCTTAAGCCTTTGATTAAGTACCACCGAAGCAGAGGTGTCGTCAACAGAATTTTCTTGCCCACATAACTCCCGATCAACGTCCGTCTGGGGGTAGTCAGGAGTTTATGTTTCTCGGCGTATTCCCGCATGAAAGGTCCAATATCTTCCCTCGTTACGTCAACATTCTTAAAAATGGGCGTCATTTCCGAGAAATGTTCTTTTAAAGAGTCGGGGACATGTATGTCACACTCGACTAGACCAAACAAGGTCTCGTCTAGCACCGAGGTGAGAATATTCTCCTTTGATAGCGGGTACCGATATTTGGAGTAAGATGGTTTCTGGGTAGGGAAGGTGGCGTTCAGAAAACGACGGATTGATGGATCGGTTTTCTTCAATGCCTGCCACTCGCATTCCCACATTTCTACCAATTCGACGTTGCAATCATCCCGCAAATAAGAACTTATTTCCACCGTCTTTGCGTACAACTCAGACAAAGGTTTTTTGTTAACTGGGTTAACGTCACGACCGGCGGTTAGTGGGCAGTTAGAGTGGCCGTGGAATAGACACCCATGGAACTGGTAGGCGGTACGAGAGTATTTGTCCCAACCGTCTACCCTAATGCATATATCACCCAACGCCTTCTCACACCCGTTAAACTGGGTTTTTAAGGTCACTTTATTTTGGTGGGAGACCCAAGCCAAATAATCGCGGCACTGCACGGTATATTTGTGAAGTTTGTGGTGCTTGAAACCATCCTCCATGTACCGTCTAACGGGAAAGTCAGTGGGCATTTTCTGCATTATCGCCCACAAATAAAGGGCGTTGGCATCAAAACCTTTAATGGATTGAACCGTTTTGCCACCTCTAATGCGGGTTTTGCCTTGCTCGTGGAACCTGTGAAAAATAATTGAGGGTCCCTCAACTATGTTTTGGCGCAAGGTGTTATGCAAATCTGCCTCCTGCTTCGAGCATAAAGAAAACATGACGTTGGACGGGAGTGTTTTGAATAGGTACTTTAACGTGACACCGGGCACGGAGATCGCATCTTTAAACATGTCTACACCTAGGTCCGCGTAAAAACTAACTTGTCGGCCTAACGCTGCCAGGAAGGGGACCACGTATTTATTGTTGTACCACGTCAGGAAATCGCGCAACGTGGTCATGTGGTTATCGGCCCACACCTTCTGGCACTCGGCGTACTCGTCGACGGAAATGTTAGTATTTTTAAGGGCGGAAAAAAATGCCGAGTGGGGTGGTAACGCGGTTTCGTCTAACTTTGCTAAATCTGTTATGTATTCATAACAGAAAAAGCCTTTGGTTTCTTTAACATTGTACGCGGCCAGATATTTGCTATAGCTAAATCCGGGGGCTAGGTAGTTGGCTATATCTAAAAACTTTAACTCGCTAGTGGCAATACACATAAAATTATTATTTCGCTTGACTAAAAATGTGAAGTCTTCCCCCATGAAATATTTGATTAGAAAGGGTTTGATCACATTCACGTCGTAGCTGCCCCAAATAACCCTCTAATCTAGCAAGGAGCCCGTCTGAATTACCGATCGTCTCTAAAGCCTCGAGTTGCATGCAAACACCGTCAAAATACGCACGCAGAATCTCGTAAGAGGCCGCGGTAATTTTGAGCAGATGGTCAGCCATCCTAGTGACCAACTCCTGTGGATCACCCTTTGTGATAAAACACACGGGGGCTTCAAAACCGGGGACGTTAGAAGCCACCGAACACGACAGGGGCACGTGTTTGGCTGTATAGGTAGTGGCATTACCACTGGGCACTACAGTATTCTCAAAAAAACACTCATAGTCAAATGATGCCCGGTAGGGAAAGACGAATTTTGTGTCTACATCTATGCCCTGCTCCTCGATTAATTCCCAAATGGTCTCTGGGGGATTATACACACCACCTCTAAATATTTCTCTTCTTTTAGAGCCGGTACAGGTCTTTTCATGGCGCTCCATAAGCCAATACTCCTCCCACAACTTACCGCACTCGGGACACGAAAAAAAGTTACTGGCCCTATCGATATCTACAATGTACATAAAATGGTTCTTAAACATTAACAGACGCAGTGTATCTGGAAAACTATCGCTACCTCTAAGTTTGGGGGTCAGGTTTTCCTCGTCGTCAAACTCGAAAACGTCAATATTTACATTAAAACATTTTTCTAATTGGGGCATATCGATTAAACTAACCCCGGGGAAATCGATGAGGGACGTAAGTCCCTGCTGTGTTTGCCACTGTTCGACTAGCCGGCGCGTGGGTTTTCTAACATCTTTAACGGCACCACCCCTAAAAACGGCTAGACACCTAAAAAAGCAAAAGTTATCACTGTATGGTTTTGAATGTGAATCGTGTTGTAGTGTATGGATGTGGTTATTGTCCGTGATAAAGGAGGGAATGTCTTGTATGCAGCAACCAATGGGAAAGTCTTGAATGTGGTATAGATAGAAAGAAGCCGCTGGAATGGCTTCGACAAAATATTTTGTGTTTGGTCTGTTTAACTGTGCTTGTGTGACAATATCGCTGTCGTGTAACTGTGAGAGAAAAGCTTTGAAATCTGTAATATTGTTGACTAGGTGAGGTTGATCTAAGACGATCGCGTTGTTATGTGACGCGTGATAGAATCTTAATTCGTTTGTTTCTCTGTGGCGTAAGATGATGTGGAAACTGTAGTTTATTTTGAAGCGTTTTGTTTGTTGTGTGAATACAGGGAGCAAGAGACGGTCCCCGTCTATATTTTGTGTTGGTCTGTGGAAGAAAGTAAAAGTGGACAGATATTTATGTTTATTGGAGTGTGTTTTGATTGCATTCCAGTTATCAATATAGACTGTTCTTATGTCAGCCTGTAAGTCTTGTAAACTGTCTTCTTCAGTGCGCAGACGTGGTTTTTTGATATGGGACTGGTGGGTACTGTTCATGGGACGTTTTTTGGTCTGGCCTGTTTTTGGTGGTTGAGATGGGATGGGACTTGAAGTGGGTCCTGTATGTGGGGTGGAAGTTGTTGCTGTTCTCATTGAGTCTGTGGTGCCTGCTGCAGTAGATGATGATGATGTTTTTGTGTCTGATGATGCTGAGTCTATTGTGGTACCTGATGTTAGTGTCTGTTGGTGCGCTGTTGGTATTCTCGATGTTGATGATGATGCTTGGTCTGTTGTGGTCCCTGCTGGTGATATCTGTTGGTGCGATGATGATGCTTGGTGGGTTGATGATTCGGCGCCTGGTGTGGCACCTGATGTTGTTGTGAGAACAGTCTGATGTTGTTGGTTTCTGTGAGCCTGTAAACTATCACCACGGGTAAATTGTTTGTCGCAAATGTCACAAGAAAAACATGGTAGTGAGGGCACTGTCTTGATGTGACGTGCTAAATTGTCAAGGCGAGTGAATGTTTTGCCACATCGGGTACACAAATTGTTCTTCACCGTTTCAGTAGTGGTCCCCACTGGCGTGTCTATAACAATAGCGGCCCCCGGTGCAGTGGCTTCCACTGTGGGGGATCTCGGGGCCGCTGGGCCATGAAAGCTGATGATGTGTTGTTGGAGTATCTCAGGACTGGTAAATATTTGAGGACAGACACGACAGGGGTGATTCTTGTCTGTATGGACCGAGGAGATATGACGTGTTAGGTTGCTTTGACGAGTAAACGAACGACTGCATTGTCCACAAACGTAGCCTTGAATTGATGACATCTATTGATTAGAAACAAGAAAACATTACTCACACGTAAAATTAAATACATATAACAATCAGTTAAATAGAGAGAAAGAGAGAGAGAGAGAGAAAGGGAGAGAGAGAGAGAGAGAGAGAAAGAAAGAAAGAGAGAGAGAGAGAGAGAGAGAGAGAGAGAGAGAGAGAGAGAAAGAGAGAGAGAGGGAGAGAGAGGGAGAAAGCGAGAAAAGCGAGAGAGAGAGAGAGAGAGAGACAGACAGACAGACAGACAGACAGACAGACAGACAGAGAATAAACACAGTGCTATTTCTTATTCTATACTGTTAACGGATCAAAAAAATGCCCCGCGCGCGGTGTGGCAAAAAAAAGATATCGATTAAAAAACCCAGCCTGTGCGTGACCCAACGAATTGATCTGTCGTTTAAAATAATGGAGATATAAATATGAACGTGTTTTGCTAGTTTCAATCAGGGTGACTTAATGTAATATGTTGATTGTATTATCTCTATATTTTTACATGTATAGTACTGTTAAAAAATATGTTATGTTCTAAATATTTTCTTTATTTCTTTATTATGTTAACACACAAAAATATTCCTCACGCTCGAGTTTAGTTTGTAGAAAGTATTGCACCATCAGTTGAAATCCAGGCTGAGTAAATGTGATTGAACAAAAACACTTGTCTAACAACAGGGGAGAAACACGGATAAGTGTTAGTCTTTTTTCCTAGTACATAATCGGTTAAGTCTTATCAAAAAATATACACGTTAAAATGATATGTCCGGATTTAACATAAAACAGATAAAAATAACAATTTAGTATCTGAGATAACATCTTAACAGATAAAAATAACAAGTTAGTATCTGAGTTAACATAAAACACACAGATATTAACAGTTAGACTAATCTGAAACAGCCTTTAGCAACACTGGCTAGTGCACAGACATATCTTTTAAATAGAAAACAGATATTTGTAAAGTTATTTATGGTATCCTAACGAAAACACTTATATTTTGAAACAGACTTTTAGCAACACAGACTAGTGCACAGACATATCTTTTAAATAGAAAACAGATATTTAATACAACACACGAATACACAATCAACTAAAACCTTTTTATAATTTTATTAAATAGAGATATTTTTACAGACTAACACGGAGTACCAAATACACAAACAACTAACACCTTTTTATAATGTTATTAAATAGAGATATTTTTACAGACTAACACGGAGTACCGAATACACAAACAACTAAAACCTTTTTATAATGTTATTAAATAGAGATATTTTTACAGACTAACACGGAGTACCGAATACACAAACAACTAAAACCTTTTTATAATGTTATTAAATTGAGATATTTTAACAGCCTAACACAGAACATGCTTAATCATTCACAGACATATATCTTTTAAATACAGAAAACGATAGAAATATATTTAACAGACGAATAATACATACGACGTAACACTCAATTGATATGACAAAACAAGTGGTTCTTTTTTCAGAAGGCTTCAAAAACGTTTGTTTCAGAGATGTGTCCGCTTCGGGTTCTGATAAATTAATGAGATGTCTAAAGCGTATGTCTCATTATATTACAAAAAAGTCCGCGCGCGTAACGGGGTTCAACGACCCTAATGTTTACCCACCTGTTAGCCTGCTCGCAAACAGTTGTAAATTATCACGTAATATTGATCGACCGGGAAAGAGTAATTATTATTTTCGTTGTTTAAGAAGTCTGTAATATTTACTCTGTGCAGATGTTATTTTCACCTGTTCTGAAACAGCTTGTTTCACATGGTAATAAAATTTTTAGACAAACAATACTGTTGGTCTAAATGTCTGATTTGGCACGTACGAGTATTGATCCACAGCGAAAACCGCTAGTAATTCTCGTTGATTATTTACCTAGGCACAGCTGTACAATGTTCCAACATAAAATTAGCGAACTTTATTTGTGATACGGGCAGATGTGTTGATGAGAAAGAAAGGCATTAGACAGACTGTTACGAATAACGGTTTACAAAACACTAGAATATTTGATAATGTTCCTCTGTATATAAAAATATATATTGTTTCAAAATACGGGTGTTGAATAATACTAATATATAAAAATATATCCAGAACTTAATAAGATACAAATGATATCTTTAAAAAGCAAGCTTTAAAATATATATATATGATAACTAAAAAGAAATGTACCAAACAAAGAGAGAGAGAGAGAGACAGAGAGAGAGACAGAGACAGAGACAGAGAGACAGAGAGAGAGAGAGAGAGAGAGAGAGAGAAAGGCATTAGACACATTTTAAAACGGTTTACAAAAAAAATAGAGTATCTAACAAGTATTTTGAAATAAACTTAACAATAAAGTGAGAAACACTGACAAGTTGAGAAAGAGAGACAGAGAGAGAGAGAGAGAAATACAGAGAGAGATAGAGAGAGAAAGAGAGAGAGAGACAGAGAGAGAGAGAAAGAGAGACAGAAAGGCTTTTAAAAATGAAAACATACACTTTTAAACATATTCCAGGGATTGTCATGTTCTTGACCACACAGTGATTCTCAAATTTTTGAACAGTGATTCTCAATACATGTTGGTATCAGGGATTCTCGTATTGGTTGGTTGAGTTCTTACATTTTTTTTAATTCTCACAATGTTTTACACAGTGATTCTCAATACATGGTGGAAACAGTGATTCTCACATTTTTTAGCATGATTCTCACGTTTTTTTTAGCACGAATCTTACGTTCTCACAATGTTTGCACGTTGTGTCTTTGATATAAAATAACTGGTTGTAAGTGAAAGTTATCATTATTAAATATGGACCCGAGATTTGCACATCCGTTTACCTGTTTAATTTCAGGGCCAACTGGCTCTGGAAAGACTGTTTTTGTCCAGCGTTTCCTAACACATATCAAGGATATGGTAACAGTCGTACCCGATGAAATTATTTGGTGTTATGGCGAGTGGCAACCCCTATACAATTCAATGACTGGCGTTCAGTTTATTGAAGGACTGCCCGATATTGAGCAGTGGACAGGTGATAAGAGACGGTTGGTAATTATCGATGACCTCATGAACGAAACAGATGAACGTGTAACTAAATTATTCACAAAAAAGTCTCATCATAAAAATGGTAGCGTATTTTATCTTGTGCAAAATTTATTTGGCAAGAACAAAGAACACAGAACCATTAGTTTGAATTCTCATTACATAGTACTTTTCAAAAATCCACGCGATGGGTCGCAGATTGTTAATCTAGCCAAACAGATGTACCCAGGTCAAACTGCCTATGTCCAAGAGAGTTTTAAAGACGCAACATCGGTCCCACATGGTTATTTGCTAATCGATCTTCGCCAAGACACACCAGACAATTTAAGGCTTTGTTCGCGCATATTCCCAGAGGAGCAACAACTTGTTTACGTACCCAAGTAACGAAATGGGAGAAAAAGTAAAAAGACATGCTGACATGTTAAAATTTCTAGGTACAGCCAAACCACCAGTCATCAAGGCTGTTATGAAAACAGCATCACCCGAGCTGGTAGGAACACTCTGTGAATGTTGTCACAACGTTTTAAAAGGTAACGTTACACTGACACCCAATCAAAAGAGACGTATCCGTCGTTACAAAAACACCTTGAGAGCGCTTACCAAGAAGAAATTGTCGCTCAAAAGACGAAAACAATTTTTACAAACTGGAGGTTTTTTAACTGCTCTCCTTACACCAATACTAACTGTACTAAAAGGGCTCTTTTAGATGGATAAAAAAATGATTTTGATGGATCCTCGGTTGTTAGAAAAACCTTATAGACCACCCGACGCTCTAAGAGATAACTTGGGAGAATTGGATACTCAAATGCAACTAGTCTTGGATCGACAAGATTTACCACTCGGTGACAAGGCTAGACTTTATCAACAAACATTACAGCGTTATTTGACTCGACTAGAACAGTACAGTCACGTACCTCTAGGTTTCGTGGATATTAAACAACCACCACCATTACAAACCAGCGAACAACCCACTGTACTTAAAGATGAGATCGTCGACAAAACGCCTCAGTCCCCACCCGTCACACCCACTAATCGAAAAAAGGTGGTGGCCAGTAAATTGCGAGAAACATCGTCGTATTCGCTCAGAAGAAGGAAAAAGACGCCAAAGTGGGAACCATGGCCAAAGAAGTGAATAAGATTTTAAAACAACATTACTACGACCCAAAACGCCCTGGATCTTATGGCGGAATCGCCCCCTTACAACGTAGCACTAAACTTAGTCGTAAAAAAAATTGAAGAGTGGTTAGGTCATCAGGACACCTACAACCTACACAAATCGGTGCGCAGAAAATTGAAACGACGTACGACCATTGCAGGTGGTATCGACCAACAGTTCCAGGCTGATTTAATTGACTTGCGAGGTTTAAAGAAATTCAACGATGGGTTTTCCTATCTAGTAACGTGTATTGACGTGTTTAGTAAATTCGCTTGGGCTGTTCCGTTGAAAAACAAGACTGGGACAGCGTTAGTAGCAGCGGTAAAAACAATTTTTAACAGCCGCAAACCGATAAATTTTCAAACAGACAAAGGCAGTGAGTTCGTCAACAAAACATTCTTAAAGTTTCTTAAAGATGAGAAAGTCCATTTCTTCACTACGGAGAATGAGGATACCAAAGCAGCTATTGTCGAGAGGTTTAATCGAACCCTCAAAGAAAAAACGTGGCGTTACTTTACCAAAACCAACAGTCTTCGCTACGTCGACGTGATACAGCAACTGGTCCACAACTACAATTATCTGTATCATCGGAGTATTAAGATGGCACCGGTGGAAGTTACCCCGAACAATCAAGAAGAAGTGTGGCGTACTTTGTACTCGACCCCTGACGTCATCGGGAGAAAAGTCTATTTTAAACCCGGTGATCGCGTGCGGATCGCCCAAGCCAGAACAGAAGAGTTGTTTACGGTCAGTCGACTAAACCAAACAAGACCGGTCACGTACGTCCTTAAAGATGATTCGGGTGAGGAATTGAAAGGTTCTTTTTACCAAGAAGAGCTGCAACGAGTCGGCGACAAGATAGTTTATCGAATCGAGTCCATTTTGGAGGAACGGCGAGGTGTTAGGGATGTAAAAGAATATTTAGTCAAATGGTTCGGTTATAACTCGTCATTCAACAGCTGGATTTCGTCTAAACAGCTAGCGAGATATCGCGACTGATGGATATTGAAGAAGACGTGAGCGCCCCAGTTTTGCGGCCACCCCCTCCCAAGACCCCGCGAACCTCGTTCTGGCCTTTCTTTGGGAAACTAGTCCCGCGACTAGAGATCGTTTTCATCTGTCAGATGATCGTTATATATGTCGTCATCGGTGTCTCGTTATTCAATCTGAGTCGGAGAAACGCAGAGGGACCAGACGGCAAGTTTTGGATCGCTTTAATGAGCAGTTGTCTGGGTTACATGTTACCTAACCCTAAGATAGGATGAGTTTTTACGTGACTTTACCCAGCAATGCCTCGATGAAAATATACCCAAACAATAACGCCGGTCACTTTTTCGTCAAATTGCCACAGACTATAGACTTGACTTCGCGTTACGAGGTCGGTTTGGTTGAGATTCAATTTCCCAAAAGTTATTTTAACGTGCTAGAGGATGATGTATGGATACTTTACGTTCCCAACAAAGAAGATGATTCTATGGTACTCACGTTGCCCGCTGGTCTATACACGTCACCCGATACACTGATCGACGAGTTGAATCGTTTGCTTTTAGCCACGGATGTGGATGAAAAAGCCCGAGTTAGATTCCATTTTAACAATAATAAGGCCACCTTGAATCTGTATGATCCGGAGGTTGAAGTTAGAATTAGCGAGACGTTGAAACACAGGTTAGGTTTTCCTGCCTCGCTCGCCACAGACATCGACCCAATACTACGAGGCGAGACTGAAGTACAAATGGATAGCGACATGAAAAATGTATACGTGTACTGCGATCTCGTAGCGGCGCGACCGGTTGGAGATGCCTCTGTCCCTTTGTTACGGATTGTTCCTATTTTGGATAGGACTAATGCTTCGGTTTTTAGGATTTATGACAAACCACACTACGTACCCCTGAGCCGTTTTTCGTTTGACGCGGTGGAAATCCTTTTAACTAACGACCAGGGTAAGACTATCTGTTACGTACATTTATTACCTAAGGGGGTAGTCTTCGGTCCTGCCAAATGTACGCACCAGTCTTAATATAGTTATATTATTTGTGCGTTCGATTGATTCACGCACTGACGTGCACAATGCAGTGTGAGTTGCTTTGGACGCACGGGTAACCTAGTTTAGGGATTCTGACGTCATGTTTTGTATGGGGCAGTACGGACCATGTTGATGTCCGTGGAATATTTCTTGTATTCGTGGCAAGTTTGTGGAAGCCATTATTTCTATTGATATATATATTGGTCTTCATGTCGAAGCCAATAGTGGAAGTATCATGTAAGTGTCGCCCCATTTCACATTGAATGTTTATTGATTTTTAATTGAAGTATCAGGCCGCTCCTAGTTATGGTCTAGCGGGGATCCATCGTAGTATGTCATTCCTAGAATGGACAAACGGAGTCGATTGCCTTGTTTGAATTACCGTAGAGGGAGGATACCTACGAGGAAACGAAGTTAATTGATTTTGTATGCTTCACATGTTTTAATATGCCGTTTCGCCAATGCCAAAGTCATGGCATGGATTTTGGGAGAGGTTAGTCAACAGAAGACTCTAACCTGATTGTATTGCCGTGTATGACTTTGTCTGGATTATATATATGCTACATAAGTATTGTATGAAGAAAGTCTGGGAATTTTACGGGTATGATATCAAAGATTGATCCTTGAACATGAATCCGTTTACCACGATAGACGTCCTTGGAAGAAGGTCAACGGACTTCATTGTAAATGTATATTAGAGGGTAACAGAAGTGATCCTCAGCTCACTTGGATAGAAGAGGACTTGATTGTTGAAGAATCTCCAAGAATTTAAGAGTATGATCAGCAACTTTAAAGTATGACATTTGCATCTGTAATCTGTAACCATGATCGTCTTGTGTGTTCCACTCTGTATGTGTCACGTTAAATAAAATATATGTACAGTCATCACAGACTTGTGTGCTGCCAGTAAGTGACCAGTTAAACACTACTTGTTGGAGTTCGTTTTGAAGAACATTTTCTGACATTTTTGTTCCTTTGCAACCATTCGCGTAATGAAGTTCTTTACCATTAGAACTGAACGATCCAACAGTAAATGGTATGCCAGTGTGGTCTGGAAATAAATAATTTCACAGGAACGTACTAAATCCAAGTATCGGTTGAAAAGAGGATTTGAACTTTCAAGGCGACAACATCTCAAACTTGGAACCTAGTGTGATGATGAATCAGAATCAACTTACGGTTACCAAATGCTCAAGGTCATCAATCAACCTCCACGTCAAGTTTTACAGTGACTGACTGCCTTGGGATCACCTATTCGTCATTATTACGTGCGAGCTGTTGTTATATACGCAGAGCGAAGTATTTTATCCTCAAACGTACATCCACGGAGACGAGGCACATTGTTTTTCCCGGCACACGCGAGATGAGTATAACGTGCTTTCGTTGTACATTTTATTACTTTTAGCTGTGCCTTCTATAGTTATGTCCATCTTTACATTTTCCATGTTATATGTTGTACATTCGTCGTGGGAGGTAGGGAGGTTGATCTGACGAACGAGATCCATCTCGAAGCCAATTCGGGCTCTTCGTCAGACGTTCTGTAGGGCTCAACTTGTAAGTTTCAATTGAGCGATAATTCCGGTCCAAGGCTAGAAACCTTGCCGAAGTTCCGATCGCTAATTGTTCCTTATGATAGTATCTGTTTAGCTGTTTCGTCACGTTTACTTGTTGTTTTTGGTAGTTATTTTTACTCGTATTAGTTTTATGATGAATTTTGTTTGTATTATGCGTCCGTCTCACCTTTCCTGTCGTTCAGTTTTTTACAAAACCTATGTTTTTACACTGTGTTGTCAATTGTCCTGTTGAGTATCTGATCGTAGTTGTCATCGTAAATTTTTACGATATTCTATTTTAGTTACACATTTCTATTTATGTTGATTTCTACGATTGTGTTCACTCGTCTTTGATTATCGTGTCTTGTCGGTAATGTTTCTATTGTCTTTCACGTTGTTGCTTTCATGACATTTCATTACATAAATTACTATATTGATTATTGATATATTTCATAACTATATGATAACAAAAGATACCGTTCTAGGACAGGAACGACGTACACTTGGCAAAGTAACAAGGTTAATTAATTTACATTGATTAATTATCATTTTATAAATCAAGAGTATTGTGACTACTTATAAAGCATAATGTATTCACTAGATTATTTCATTAAGCAAGCAAAAGCTCTTCAGATGGCTCCTGATGAAGCAAAAGCATTTGCACTTGCAGAATATAAGAAAGCTCAAGAAATAGAAGCAGAACAGAGAAAGTTAGAAACTTTAAGACTAGAAAAACTTCAATTTGAGGCAGATCAAAAACGGATTGAATCTGAGGAGAATGAGAAAAAAATGAGATTAACTGCTGAGGAGGATGAAAAGAAGAGGAAATTTATAGCTGAGGAAGAGGAGAAAAAAATGAGATTAGCCGCTGAATTAGAAGAGAAACGATTTCAGCGAGAGGCAAAACAGAAGCAAAGGGAGGCTGAAGAAAGACTTAAAATTGAGATGGAAGTTAAACAAAAGGAAATGGAAGTTAAACAAAAGGAAATGGAAGTTAAACAAAAGGAAATGCAAGAAAGAAGATTAATAGCTGAACAAAATACAAAACGACTTCAGCTTGAGATGGAAGAGAATGATAAAAAACGACAGCATGAACTGAAATTAGCAGAGTCAGAATATGAGAGACTTAGGTTAACTCAGGAAGCTAATTCTCAGAGAACTTTTGAAAGCCAAACTTCATCCAGACATGATCATTTTAAGGAAATTCACCTTAAATTACCTAAATTTAATCCCCCGTCGGATGACGTAATATTTTTCCTAGATAGATTTGAGGCCACTTGTAGGTCTTATAACGTGGATAAAACACTGTATTGCACATATTTATCCAGGTTACTTACTGGGGATGCTTTAGCAGTTTATCATACTACCAGTATTAATGAGAAGAATGATTATAATGCTCTTAGAGCCGCACTTCTGAAGAAATTTCAAATGACAGAAGATGAATACCGATTAAGATTTCGTACATTGCTACCGCAATCAAGCAGAAATTTCAGTGATTTTCTGTCACAAATACGACTAACCCTAGAAAGATGGATCGAATTATCCAAAATTGAAAAGTCGTATGAAGGTCTCTTCGATTTACTGATGCGCGATAAGGTACTATCGTCTGTAAATCCTACATTTCTCGCATTTTTACACGAACGGAAACCTTTATCTATGAAAGACTTAGAAGAACATGCAAAAAATTTCTGCACTGCTCACCCAACCATGGATCTAAGTAATGCACCGATTAAGAATGAATTGCCTGTTGCTTTTGCAGCACAACAAAACAATTTTTCACGAAATCGTTCCTTTAGTGCTGACAGGTATGTCAATAAGGGAAATAATTACAATTTTAACAATGATAACTTTTACAAATGGAAGCAATTTCAACAATCTGCTCCATTTAATGTTTCTTGGAACCAAACTCACAGATCGCGAGATTTTGGTAACAATAATTTTAAAAATAATCAAGGACATTATAATAAACAAAACTGGAGATCAAGATCTCAGGGTCCGCAAAACAGACAAGGTTCTTGGAATATACATTTTAAAGAACATCATAACTTTAATTATACAAATTATCGGACTCATCCAAATTTTAACTCAAGCAGAAACGACAATTATGGCAATTTTAATGCAAATAATCAAAATCGATGGCGTCGTAGAGATAGATCGTCGAGTAATACGGGTAGACATTCTAATGTCGCTTTAAGTGATACACAGGCTAACATTGAACAGGGTAAAGTAGCTGAAACTCACAATGCTATGTCTTGTTCTCTTGATTGTACCCAGGTGAAAGACTGTCCAGAATGCTCGACTCTTTTCCAGCCTAAGGCGATCACGACGCTGCGTTGCGGACATACCTTGCCTAGTCTACCTGTAGTCTGTACGGCTACTGCTGCGTCAGTACACCAGGGACAGGGCTCTCTTAAGTTTAACAAGGGATTTGTCAACAACATTTCATGTTCTCTCCTATTTGACTCAGGTTGTAGTACTGTGGGCGTCCGGACTTCGCTGATCAACCCAAGCTGTGCCACGGGCAGGGTTGTCAAGTGTGTGACTTTTGGTGGCACCGTTGAAACATTTCCCACTGCTATTATTGACCTTAATACACCATTTTTTTCAGGAAAGATCCAGGCATGTCTCCTTCCGAATCCAATTTGTGATGTAATACTTGGTCGCATACATGGTATTAAAGAGTGTACACCACAGCAAATAGCTGAATGGGAAGAGCGACATATTCAATCTGCAAATGCAGTAGTGACTAGAGCGCAAGCTACTAATATGTCGCATGATACACCTATTGAACCTACAGTTCATACCACTTGTGATGATGATGCTCCTATTTCACGGGAGTTGTTTGCAACTTTGCAAAAGAATGATGATTCATTAAAAAAAAATTTTCAGTATGTGAACAAAAATAATACCAGCAACAAACTTGCAAAATCTAGACATGACTTTATACTTAAAAATGGGATTTTGGTTAGAGTAATACGGGAAAAGGATTCATCCTTATGTTATCAGATCTTAGTCCCATCCTCTATGAGATCTCGTATATTACGACATGCGCATGACTCGCAATGTGCGGGCCATATGGGTTTTTCGCGTACCAAATCCAGAGTGCTTTCGGCATTCTACTGGCCAGGCGTCCATAGGGACATCACTCTCTATTGTCGGTCCTGTTTGATATGTCAGGAAGTTAAGGTACGGGGTCCATTTCATGCGGCTCCTATTCAAGCTGCGGACATCCCGATTAGACCATTTGATAAAATGGCTATAGACATTATTGGTCCGATGCTTCCATCTGCTAGAGGGCATACGCATATTCTTACGTGCATTGATATGTGCACTCGTTGGCCTGAGGCCATCCCTCTCAAGAACACTTCATCTGCCAGTGTAGCAGAGGCATTGATGTTAATCTTCTCACGCATTGGTTTTCCACGGAAAATCTTGTCGGATCATGGGGTTCAGTTCATTTCTGAATCCATGTCTCAAGTTATGAAGACATTAGGTATAGACAGATCTCTTAGTTCTATTTATCATCCGATGTCAAATGGGTTAATTGAGCGTCTCAATAGGACACTCAAGCAGTTGTTGGGTAAGATGACCCAAGACCATCCCCAAGACTGGGATCGGGTCATACCCGCTGCTCTGTTCGCGTATCGCGAAGTACAAAATCAAGCCACGGGGTTTTCTCCATTCCAGCTAGTTTTTGGCATGCAACCACGCGGTCCGATGTCGTTAATCCACGACTTATTGGTTGACGAGAATATTGAAGAGGAAACTCAATCCTCTTATGAGTATGTGATCTCTCTGAGAAAGAGAATCATAGATGCTTGTAGACTAGCTACTGCATCATCCGAACAAGCCAAAGAAAAAGCTCGTCTATTTGCAAACAAGTATAGACGTCTTCGCCAGCTTATTCCTGGTGACGAAGCTTTTGTATTACTCCCTGCGCATAACAATCGTCTTTTAATTACCTGGAGAGGTCCTTTCAGGATCATCTCAAGAATATCCGATGTCGACTACATCGTTGATGTTAATGGTAAACATAAAACCTTCCACATTAACATGTTGAAGGAGTATTACTCACGTCCTGATTATCTACAGTCAGTGTTCCAGGCAACTGACGATCCTACACCTCCTATTCAACACTATTCTAGTTTGTCAGTCATCCAAGAAGAAGAATCTTCTTTCGATGATGTACAACTACCAATACCAGTTGTACCACTCCATTCCACTGAGAAATGGAATGATGTTACAATCTCATCTACTCTTTCGGCTGATCAACGTCAGCAAGTCTCTAATATTCTACACTCGTATGAGGATGTCCTCACTGACATCCCAGGTCATACGTCAGTCATCCAACATGACATTATTCTGACTGACGATACGCCTATTCGAGTTCGCCCATATCCTATCCCTTTACACTTTCGTGATAAGGTTGATAAGGAATTGGATGAGATGCTTCAATTAAATATAATTGAACCATCTTCATCACCATATTCTTCTTCTATGGTAATCATTAGGAAGAAGGACAACAATATACGTCTTTGCGTAGATTACAGGAAATTAAACAAAGTTACAAAATTCGATGCGGAACCATTACCTCTTTTAGACGACTTATTGGAGAAATTATCTCATGCCACATTCTTTTCGAAATTTGACCTTTCAAAGGGCTATTGGCAAGTGCCACTCACTCCTAAAGCAAAGCCATTCACCGCTTTCTCGACGCCACGGGGTCTTTTTCAATGGAATTTTATGCCATTCGGATTAATGAATGCGCCAGCTACCTTTGTACGCATGATGCGCCGCATATTGTCTCATCGTCCCGATGTCATTACTTATATAGATGACATCTGTCTTTTCAGTGACTCTTGGGATGAACATATTCATGGATTAAAAGCTTTACTTTCTACCTTACGGGATTATAACTTAACAGCGAAACCTTCAAAGGCTTTTGTCGGTTTTCATGACATCTCATTTCTGGGTCACCGCATAGGTCATGGTTTCATGTATACAGAAGACAGTAACGTCTCTAAAATTTTAAACATCTCGGCACCTAAGACAAAAAAAAACAAGTTAGATCTCTTTTAGGACTAATACAGTTCTATTCAAAATTCATCCCTCATTTGTCTACTATAACTGCACCTTTTTCGTCTCTACTGAAGAAAGGCACATCTAATGTAATAAAGTGGTCGCAGGATCACCAAACGGCGTTAGACTATATAAAACGATTTTTTTTCAAATGAACCTTTTTTGAGGTTGCCTAACAAAAATCTCACTTTCATTCTTCGCAGTGATGCATCTTCTTACGCTATTGCTGCAGTTTTGATGCAGGAATATAACGGCACCTTATTTCCGGTGATGTACGTGTCCAGAAAACTTACGGAGAGCGAACTCAAATACTCCGTTCTGGATAAAGAGCTCCTCGCATTAGTATGGGCAATCACAAAACTGGAACGTTACCTCCTCGGCTCACACTTTGTGGTGGAATCTGACCAAAAAGCTCTTACCGCACTGAACACGAAGAACGTTAAATCATCGAAGTCAGCGCGTTACGCTATAGCGCTTCAACCATTCAATTTTGAAATACGAGCTATTCCTGGAGTGAAGAATGTGTTCGCAGACTGTTTGTCGAGATGCCCAAGCGAACTTGTCGAAACTAAACGACTTCCAGATGTTGAAACATCCTCACCGATAACATGAATAACTTTGTACATTATCATTGATTGTACATCTATAAAGACTGTTTATATAACTGAAGTATTCGTATAAGTATAACTTTCTGGATATACTTACTTATAGATTATAACATTACTTCTTGTGTAGTAACATTTTATTAATACGGGAACATTGATACTATAGTAACGTTTTATTAGAACGGGAACAGTGGTATTAGAGTAACATTTTATTAGTACGGGAACATTCGTACTACAGTAACTTTTTATTAGTAGGGAAACATTGTTAAGAGCGACAAATATACATTTGTTATTCCTATGGAACATATTACATTACATATCGTGTTCGAGAATATATTTTATCGTGTATGGAACATTGAGAACATCGTCTCGTCGATTACTAACTAGTTGTAACTGAACATTGACAATGATTGATATTGGAATTACTTAGAATATATTAGTAACTGGTTATTTGTTAGTAATTAAGAAATATATAAATTAGAATAATTCAATTTAATCTATTTAATTGATTATGGATCACACACATACTAACTTTCTTAGTTGTCACGTAATACCTGCATTCACGGGCCTTAGTTATGATATCTCACTGTTAGATCACTAGTCAACCGTACTAGTGTTAGAAAACATTAAGGGTGTTGATTCTTAAAGTGTTTAATTTTGCATTGCTTTATTTTTGCACATTGTATTTTCAATTTTCTGTTTTATTGATTCTCTTGTCATTGATTATCATCAGTGTTGCTGTTCATTTTCATTTTTGAAATCATATGTTTCAAATTTTTTTTTGAAAACTTAGTTGAATTTTATTATCATCTTTTTTTAATGGTTTTTTCATTTTTCATTTTCAACTTGTTTTTACTTCGAATATTACCACATCGTTCCAAAGTAGGTCGATTGTGGATGTGTGCTTTAATGCATACTATCATTTAGTTATATTGATTTCGTTTAATATTCTTTTCTTAATATGGTATAACTTTATGCATTTCAGATATCTTGTTGTAGTTTTGACTCACCTCTCTCGGTACTAAGTTCAAAAAAAATTAATAGAATTAATTTTTTTAAGGGGAGGTAATAAGGGAGCTGTTACGTACATTTATTACCTAAGGGGGTAGTCTTCGGTCCTGCCAAATGTACGCACCAGTCTTAATATAGTTATATTATTTGTGCGTTCGATTGATTCACGCACTGACGTGCACAATGCAGTGTGAGTTGCTTTGGACGCACGGGTAACCTAGTTTAGGGATTCTGACGTCATGTTTTGTATGGGGCAGTACGGACCATGTTGATGTCCGTGGAATATTTCTTGTATTCGTGGCAAGTTTGTGGAAGCCATTATTTCTATTGATATATATATTGGTCTTCATGTCGAAGCCAATAGTGGAATATCATGTAAGTGTCGCCCCATTTCACATTGAATGTTTATTGATTTTTAATTGAAGTATCAGGCCGCTCCTTGTTATGGTCTAGCGGGGATCCATCGTAGTATGTCATTCCTAGAATGGACAAACGGAGTCGATTGCCTTGTTTGAATTACCGTAGAGGGAGGATACCTACGAGGAAACGAAGTTAATTGATTTTGTATGCTTCACATGTTTTAATATGCCATTTCGCCAATGCCAAAGTCATGGCATGGATTTTGGGAGAGGTTAGTCAACAGAAGACTCTAACCTGATTGTATTGCCGTGTATGACTTTGTCTGGATTATATATATGCTACATAAGTATTGTATGAAGAAAGTCTGGGAATTTTACGGGTATGATATCAAAGATTGATCCTTGAACATGAATCCGTTTACCACGATAGACGTCCTTGGAAGAAGGTCAACGGACTTCATTGTAAATGTATATTAGAGGGTAACAGAAGTGATCCTCAGCTCACTTGGATAGAAGAGGACTTGATTGTTGAAGAATCTCCAAGAATTTAAGAGTATGATCAGCAACTTTAAAGTATGACATTTGCATCTGTAATCTGTAACCATGATCGTCTTGTGTGTTCCACTCCGTATGTGTCACGTTAAATAAAATATATGTACAGTCATCACAGACTTGTGTGCTGCCAGTAAGTGACCAGTTAAACACTACTTGTTGGAGTTCGTTTTGAAGAACATTTTCTGACATTTTTGTTCCTTTGCAACCATTCGCGTAATGAAGTTCTTTACCATTAGAACTGAACGATCCAACACTATCCCATTCACTAGCGGAGCTTCGGTGTTGACACTACACGTCCGAACTCACAAACGGTTTGATTTTGAATAGAAAAATGGTCAGACAAGTACCCATCCGACGAAACCCCAAGATGTATGAGGAGTTTTACTGCAACCAAGCTTTGCCATGGGATGCCAGTGTTTATCGGAGGCAGAAGTCAAAGAGGACATGATTTGGGTAGTTTTTTTCGGCGGGCTCGGTCGCATGGTTCTCCCGTGGTTAAAAACTGGAGGCAAAGCTTTACTCAGAGAAGGGCTTGGGACCGGTCTACAGGTCGCGAGCGATGCGTTAGCCAGTAGAAATGTTGGCGAGGCATTTCGCGAACGAGCCAAGGAGTCGGGTCAACGTTTATTACAGGGAGCCGTTGAACACCTCACCACTAACCAATCGGGTAGCGGGCTTAGAAGAAAAAGAAAAACGAGAGCTGCCCCACCTGGCGAGCCGAAACGAATAAAACGCAGTAACCGAGCTCGACCTTCTCATTCTCACCAGAAGAAGCGAAGGTACTCTGATATATTTGAATGATGGCGCTTATTCACCCCAACTCGTGCGAGTGTCTTCACAGTGGTCTAGATTTGTTTAGCGTACCACCAACGCAGACAGCCGTAGAAGAGGGACAATTTGTGGAGATACATCCGTTGGCCGCCTTAGCCCCGGAGACCCGGTGGAATTTGTAATTTCGGGAAACGGTGAGGAATATCTAGATTTGTTCAATACTTTTCTGCACGTGCGCGCCAAAGTTACGTTAGCTAATGGTGGCGCATTACCCGCTGACGCAGAGGTGGCCCCGATCAACTATTACCTGCACAGTTTATTCTCCCAAGTCGACGTTTCACTGAACGACACGCTGATTACACCCAGCGAGAACACCTACCCTTATAGAGCTTACCTGGAAGCCCCGTTGAATTACGGGGAGGAACCCAAGCGAGGCCATCTGACATCGGCTCTATTTTACAAAGACACGCCAAATTTTATTACGGAAACAATTGGTGACAATAACAATGGGTTAAGACTGCGTCGACATATAGCGGCTGGTTCTCAGGACATTGATATGATAGGTCGTTTACATTCAGATATCTTTGCTCAAGATCGTTACCTGTTAAATGGTGTGACAGTTAAAGTAAAACTCACCCCATCTAAAGATGCCTTCAACGTGCTGGGACACGACCCCACCGCTGGATATAAATCTATTATAACTTATGCGGCCTTGGTTGTCCGGAAAGCCAAATTAAATTCCGCCGTCTCTCTAGCCCACGAGAAAGCCTTGGTGCGAGGTAATGCCAAGTACCCCTTGAAACGAGTTGTGCTAAAAACTTTCTCTATCCCTAGAGGTATGCTATCGCACATGCAGGATAATCTATTTCTCAGTCAAACACCCACACGGATCGTGATTGGACTAGTCACTTCGTCCGCTTTTAACGGGTCGTACACGTCTAATCCGTTCAATTTCGCTACCTTTGGTCTGATATATTTGAATGTCAGCGCGGACGGCAGAACAGTCAGTGGCAAGCCTTTGTCCATGGATTATGAACACAACCAGTACGTGAGAGCCTTCTTCGCGACGAATCTAGCTATGGGACTGGTTGGTAAAGACGCCGGCAACGACCTCGAGTATAGACATTTTAAGCACGGTTACGCCTTATACGCCTTTGACCTCACCCCCAGTCTACTAGACGGTGACCAGTTTGAGATGGCCAAGTCGGGCCCAGTCTCAGTAGAACTTAAATTCGCCGAGGTCACACCCAAACCATTACATGTTCTCGTCTACGCCGAGCAAGAGTCGATCTTGGAGATCTCGAAATCACGCCAAGTTTTGACAGACTACACTACTTAGACAATGAATACAGACGAGATACGGACCATCCTCCTGTCAGACATATTTGTTAAACGAACTGGGCTCGTTAAAGTGTTAGCTCGTGACCATTACCTCTACGCGTCGATCCGACCAAGACGGCTGCTTTCGTCATCAACACTGACCCTAGCTATTGCCCGGGTGACCACTGGGTCGCTCTATATTATAACGGACTTGGTACTTTTGAATATTTTGATTCTTTTGTCCTACCCCCTACACACTCGGACCTGATTAATTTTATAGCCAGAAACTCTACTCGACCTGTTAACTACAACACCAGACATTTACAAGATGTAGTCACCAACGTTTGCGGGCTCTACGCCATTTATTTCATCTTGATCAAAACACGAGGTGGTACTATGCAGCGGGTCCTACTACCATTTTCGGCTAGACAACACGCCAACGATCGATTAATTACGCGCTTAGTCAGACCCTGGCTAGCGAAACTCAACCTCACTTTCATAAACAAGGGACGAAATCAATAGACAGGTGTGTATTTTTCGCTATCGGGTTTCTCCCCAACACGGCCATATGTCATTGTTCCCACGCAACCACATCGACGAATCACGACCTGGCTAACACACGCTCGATGATCGACGAATCAAATCCTAGCTAGGGCACGCCTCAAAAAACCAGATTGAACTGGTATTCCTGCATATAAACACTTTTGGAGACACTCATACTTTATTAACGCCGTTATAACGACAGATACACCTCGTTGAAAATGACTTCTCCAACCAACTGGGTCTACATCAAGAGAAGTGATGAAATGCTTAAACCTTTGGGTAGTGGTCTGAAGGCTGCGTCTGTAAGTGTTTACCGAGGCCAACCTTTACTGCACGTGCGAAGATATTTTGGTGAATCCTACCTCAAATTTCCTACCAAACACGGCATTACGTTAACTCGATCCGAGTTTGACCATTTATTGACATTACAGAGTAAAATCCTCGCCGAATTTTACCGATTACAGCCACCAAGCATGGCTACCTATCCTACTACTGGTACCAGTACCACGTTTGACCAGTACATCAACTCCAGCTGTTACCAACCAACAGAACCGAGTTTGTTTCCTACCACAGACCTGGCCGATGTCACCAATCTACCCCCGAAGAAACCTACCACCTTCACTAACCTGTTTGACGAATACATGAACTCTAACTGTCCAGTATCACCAGACCCGAGTTGGTTTCCTACGACCACCACCACAGACCTGGCCGATGTCCCTAATCTACCACAGAAGAAGAAGAAACCTACCAAGCGATTGAGAGTTGTCCTTTAGTATTTGACAAAATAAAAACTATATTAACTAAAACCCCTTTTTGTTACCTATATCGTCCGTTGTATGTCTAAATATATCGTCTAACTGTTCGTATAACTGTTGTAAAATATATATCGTATAAATATATGTCTAAATATAACGTATAACTGTTCTATAAATATCATCTTCTTGCTGTCGTCTTCTTGTTATCTAAAAATACCTCTAACTATTATCCTCTTCTTGTTATCGTCTTCTTGTTATCTAAATATATATGTCTAAAAGTCTTCCTATTATCCTCTTCTTGTTATCTAAATATAACCTCTTCTTGTTATCTCACGTCCGCCATCTTGCCACATTTTCCTTATATAAAAAGCCGCCATCTTGCGCCATATACCCCTCTTCTTGTTATCTCAAGTCCGCCATCTTACCACATTTTCCCTATATAAAAAGTCATCCCGCCATCGGCTCCTCCATAACTCCTCCATCGGCTCCTCCATAGCTCCTCCATCGCTCCTCCAGAATGCTACCTAAGTCCAACATTCCCTACTACTCCCTACTACTAGGGTCTCTGGGAAGATACAACGCACAACACTATTTTTTTTTTAAATTATGCAGTGTGCAAAATTGTGATAAAGATTAGATTATTATAGCAGTTTTGGGCGAGTGTGTAGAACAGATCATATTGTGTGCATTTTACAGAAAGTGTCATATCTTACAGAATAGTGAAAGGAAAATTTCAATCATCGGGTTTTAGTAAGTCATCACCTCTAGTAGCCTACTAGTGGTATATCTAACAACACACCTGATACGATGTATCATAAGATTGTCTGGTTGGCTGCATCAATGACAGTATTCCGTCGCCTCCACAGATGAAAGCAAACCTGAATAGATGTTAACGTTGTCGGCGAGATTGTCATTAGATATCACAATATAAGTAGTTTTAACGTCAGAGTTCTGCGTAATTAGACCTTTGCCCCAATTATGTCTGATCTGCCACATCCATCTCAGCCAGTTGATGGTTCGTGCATGACCAGTTTCAAAGTTCGCATACTCAGTTGGCTTAAACAGATCCTTCTCTGCCATCAATCTTTCTCTTTCTCACGTAAGGTAAACTCCCCCTCCCTCCCCTAAAGTAGTCCGAGTTATGTTTACATGATCGAGGCGTGCCATTTTTGACAGCTGGTATGTTTTTTTCCAAAATGTGTCCCACAGAAATGTCCAATAGGTCTAACTAATTGGAATAATTTCTGTATTTACTGTCGTAAATTTATTTGAGAGGAAGAGTCTTGGAAATAGTGGTCCTGTTTAGAGTGGAGAATGATGGAAAAGGCTATGTGATAGTAAGGGTTTTAAAAGTAAATAGTTGATTCACAGAGTGCTGGGAAGAGTAAGGACAGACTGTTTTACGACAATTTGCCTCTCAATTCTACTCAAAAAAAACTCTTCTGGACAAACAATTATTTGCCAGTTTCCAGACTCACAACTACGCTCACACCGATTTGGTGCTTCAGACACACAGACGCACGTGAATACAAACTACGATAACGAATATGGGAACGTTTGGGTTTGGGCCTGCCAACACAAATGCTAAAAGTTTTATTCCTTTTATTTAGCATTAAAAAAAACAAGTCACAAACAATTATCAATTTACATGCAGAAATCGAAGTTTCAAAATACAAAAAAAAACAAGGAGAGTGGGGGGTTTGTTGAAGAGTAGTATTCAATATGCCCTTCCCTCTTGTACAGAAAAATGGAAAAAAGGAACCCGGTCCAAATGACAGGTAGTTAACAGAAGTAGATAAGTTAACCCAACAGTCAATTAATCTATCCTGAAAAGAGGGATTAGGAAACTAGTCCTATTATCTTTAACTGTTTTCCCTTCTACTAAGCAGACTAGGAAGGGGAAATAACAGAGGTTAAGAAATCCCACTTATAAAGTGAACCATGTAAGAAATAAAATAACAACGTGTCTACCAGGTACAGCAATTAAAATAGTTGCGCATTAATCTCCTTTTAGTCATGCACGCACGTGCTGGCTAACACACAAACTCACACACAGACTTACCGATCTTGGAAGCAGGCAATCCATAGAATTATACCCCCAAAAAAACTCATCAATTAACATTTGACATATTGAGAGTGTCTGTTACTTCAATGTCCGGCCCCAGATTTAGCGAGGTTTGGCTGGTAGCAAATATTCCCGCTTATCGCCGGTCGTGAAGACTAAATGTTCTTGTGGTTTATTTTTCTGATATAAAAAAGTCTATGGGATGGCACCGTCGCAGGTAGATACTGGTGAGAATGGGGTGTGGCTTCTTAGATTTTTCCGCTGGTGGTGAACCTTCTTCTTTAAAAATCCCGAGGTGACTACAACTGTCCAGTGAGGTAGGTTTTAAATCCAGTGAGGAAAAATAAGTACCGTCACAGTTCATGTAAATATGTACTCTCTCTTTCTCTGTGTAGCAGTAATTTTAATTAAAAAAACTCTGGCGATTGTTCTTCTTCCAGTTACAACTTAATATACTTGGTGAGGTGTTTAAATTTGTCAATGGGGGTACTTTCTTTCTATTAATTTAGATAGCTGGATCCCGAACATAGGATCGCCTCAAAGATTTAACAAGTATCATTTCCAAAGCGCGATAAATTTACAGTTAACTATTTACACACTCGCGTCTATAATTTTTATAAAATTCAGGAAAAACTCCACGCGAATTTAATAGTTAAAACATGCGTAAAAACTAGAACTAAACTCAATTAAATTTAGTTATAAATTCCCTCGCGTCTTTAAATGTTACTTTAAGTATCTATCATTTTGGGAAATAGTATAATAGATATTTCATTACCTATTCCACTGGAACTATTTGAGATAAGTTTAATTTAATAGCTTTAAGTTAATCACAAAATCCAGTGAAATAAAATGAATGAATGAACTAGACCACTGATCACTTTAAAACAAATATATTATACCGTTTAGCACAGAAGAGAATTCACTGCAAATAAGTTGAGTATCCAGAGTGAATCAAACCGGATTTCACTATGCTAGTGCTTCTGTCAAGGTCTGGCGAAACGAGTGATAAAGTTGAATTTCTCAGTTCCTGTATATATCTAACTGGAATGAAAGTTAAATGGTACGTGTTATAATCTAACACCTTTCTTCATCTCAGGAAAAATCGAGGTACTACGCCGACATGCTAACCGCGATTGCCCCCTGGCTTCCGATCTCCGTCTCTCCTGTTTCTCAGTCTTTCGGGCAAGTCTGCCGGTTGCCACAGAAGTGCGAGGTCTGCAAGAAGCTTTCTTCGTCTACTCTGGTTCGCACTGCCGTGTCATCTTCCTGCGAGACGTTGCTCTGTTCGCTGCCTCCGCTTTCTTCTGACCGCTCTGGTCCATCTTGCGAGCGGTTCAGTGTTCGCACGATGAGAAATTCCTGCGAGAAACTAGCTTCTCTGTTCTGGGGATCGTCTCAGTGTCTTTAGATCTCATGCCGCATACTTAATGAGCCCCGATGAAATCGGTTCGCTCTGGAGAAACAAAAAAGTTACAATAAATGTTCAGGGGTTCTAGTGTTATGAAAAGCTAAAAGTCCCTTTTATGATCCATCAAATCGTGGAAAATTCACTTGTCGAACTAGACGTACGTCACATTTACAAACAATGATCCTGTTTGCGCCACAGTAAACGTACGTAAGTAGAGGAGAAATAGATGAATAGGGTCACAGACGTTCCCTCGTCGGGTTGGAATCAAGTCATGTTTATGATTGTGGATCTAAAATGTAAGATATGTGATGAGCTTACTTTATATTACATTTGTTCTTCCTCCATGACTTGACTTTGATCCACTGTCATTGAGCGTCACCTCTTGGTGACCTTCTTCCTCCATGACTTGACTTTGATCCACTGTCATTGAGCGTCACCTCTTGGTGACCTTCTTCCTCTATGACTTGACTTTGATCCACTGTCATTGAGCGTCAGCTCTTGGTGACCTTCCTCTATGACTTGACTTTGATCCACTGTCATTGAGCGTCACCTCTTGGTGACCTTCTTCCTCTATGACTTGACTTTGATCCACTGTCATTGAGCGTCACCTTTTGGTGACCTTCCTCTATGACTTGACTTTGATCCACTGTCATTGAGCGTCAGTTCTTGGTGACCTTCTTCCTCTATGACTTGACTTTGATCCACTGTCATTGAGCGTCACCTCTTGGTGACATTCTTCCTCTATCACTTGACTTTGATCTATTGTCACTGAGGTCACCTCTTGGTGACCTTCTTCCTCTATGACTTGACTTTGATCCACTGTCATTGAGCGTCACCTCTTGGTGACCTTCTTCCTCTATGACTTGACTTTGTTCCACTGTCATTGAGCGTCACCTCTTGGTGACCTTCTTCCTCTATGACTTGACTTTCATCCACTGTCACTGAGCGTCACCTCTTGGTGACCTTTTTCCTCTATGACTTGACTTTCATCCACTGTCATTGAGCGTCACCTCTTGGTGACCTTCTTCCTCTATGACTTGACTTTGATCTACTGTCATTGAGCGTCACCTCTTGGTGACCTTCTTCCTCTATGACTTGACTTTGATCCACTGTCATTGAGCGTCACCTCTTGGTGACCTTCTTCCTCTATGACTTGACTTTGATCCACTGTCATTGAGCGTCACCTCTTGGTGACCTTCTTCCTCTATGACTTGACTTTGATCCACTGTCACTAAGCGTCACCTCTTAGTGACCTTCTTCCTCTATGACTTGACTTTGATCCACTGTCATTGAGCGTCACCTCTTGGTGACCTTCTTCCTCTATGACTTGACTTTGATCCACTGTCATTGAGCGTCAGCTCTTGGTGACCTTCTTCCTCTATGACTTGACTTTGATCCACTGTCACTGAGCGTCACCTCTTGGTGACCTTCTTCCTCTATGACTTGACTTTGATCCACTGTCACTGAGCGTCACCTCTTGGTGACCTTCTTCCTCTATGACTTGACTTTGATCCACTGTCATTGAGCGTCACCTCTTGGTGACCTTCTTCCTCTATGACTTGACTTTGATCCACTGTCACTGAGCTTGATTTGGGCAGCATTTTTATTAAGTGACAAATGTCGAGATGTTGTCACGTGCTGGCCTTTGAAGCATGTATAAACTGCTTAGACAGTGCAGACTACGCTGGCTTGGCAATGTCCGCAGCATGGAAGATGGTCGTATCCCGAAATATATCTTCTATGGACAATTGTCAGATGGCAAAAGAACAGTTGGACGACCACAGCTGAGGTTCAGAGACGTGTGCAAGAGAGCGAGATGAGGGCACTGGACATAAATCCAGCAACCTGGGAGGATGAAGCTGCCGATCGTACCAAGTGGTGATGCTATCTACGGTGTCACCTCAGTTTGGGCGAAAAGAAGCTCAAACAACAAGTAGAAGAGTGGAGAAAACGTTGAAAGGAACACCAGAAAAATACGCAGCCGAGGTCTCTCGCCTCATGGGAGCATTTCCATAGTCAGTTATGACTGAAGGGGCTAATATTTATTTTCTGAATGTGGATATGTGTGTGCCCATTTGGCGAGCTCCAAATGTTCTGATGTATATTCTTGCCAATTCAATAACTCTCCTGTGTCAATCTGGTTATCTAAATGCATTGTTCTTTATTTTCTGAAAATGTAAATCTTCATAGTCGCGATAAGCTAATTACTGTTTCAAGCAAGCGTTGGACGTTATTAAGCAGTTCCCTTTTGGTAAAAAAAAATAAGTCCAGGACATTTTAAGAGCAAGGCACTAGGTGGAGAAGAGTAATACTGCTTAAAAAAAAGCAGTTCAGGTGCAAAGTGTAACACTTATTCATTAACACCAAAACAGACTGCAAGGTCTTTTATATTTCGACATACACACTAATATAACCATTAGACCCTGTGTATACGCCAGACCAAAACGAAGCTAAATTTTATTTTATTTTTTAAAATTATCATGCAGATTTGAGAATCCCAAATGGCCTTTACTCCCACTACACGTCCAAAAAGACAATATGTGCATGCCACGTTTATCTATTAAGAGAACTTACACAACGTTTCAACGTGATGGTACCGCTTGAGACTGTGTTACAAATACGATATAAACCAGGTGGTAGTATATACGGCTGAATAATGAATCCAGACTCTGAGGTCGGACCGGGCAGTGGTAAAGGTAGTAAGCGAGACGTGACTTCAGCAATGTTCACCTGTAGGATGAATTCCAGGCAATAACATTGTTGTACTCAAGTACAAGATTGGTAACAGAGCAAGGTAAGACAAAATTATTGTATCTAAATATTTCAAAATCAGAAACATGATGATAACAAAACTTAAATAAAACAGAAGAAAGTGTGAGTCACTTCAAACAAAAAAGAAAAAAACATTAATAACTTGATACCTTGAAAGCGTTATAAAATATTATGGCAAGTAATAAAATTTCTCTAATTAAAAATTTGCTATAACCTAAATAAACACATAAAATAAATCTACGACAAAGGAAGTCAAGTCGCAGAGATGCCACTCCAAAAATTTAGATTTATTCAGGATTGGTTTGCATTTTAGAAATCGCTTGGCTTTCGCTTGCTTTTTTTAGTAAGGCTAAAATTGCATGAGTGTGTTCCATACTGATTACTTTCATGGTGTCGTCATACATGAATCTACTGATATTTAAACACAGCAACACCTGTATATGTTTATCGTTTTGTGAGATAGGACAAATTAAATTTCAGCTGGATTTCTAGGTTTAGTTCTGGTGCGAGAGGAGAAAAACATATCGCTTACTTTTCTTCTTTACCTAACTTACTTCTGCCACGGTTTGCCTCCCCTTAGCAACAGTGGCCAAAACTCAGGAGTAACTAATGTGGGTCTTCAAAGGTTTCTACCTTCGCACAAGATTACTCTTGGCAGAGTTGTAGATAAAAGGATAATGATGCACCTACCTCAAGGGATTTTTCACAAGATATTAAGAAAAAGCGAGAACAATGCTGCATTGACTGAGCATGTTAACTCTAGTATCTGCCCTCAACTTTTGTGAAGGAATATGTAATAATATAATTTTAGCTTGTACAGGCCCCCAGCTGAGTTAATTCAGCAAATTTCCTCTTATTATTATTTAGCTATCTTTACGTGTATTAAGAAGTGGCCTGAGACATACGGATATAGTACATTCAAAATGATTAAATCAAGTTTAGGTTTGTCTAACATGTAACAAATTTAATAATCGATTGTGTTTTAACAGTTATAAAAATGAATATATGTTTAGAAAAAAGTATTCATCACAGTGAGATGTTATGGTTTTCGAAAATGGACAGTTCACTTGGCAGCTTTTAAGTTTTACTTAGCTGCCAATAGTTGTTTCTGCTCCCGCTGATGTTTGGGTCTTTGCAGATAGATTGACTGGATCACTCGCGTCCCTGGTCAAGATTTAATAGTTGCAGCACGTTCCAAGTAGAATCAGTAACCGTAAAGCTGGTCCCGCATCTCTAAGACCCATCGGATGATGGTGTCTAGCGTCGTCTTCAGGCCACTTATACCTTCACTTGTTCCAGAAATAGTACCCTCAACTGGTACCACCAATTAGTATGGTAAAGGAAGAGAAACAAATACCCTTTGAGTTTCCCGACGCATACTTATGTACCCCTCTATTTTCATTCCACCATCCCATCTATCTCAGAACATTTACCCTCTCTGAAAATTAATCTTAATCCCAGTGGGCGAAAAACTATCTTTACTTTTAACATTAATAGTTTTATATTTAACTTTATTTGAAAATTTTAACAATATAGTTTGAATATGTTTACATTTACATCGGTTGAAAAGGTTGTAAACTTTCATTAAAATTAGATTAAATATGTTTTACATTTGCACAGGTTGAATAGGTAAATAATATAACAAGTATGTGCATCGTTTCTTTCATCATTCCCTTCCTGCTCCATATGGAAGTTGGGACTACCTCTGCTTATGGTTATCTATAAAAAAACTCGCAATAAAGCAGTAACCAGCCCTGGCAGTGGTGGTTCATGAAATCATCATTTCATAAGCTGACGTTGCCTGCCTCAAATGACTGGAACACCCATTAACCCTTTTCACATATTAATATTCACATGTCAATATATACGTATATATTAGTTCACATGTTAATAATGACAAAAATATGAAATTCAAAATGTACAACTTACGCCAATTTTTTTTATGCTCACAGACTGCAAGCTCAGAGAAATAAAGGCTCATAAAAAGCCTCCATTCTAACTTTACGTGCAGTGTTGGATTGAGTAATGTAGCTTTCGAAGTGAAAACAGGAGTACGACACGGATACCCCTTATCAACAACATTATTTTTGACAGCCATAGATTGGGTGATGCGTCAGACAATACAGGGCAGTCTAAGAGGAATTATATGGACAACATTTTCTACACTGGAAGACCTGGAATATGCAAATGACATTGCACTACTCGCGCATTCACATCAACACATTCAAGACAAAACCGATAGACTGAATAAGTATGGCCAGCAGGTTGGCCTGACCATCAATCTGAAGAAGACAGAGGTCATGACACTAAATGTGGGCAATCCTGAGCCAATAACAGTAAGGAACCAGAAGTTAGAACAGACAGACACATTTACTTACCTAGGATGCATAGTAACACCTGGCGGCGGAACAAACAAGGACATTAACAACAGAATGAAAAAAGCGAGAACAGCCATTGCTATTCTCAACAACATTTGGAAGTCTTCGCAGTACAGCACAAACACCAAATTAAGACTGTATGAGAGCTGTGTACTTCCTGTGCTTCTCTATGGTGCGGAATGTTGGAGAGTAACAGAGAAGGAAACGTCGAAACTGTCCTCCTTCCACACAATCTGCCTAAGGAAAATTCTCCGAATCTTTTGGCACAACACCATCAGCAACCAAGAACTACTTATTCGGAGTAACCAGGAGGACATGCACACCATCATAGCTGGCAGACGCTGGATTTGGGTTGGCCACGTCCTCAGAAGAGACCCTGATACCATCACAAGAACAGCTATGCTATGGATCCCTGAGGGAAAGCGAATGAGAGTCCGACCAAAAACAACTTGGCGGAGAACTGTGGAAGCTGAGATGCAAAGAATGAACCAGAGTTGGGGCACTATACGAAGGATGGCCGCCATCCGAGCAAGGTGGAATCAATTTGTTGCTGCCCTACAAGACGCCACCAGGCGTGATGACCGCTGACTGTTTTGACGGTTTGCGGTTATGGATCAAAGAAGAAGAAGAAGAGCTTGGTCTAGGGTGTTGTTACTTTAGCAATAAGTTTCCACTTTGACTTGTGTTTCAGATTCCTCAGATTCCCGTTTTCCTTGCTAATAATGGTACAGTTTTTCTGGGAAATAATTCCTCAAGATGCTCATACAAAGTCCGGTCCGAAATATGAAATCAGCTACTATTCTTAACTCTGGCAAGGTCTGGTTGTCTTCTGGCGTGAGCTGAATTTACACAGTGCTTTCAACCTGACTTAAGTTTCAGGTTATATTGCCCCTTTCGTTCCTGGCACAGGATGTTTACTATTGGACAAGTCCCCAATCAAAAATGTAGTTATTTTTACATCTCGAGTGCCGAATAATAATTTCAAACATGCGTGTTTAGGATGGAGTAATTCAAAATATTTCCACTAGGAAATTTCTGTGCATTGCTGCAAAGGTCATGTCTTCAAAATATGGAATGAAAACATCCGATCACTCTCTCGGCAATGTTTACGCATAAGATATTACTGTCATCTAAAGTAATGTATTTGTAACAAGGTGCACAGGAATTGATTATGTCATTCGTTTCCGCTGAGTGCACGCCGACAGGTCGATAATTTATCGCGGGGCACTCCTGGGTAAGCATGACACGCGTTCACTATACGAATTTTGACCGAGCCCATCTTGGTTTTTACCTGCGTCTTAATCTCAAAGCTCAAAGCATAGATGATCAATTATCACTGAAGGGAATGTAAAATCGATAAGAAAATAGCTACTATCTGCTTGATAGCAGAGAAAGAAATGGGCCGACCACAGAAATTGTGTTTGATTTAGTGCACACAAAACGCGTAACTAAATACTGCCGGAGAGGAAAAGAGATCGACCAAACATTTATGTGACAAATTCGTCTTGGAATGCTACCCGCATGCGTGGTTCAGGGAGCACGCGGAATAATCATGTACACTTAGCTGTCGCTATCTATTTATTTGTCTCCTCAAATGTTATGAAACCCTGACAATTGATGTTTTAACACTTCTCACAGGATGGACTGACGTACATACAACATGGATTCAATGAATAAACGCGGTTAGGACGATCCAAGGTGTATACCATAAAACAATCTACAACAGAGCGAAATGTAAACATATCAAATCAGGCTTCACTCTCTGACTTTACGCGTCCGGCATCTTCAGTCATTGCCCTTTTTATTCGTTTTGCCCACATTTCCGTTGTCGGCTTTCTCTAACATAAAGTGCACTTAAACTGTGCGTGCTTTAACTTTATCCCCACGGATACCTGAGATGCTAACCTGCCTCGGAAATATACAATTCCTGGATACTGTGGCGAAACCACAATTCGTCCACCTGTTTGTTCTGTCTTTTTCCTATTACTATGTAAATTTTCCTTACATTTTCTTCCTTAGTATTAGACTGTCGCTGCGTAACAGCGCGCCATGTACTGTTGCCATATTCTGCTGTCAACACTTTCTGGTCGTTCTCCATGAACATTAAGATTGGTTAGAATTGAGAAGGGAGACGACTGCAGACTTCTTGGCGAGATGTTGCATCATAACCTCCCAGTAGGGTTTACACTTGACGTCAAGAATCATAAAAATGCCTCTCACAGATGGCGAAATTGATCAGATTGACCAACTCAGAGACTAGGAGGCGAGATACACCCGTTTAATTATTCGGGCAAGGAAACAAGACATTGTTATTGCGCACCATAAGGTTTCTGAACGGGGAATAGCTGACGATTCTGAGAACCTATGCAACCGACAGCGATAAAGGACATCCTATTTTTTAGATTAAATTTGCCACTCTTATATATATATATACTTATGATCATTATTGAGATGTATTGGTAGCTGAATTTTCATTTCATTGTAACATTAACTCTTGTTCTCTGATATATGTACGATTCGCAACTTCTCTTAATTCAGTCACATAACTACTGACTGTCTTTGTATCACTTGTGCTGAATAACAAGACGAGTTTCATCCATTATGATCTAGATAGATCTTTCCTTGGTCATCTAGCCCATGTTGTACCTCTGCTCCAACTGGAGCCAGGAATAATATAGATCTATCAATCATTATTTTCCACTTCTATCATTACTGAGTTCTACGTTAATAATCTATCAGCTGTTCAATCACTCTGTCTTGAATGCACAATATGTGTGTTTCTTAGTGAACTATTCTTGATACTTATTTAAATGCACATGTCAATATATTTGTTTTGGACAAAATAATGTCTATATTGTCCATGATTAACCAAGCATGACTGATAGAAGCGGGATAGTAAATAAAGAGTAACTTTCGCTCGGCCTAAGTATTGGTAAGCCCTCGTTGGTCAATGTAAACAAACAATAGCAGCCTGAGGACAATTAGTAACACTGAGGTTTACATTGTGAGTCGGGGAGGATAAGGAGAACGCGTGTACTGCTCGAACCTAGAGTTGCGTCACAGGCACCACGTTCCCTGCTTTTGTCAGGGACGTTATAATTATTTGATGGTCAGAAAATAGAAAGGGGAGGGAAGAATTTAAAAAAAAATAAAGTTTTGCCTCGATTTGGCGAGGCGTATCCCGTTCAACCTAGTCGGTTATATTAGGGCGCATGTCCAAATATAAAAGATCCTTAGGTCTGCGGAGGGAAGATAAAATGTACCTCAGCAAGAAACTTACGAAGCTTCCAATATGTGTAGATTTCAGTCTTAATGGTGAATACTAGAAAGTCCTTATGCAGTACCAACCAAATGTGCTGAAGTATGAGACTGTAGTGATCAGAGTTCCTGAGTTTGGACTATAGTCCATACAAACGATAGGACAGACCACAGCCGGGGCAACCCATTGAGTCAAAAAACGCCATCGACCCCAGAAGACCAACAAATCTCCCAAAAGAGCAACAAACATCTGTTGAGAAGCGAAACATACAACTTCACAAACTTTGAAACCAAGTGATGACACTTGCCTAATGTAACACTAAATGTGCAATAATACCAGTGTAACAATCATTCTGTATAGCGCGTGCATACCAACACTGAGGGGGAAAAAAACAAGATATTTCAATGACATTGGGTACTATAGACGACATTATCATCGATACAATTTTAAAAGGCAAAAACAAGTTAAAGATCGAATGCCTTAAACTGTAATGAATGAGCGTAACGTGTCATGAGAAGCAAATCAGCTAACGATCAATACTAAGTTTATAGTGCACTGATAGTCTTATACCACAATAATATAAACAAAATCAGGAGCAACAGTAAATCGGAGCCTGCAAAAGCTGCTGCCAAACAGCAGATGGATACTAGCAAAGATGATCCGAGAAATGAAATACCAAAACTAAAAGTTGCCTCTAAGTACGTTATTGATGTTCACAATCGACATCGTTGCTCTCAGGGCAAACCCATAAGGGCTCAGTCTCTCTCAGCTAATATCGAAGGGTATAAATGCTAATCGTTTACTGTTGAATATCGTCGTAACCCCTAAAGATGTCCGAAAACAACTTACATCGATGGCTTAAAGCATTTACTAACAAAAACGAAAGTCTTTTACACCATATAGCTACGATTTATAGATCAGGAGTAATCACGGAGTGAACATAAATAAAGATCGCTGAGAGTTATGCATTTAGCTCTCCATCTTGAAAATGGCCAACGTGTAACCCTAACAATGCCGCGGATGTTGCTAATAATCCACGAGATACTACTTTGATGGCTTTTTTTTTTTCAAATTGCGCTCAGATGATTATTTTGCAAGGACTTTGACGTATGATGAGGTTCCGGCATACTATACATTAAATAGAAATAAATTTCAGCGACGAAAGCAAGGAGTACCAGTTAAAGGACACCTAGGCGTAAAAAAAGTATTGATGTTGCCTTGGCCGTGGCTTCTTCAAGAATAGGTGCGACGTTGCTACAAAGTGGCAAAACGGGCCACGCAATGTTTAAGTTGCCATTCAATTTATGTCATGATGATCAAGGTTTTGTATGTCACATTAATAAACAGTGCGCCCCAGAAAAATTACTGCAAAAGTGTTCGCTCGTTGTGTGGGATGAGAGCACAATGTCGCATAAAAGTTCTGTCAAAGACCTGGATAGGACTTTGAAAGATACAAGAGGCGACAATGGATTCATGGGTGGTGTGACTGTGTTATTTGCAGGCGATTTTAGGCAAACTTTACCCGTTATCCCAAGAGGTACAAGGGCACACGAATTAAGTGTGTGTTTAAAAAAGTCTTTCATTTGGCCTGACTTTGAAAAACTTTGCCTCTCTTTAACAATGCGAGCTCTCAAATTTTCGGGAACGTCGATATGTCTCTCTTTGCAGATTAGTTGTTGAAAGTAGAATACGAAGACTTGCCTGTACATGGAGAGTAAATCAGTTTGAATAATACTCAGCTATGAAGAGTTGTTCACGATATCCAAGCGTTGATCAATTCTGTGTATCCGGACATATTATGATACGAGGGGCGTTCAGAAAGTAATGCACCACATCGTTTTTCTCAGCTAATAATGAAGATAGAAGCATGATATTTTGCACACTTCAAATATTCTTCTTCTTTTTCTTTGATCTTTAGCCCGCCGACCGTCAAAGCAGTCAGTGGCCATTACGCCTGGTGGCGTCTTGTAGGGCAACAACACATTGATTCCACTTTGCTTGGTTGGCGGCCATCCTTCGTACAGTGCCCCAACTCTGGTTCATTCTTTGCATCTCAGCCTCCACAGTCCTCCGCCAAGTTGTTTTTGGTCGGCCTCTCTTTCGTTTTCCTTCAGGGGTCCATAGCATAGCTGTTCTTGTGATGGCATCGCGGTCTCTTCTGAGGACATGGCCAACCCAGCTCCAGCGTCTGCCAGCTATGATGGTGTGCATGTCCTCTTGCTTGCTCCGAGTTAGCAGATCTTGGTTGGTGATGATATTCGGCCAAAAGATTCTGAGAATTTTTCTTAGGCATGTTGTGTGAAAAGAGGACAATTTCGACATTTCCTTCTCTGTAACTCTCCAGCTCTCCGCGCCATAGAGAAGCACAGAAAGCACACAGCTCTGATATAATCTTAATTTTGTGCTTGTGCTGTACTGAGAGGACTTCCAGATGTTGTTTGGACTAAAAAAGGCTGTTCTTGCTTTGTTCATTCTGTTGTTGATGTCTTTGCTTGCTCCGCCGTCTGGTGTTACTATGCATCCTAGGTATGTGAAGGCATCTGTCTGTTCCAGTTGCTGATTCCTTACTGATATGGGCTCAGGGTTGCTCACATTGAGCGTCATGACCTCTGTCTTCTTTAGGTTGATGTTCAAGCCCACCTGCTGGCTATACATATTAAAGTCTATCCGTTTTTTCCTGGATGTGTTGATGTGAATGTGCTAGTAGTGCAGTGTCATCTGCATATTCCAGATCTTCCAATGTAGAAAATGTAGTCCATCTTATTCCTCTTGGATTGCCCTCTGTTGTCTGGCGCATCACCCAGTCTATAACTGTTAAAAATAGAGTGATTGATAAGGGGCATCCCTGTCGTACTCCTGTCTTCACTTCAAAGGTTAGGTTGCTCTGCCCAATGCTGCACGTGAAGTTGGCATAAAGGCTTTTTATGATTGACACTATGAAGCTTGGAATTCCATAAGCCCTCAGTATTTTCCATAAACTGTCTCTATGTATACTGTCAAAAGCCTTTTCAAAATCAACGAAATTAATGTACAACTGTCTTTGCCATTCTGAGCACTGCTCTATAATGTTCCTGAGGGTAAATATATGATCTACATGCCAATTGTGTGCAGCAAATTGCACCGCAACCGGCCAAATAATACGGCTGCCCTAAACCGTTGAAATGAAGCGTGTTAGCAACTTGCGTTATAAACAGCGAATTGTAATAGAATTTCTCGTTCCAGAGAAGGAAACTGTTGTGAATATTCACAAGCGTCTATGTGATGTGTATGGAAGTTTTGCAGTCGACAGGAGTACAGTCAGTCACTGGGTTCAGAGAATCAAAGAATCAGGAAGTGGAGGTACGGAGCTGCTTGATCGGCAGCGCTGTTGACGTCTTGCCACAGCCACCAACGCAGAAATGTTTAAATGCGCTGAGGGCATTATTCTTACTGATGGGCGAATCACTACTCAACAATTGGCCTTACAGCTGTCAGTCAGCATTGGTAGTGCAAATGCAGTTATAAAAACTCTCGGATTTTCTGAGGTTTGCGCAAGATGGGTTCCTCGAAGTCTCACATATAACCACCGATTGCAAAGGAAAGCAATTTCTTCTGAATTGTTGGAGCGTTTCAATGCTGATGGAGAGAACTTTTTGGCTAAGATCGTTACAGGTGACGAAACCTGGGCACATCATTTTGAACCTGAGACAAAAAGACAGTCAATGGAGTGGCATCATCCGCAATCACCACGAAGAAAGAAATTCAAGACAATTCCTTCAGCTGAAAAGGTCATGATCACTGTTTTTTGGGACATTGAAGGTTTGATTCTTTTGGACGTTATGCCAAGAGGAGAGATAATCAATTCGCAAGCTTACATTAAGACATTGAGAAAACTCAATCAACGTTTTCGCAGAGTTCGGCCGCACAAGAATCCAGCAGACCTGCTTCTCCTTCACGACAATGCGCGCCCTCACACAAGTCTGGCAACATGGGAAGCAATCACCAAATTGGGTTGGACTGTACTACCCCATCCACCCTATAGTCCCGATTTGGCATCCTCTGATTTTCATCTATTTGGTCCACTTAAAGATGCACTCCGTGGGACAAGGTTTGAAGATGATGAAGAAGTGATTCATGCAGCGAAGAAATGGCTACATGATCAAGACAAAATCTGGTACCGGCTAGGAATACATGCACTTGTTTCGCGCTGGCAAAAAGCCGTACAATTTGATGGGGATTATGTTGAATAATATCGATGTTTACATGACATATCCATGTATATTGTATTTAAATTTCATGCTTTTTGAATAAACAGCTCCTGAGAAAAACGATGTGGTGCATTACTTTCTGAACGCACCTCGTAAATTTACAAAGTAAATCTACATTATGGTTTAAGGAAAGCGTATTTTAGGCACCTAAAAATGATACTGTAACTAAAATAAATAATCTTATATTACATCAGTTTGACTCTCCTTCCCGTACATACAAGTCCACTGATACCACCTTGCACGAAAAAGGCTTCGTACATTACGCAGTCGAGTTTTTAAACTCTTTAATTCCTTCGGGGTTACTGTCTCACGAACTACGTTTAAAAGTGGGTGTACCAATCATTTTACTCCTCAATCTTAGCCCGCCCAAACTGTGTAATGGCACTATACTATAAATAATATCTTTGTGAAGAAATACATAGTAGAGGCCACCATCCTGACAGGTTGTGGTAGCGGGGAGAAAGTCTGCATACCAAGAATCCTGATGATTCCTTCCGTTATGCCGTTCAATTTTAAGAGACTCCAATTCCCTATATGAGTCTGTTTTTCAATGACCATTAATAAAGCACAAGGTCAAACGCTTCACGTGGCCGGCGTCGACTTTGGCGATGAGTGTTTCTTGCATGGGCAAATGCATGTGGCATTTTCCCGAATTAGTACACCAGAACACTTATACGTGTTGTCACCAAGTGACAGTTCAACAAAGAAGCCTTCACTTAAATTATTTGCCTTAGAAGCACACGTCAATGCAACAGTATAATTAAAACCAAAAATGTTAAACCTTCCTAAAACGAATTGCACTAAACCCGACTTGCATCCATTCCAAAATGGATCCGGGCTAAGCCGGGTATTATCGCTAATATATATATATATATATATATATATATATATATATATATAATATATATATATATATATATATATATATATATATATATATATATATATATATATATATATATATATATATATATATATATATATATATGATAATTCACATTAGATTATATATAGTAAAACTAGAACTTACTGCTCGAATCTTCTCGGGATTTAAGCACAAACTGTGAAGATTAAGTCTTTGGTATATCATTTCCAGAGTCCATGTTGGCTTCACATTAGGCCATTCCAGACACAAATGTCTTCTGATGGAGACCTGAATAAACAGATTGTAGCACCGTGTTGACATACAATGTATTACTTTTGACGTTGTGGTTTTGTTGTTTTGCTTTTTATGGTGTTTTAATGTTGTGGAGTACATGATGAGAACAGTAAATGTGTTCTGTGAAGTTGTTGTGAGAAGAAAATAATTTTTCACTCTGGTGAGTTTCTGCTACTATTAATCACCTTTGTCCAATCTTTCATTCTTTTCGTCAAGTACTGTGGTATAAAACGCCCCGCTGTATCTGAAATATCTGTAATAATAATAATAATAGCATCTGTAATACGACTCGTGAATAATCACATCACAGGTTTCAATTATCTAAAAAGTCATGTTCTAAATTCTATAAATGTCAATGGCTAGCTACTGAGGAGGGTCCGATTGACAGAGTGGTTAGATCGCTGGTCTCTCGCGGCAGTCTACCAAGCTCTGCTATTTTAGTTGTGGAAAGAAAAGCAGCGCGGAAGAGAACTAATCACCCCATCTTTAGATGCTGGACCTAGTATGGTGAAGCCTCTAACATTTCACTCCACTACGGCAGTACCTGTTATGGGACTACATTTACCTGTTTACGGTAATGAAATATTCACAAATGATTAAAAAAAAAAAAATTTGGGTGAAGATAATCAAAATTTTTAATATTTTAATCAAAGGTGTTAAGCACATGTACAATAAAACGCCATAGACTTGAGTCAAAACAAAAAAGAGAAGAAGCTAATTCTAGGGACCACTTGTTTTACTGTTATCAAATACACCAAAAGGCAGAAATAAATATTCCGTACATTTTATCGCAGATTAAATGGCCAGTTATCATCAAATCATTCACAAATGATATAACTGTGTATCTTCTTCTTAAAGTACCATGCCTAGTGGCGTAGGAGATCATGTCTCTCCACAACTTCCTGCCGCCAGTACAATTTATCACTTCTGTTGTTGACTTCTTTCCATGCCACGATGTCAAACTGTCCAGTATTTGCTCTCTATGTCTTCCTCTATCTCTTTTTCCTTCAATGTTACCTGTTGTTACGATATATTCCAAGTAACAATCGATCGTGGGCTATCATATAAGCACCATGTTGATCACATCATACAGAAATGCAAGACAAGCCTGGCAGCCTTACAAACAATTGCCGCAGCGCACCTGGAGCATTAACTGTCTCTCCTGTATCATCAGCTGGTCTTGTCTGTAATCGAGATGGCCTGGGAGTACTCACGCTGTCAATATCACAATGTGAACGACTGGAACGCATTCAAAACGAAGGGATGCGTATAGTCTTTGGCTGCACGCGAGATACCCCTTTTGTGATGATGCGGCACATGCTTGGATTGCTGTCAGTTAGATCCAGATATACGATGGCCCAGGTAAAAGCATATATGCGAGTAACGACAGACAAAAAACATGCCCTGCTTGGGAACATAGCTGACATTAAAGGAGCGAGAATAAAGATGAGGATGTCATGGATGGCGCAGGCAGAGGAGACTATTAGACAGGTGACCCCAGTTGAAAATATATTCAAGGGAGAAGAGTGGAGTATGTCAGATGAGAGCTGAACGTACCAGCAAGTCATCATCAGCCTTGGTAGAGAATGCAGAACTTGGGCGAATGGGAGAGCAGAGCTGGAAATTTGATCAGCTTATAAATGATAATGCTTGGGATGATGATGCCATTGTGTGCACTGATGGGTCTGTAATCTGTGGTAATAAATCAAGGTGGGGCTTCTCTGCTAGAGTAAAGGGCAGAACCGTCGCTGAACATAGCGGGGCTTACATGATAACAACCTCAAGCATGAGAATGGAGGTAGAGGCAGTTACTGCTGCCTTAAGATGGCGGTCTTAGACTTTATTAACAAAGGAAGTTATTGTATCTGCCATCAATGGTACCTATACCTTGTAGCGGTATGGCAGCTTGCGTACCCTGACAATCCCCCAGAGCTATGCCAGCGGGAGTTTTACTCCTGGTAGGTTCAACCAAGCTGGACTGGTCTGTGTGGGTAGGGGTCAGACAAAAGCTGTTACTCTGGTCCTCCAGGTTGGGGTTTTTAGCATAGGGCTGACACCCCTGTCTATGTAAAAAAAACAATGAAGTTATGGAAACAACAATAAATGAACAAACTTTGCTGCGGGATGGACATTCGGAGTCTGTGGCTCGTATGACTGTCAGTGGTGAAAGCCGAAAGGAAGCCGCTGACATGAAAACGGATGTCCTGACCGCAAAACAGGATACAAGAATAGGATTTTGGAATGTCAGGACAATGAACGAGACAGGCAAACTAAGACAGGTCACGGCAGAAATGAGAAACTATAGGTTATACATTCTAGGGATAAGCGAGAGCAGATGGAAAGGGGCAGGAAAAGTTAAAACAGCAACAGGAGAAACAGTACTTTACTCTGGAAGAGAGGATGGACAGCACAATGAAGGTGTAGCCATTATTCTACAGAAAGGAATAGAAAGGACATTACTGGAATGGAAACCCATCAACAACAGACTGATAAGATTAAGATTGAGAGGGAGATTCACCAACACTACTATAATACAATGCTACGCTCCAACGAATGATAGCGATGAGGAGGTCAAGGATGAATTCTATCAACAACTGCAGAAAGAAATGGAAGACACACCTAGATATGATCTTGTTATAGTAATGGGAGACCTCAATGCGAAAGTTGGTACACACAATACATATAATGAAAGAACAATGGGGAAATGCGGCAGTGGAACAGCAAACGAAAATGGGGATAAACTAATAAGTTTCTATAGCATTAACAACCTGGTCATTGGAGGAACACTTTTCCCACATAAAGAAATTCACAAATTAACATTTTCTTTTTCTTCTTCTTCTTTGATCCATAACCGCCAACCGTCAAAGCAGTCAGCGGCCATCACGCCTGGTGGCGTCTTGTAGGGCAGCAACAAATTGATTCCACTTTGCTCGGTCGGCGGCCATCCTTCGTACAGTGCCCGAACTGTGGTTCATTCTTTGCATCTCAGCTTCCACAGTTCTCCGCCAAGTTGTTTTTGGTCGGCCTCTCTTTCGCTTTCCCTCGGGGGTCCATAGCATAGCTGTTCTTGTGATTGTATCAGGGTCCCTTCTGAGGACATGGCCAACCCAACTCCAGAGTCTGCCAGCTATGATGGTGTGCATGTCCTCCTGATTACTCCGAATAAGTAGTTCTTGATTGCTGATGGTGTTTGGCCAAAAGATTCGGAGAATTTTCCTTAGGCAGATTGTGTGGAAGGAGGACAGTTTCGACATTTCCTTCTCTGTTACTCTCCAACATTCCGCACCATAGAGAAGCACAGAAAGTACACAGCTCTCATACAGTCTTAATTTGGTGTTTGTGCTGTACTGGGAAGACTTCCAAATGTTGTTGAGAACAGCAAAGGCTGTTCTCGCTTTATTCATTCTGTTTTTAATGTCCTTGCTTGTGTCGTGAGACATTCTAAATACACATATATAAATTAAAAAGTAAATTGTAAAACCTAACGCATTAATTCGATAAAAGGAAAGAGAAATGGTAAAAGCACAGTGCTGTCACAATGGCGTACAAAGATCCCCCTTTTTCTGCTTCGTCTGCATATTCTCACGCTTTCACGTTCACTAGTAAAGCCTACTGCATCAATACACGCGTTTCAACAAAACAATAAAACGTGTACTGTATTTCTTAGAAAACCTTGAGATACGCAAGCTGATTAATGACCTAAATTAATACTAGCATTAATTTCATTTTATACACTGCGTAATGAAAAGACAGATGGAATTAGGATAGAGAGAGGGAGGGCTGAAAGCAGGAACGCCGGCAACACTAACACGCGTCTCGCGATATACAATTAATGCCACCCCAAGCGTAAGGCATGAAGCACTAGCTTTTTTTTCAAATAGACAGTGATAAAAAACACTACCAATACACGGTAAGGTTTTAAAAAACCTGGTAAATGCTTATTAGGAAACATGACTCAATACTGTTTTACGTCTGAAATCCTGACATTAGTCTGACAGTACAGCAGACACCATAAAGTTTGGAAGTGAGGAGGTGGTAACAGCACGACTATCCTAGAAGAAAATACATATTTTGAACGCCGCCACTTAGCTCCCTTAAACTTATATATTTGGGTTCCTTAGGACTTGCTGACAAAGAATATGTTAGGTGTTACGCAAATAGTCTAGGAATTAAGAAATTATAGCCAAAAGAAAATAGTGAGGGTGTCAGACAACACCAAATAATAATCGCACAGTGGCATGTTTTGAAACCACCATTTTACGGGAAATAGGCCACCATGTTAAATCCTATTTGATTGGATAGAAGTAAATGTAAGGCGAAACACGATTAGTCGACTACAAATACTAATTTTTTGTTGTTAGGGGAAACGGTAGTAGGGGTACTTTTTTTGAAAAGCTGTGTAAACATGGCCCGATTGGTTAGACCCGCCAATATAGTCAATTAGGAGCGTCAGTTCAGTGCCACATTTTAAAATAAACTTACTCAGAAACAGTGCGTTGAGAACCACCTTATATTTTTTCTAAATAAAAGCCTGGGACAGAGACAGATCGGAATTTGTGCCATATTCATCGCCAGTCAACGTATTTGTATATTATTTCTATGAATTGTGGGACCGTGGTCCTAAGTTATTGAAGCAGCACCTTGTCTGAGTTTTGCTGAATCCAGAGGCTGACAGCATACTCCTTGGTCCAGATAGCGACCAGTGAGGTGTCTCCAGAACACAGGAAGCAATCGAGCAGAGGAGTCTTTTCCTGCCGCCATCAAGAAAGATAAGCTTCTGTGGCCAGAGCAGCTCAACATTATGTGCCCCCCCCCCTCTAAAATTGACATTATATTAAACACAGAGGGACAATAAATTGTTTCAAATGACAGGAACTGTGAACTTTTCCCAATACTATTTCCACGATAATCAAACACTTGAAGTCATGATGACAAACAACAACGTAGCTTGAAAAACAAAACCAGTATTACCTCATAGTACTACTTCACAACTTACACACATAGGATAATAATAATAAAATATGTCAATACAAAGATCATAATTATAAATTGTGTACATACAAATTGTAATTACATTTGATTGTGATTCCTGGTTCACTGTGTAGTTGAATCAGGATATCTATTATTGAAAGGAATTATTACATACATATTTGAAACTTTACACTTGACTCATTTAAGATAGTCTTATAGAGTGTTATATGTGTGTGAGTGTCACAGTGTTGTAAAGTGTTGTGGAATAAATTAAATTGTTTATCTGTCTGTTGTTGTTGTGACTTACACTTCATCATTTTCATAACCCTAGACATTCAACGTAGTCATCACAATATTCCAGAATAATTCTGACTGAGGTATAAATGTGGTAGCAAGTAAGGTCATCTGTAATACACCACACTTATTAGATACAGATACCTTCACAGCTGATCTCAGTCAGTACACTAAGTCCCCTATAAATATTTATAACATCCCACTTTACCCCAGCTTGTTCCGCCGTCAGGTGTTACTATGCTTCCTAGGTAAGTAAATGTGTCTGTCTGTTCTAATTTCTGGTGCCTTACTGTTATTGGCTCTGGGTTGCCCACATTTAGTGTCATGACCTCTGTCTTCTTCAAATTGATGTTCAGGCCAACCTGCTGGCCATACTTATTCAGTCTATCGGTTTTGTCTTGAATGTGTTGGTGTGAATGCGCCAATTGTGCAATGTCATCTGCATATTCCAAATCTTCCAGTAAAGAAAACGTTGTCCATCTAATTCCTCTTGGACTACCCTCTGTTGTCTGGCGCATCACCCAATCTATGACTGTCAAAAATAATGTTGTTGATAAGGGGCATCCCTGTCGTACTCCTGTTTTCACTTCGAAAGTTACATTACTCGATCCAAAGCTGCACGTAAAGTTAAAATAGAGGCTTTTTATAATGGAAACAATGCGGCTGGGAATTCCATAAGCCCTCAGAATTTTCCATAGGCTGTCCCTGTGTATACTGTCGAAAGCCTTTTCAAAATCAACAAAGTTAATGTACAGCTGTCTCTGCCATTCTGAGCACTGCTCTATAATGTTCCTGAGGGCAAATATATGATCTGCACATCTTCTGTTCTTTCTGAAGCCCGCTTGTTCTTTCCTCAGTTTATGGTCAACTGCTTTTGAAATTCTCTGGATGATTATCCTGCCTAGTATTTTGCTGGGAACTGAGAGGAGGGTAATTCCTCTCCAGTTGTTGCAGTCTGCAAGGTCGCCCTTCTTGGGCAATTTGACAATTATTCCTTTACTCCACTCTGTTGGTGTTGTCTCAGTTTCCCAGACTTGTGCAAATAGTGGTTCTAATAGTTCTGCTGCTAGTTCAGGGTCTGTCTTGAATAGCTCAGCATTCAGATTGTCGTGACCAGGCTATTTTCTATTTTTTAGCCCTTTGATAGCTGTGATAATTTCTTCTTTTCGTGGAATGTCTGTATTTACGTCTAAGTCACTTTCAGCCTCAGGAACATTCAGCTGAGTCTCTGGTGGTTCCTTATTCAGTGTTTCTCTGAAGTGCTCTGCCCATCTTGTTTCCTGCCCCTGTGCTGTGGTGATGAGATTTCCTTGCTTGTCTCTTACTAACGTTATGTTGTTTGCACTTCGTTTTCCACTGATAGCTTTAGTTATTTTATAAACTGTGCTTTGTTCATTTCTCAGTGCTGCCTCTTCTGCCTGTCTTGCAAGGTCATCCAGAAATGTCCTTTTGTTAGCACGGGTTTGACGTTTTACTTCCTTGTCCAGCTGACTGTACTGTTCACTATATGTTGCCTTTAACCTGGGAGACTTAGCTTCTGTTTTCTTTCTTTTCATTTCCTTTCTCTTCGCTATGGTGTTTAGCGTTTCTGGTGTTATCCATTCTTGGCTCTTTCTTTCCTGGAATCCCAAGCATGACTTGCTGCTTTCTTTTTATATTGTTGAGATGGTGTTGAATTTCTGGTCCACATCGTCGGTCATTGTTCTTTCCTGGCTTTTGGTAATCAGATATCGTCTCTTTACGTCGACCACGAACGCTTTTCTGGTGAGGGGGTCCTTAAGTTTCGTGATGTTATATCTTTTCTGTTTGACTGCCACTGGTCCAGCAGCTCTGAGTTTCACCTTCAGTCTTGCTACTACTAGGTGATGATCACTTACCATATCTGCGCCTCTTCTTACTTTCACGTCTTGTAGTGCATAACTCCATCTGCCATTGATCATTATGTGATCTATCTGGTTTTTGTCTCGTCCGTTTGGTGATTCCCATGTTAACTTGTGCACTTCTTTGTGTTGAAAAAGTGTTCCTACAATGACCAGGTTGTTAATACTGCAGAAGCTTATTAATTTGTCCCCATTCTCATTTACTGTTCCACTGCCGCATTTCCCCATTACTCTTTCGTTATAATTATTGTGTGTTCCAACTTTCGCATTTAGGTCTCCCATTACTATAATAAGATCGTACCTGGGTACAGTTTCCATTTCCTTTTGTACCTGTTGATAGAACTCGTCCTTGATCTCTTCATCGCTGTCGTTTATTGGTGCATAGCAATGTATAATTGTGGTGTTGGTGAATCTCCCTCTCAGTCTTGCTCTTATTAGTCTGTTGTTAATGGGTTTCCATTCCAGTAGAGACCTTTCCATTCCTTTCTTAAGGATAATGGCTACACCTTCGTTGTGTTGAAAGTCCTCTCTACCAGAATAAAGTACTGTTTCCCCTGTAGCTGTTTTTATTCTCCCCATCCCTGTCCATCTGCTCTCGCTTATTCCCAGGATATGTAGTTTGTAATTCCTCATCTCTGCTGTGATCTGTCTCAGCTTTCCTGCCTCATTCATAGTTCTGACATTCCAAAAACCAATTCTGGTTTCGTGTTTTGTGGTCTGGGCATCCGTTTCATGCCAGTGGCTTCCTTTCGGCTTTCACCACTGTCAGTCATACGAGCCTGAGACTCCGGATGTCCGTCGCGCATCAAAGTATTTTCATTTATTGCTGTTTCCGTAACGTGTGCGATTTTTTACACAGACTGGGTGTCGGCCCTGTGCTAAAACCCCCAACCTGGAGGACCAGGGTACCAGCTTTTGTCTGACCCCTACCCACACAGACCAGTCCGGCATGGTTGAACCTACCAGGAGTAAAACTCCCACTGGCATAGCTCTGGGGATTGTCAGGGTACACAAGCTGCCATACCGCTACAAGGTATAGGTACCATTGATGGCAGATACAATAACTTCCTTTGTTAATAAAGTCTCAGACCGCCATCTTAAGGCAGCAGTAACTGCCTCTACCTCCATTCTCATGCTTGAGGTTGTTATCATGTAAGCCCCGCTATGTTCAGCAACGGTTCTGCCCTTTACTCTAGCAGAGAAGCCTGTGGAATCACCAAATGGTCGGGACAGAAACCAGATAGACCACATCATGGTTAACGGTAGATGGAGACATGCATTACAAGATGTGAAGGTAAGAAGAGGTGCAGATGTGGGAAGTGATCACCATTTAGTAGTAGCAAAACTGAAAGTGAAACTAAGAAGGGCTGGACCAACTGTAACTACACAGAAAAGGTTTGACATCAGCAAATTGAAGGACTCCCTTACCAGAAAAGCTTTTGCGGCCGACATAAAGAAACGATATCAATTTGCCAAAAGTCAGGATAAGACATTGACTGATGATATAGACCAGAATTTCAACACCATTTCAACAATATACAAGGAAAGCAGCAAATCATGCTTGGTATTCCAGGAAAGGAAGAAGCAAGACTGGATAACACCAGAAACATTAAACACCATAACGATGAGAAAGGAAATGAAAAGAACGAAATCAGAAGCGAAGTCCCCCAGGTTAAAGCAACTATATAGCAAACATTACAGTCAGCTGGACAAGGAAGTTAAACGCCAAACCCGAGCCAACAAAAGGAATTTCCTAGACGATCTTGCAAGACAGGCTGAGGAGGCAGCACTGAGAAATGAACAAAGCACAGTATACAAAATTTATCAGCGGAAAACGAGGTGCAAAAAATATTACATTAGGAAGAGATAAGCAAGGTAATCTCATCACGACAGCAGAGGGACAGGAAACCAGATGGGCAGAGCACTTCAGAGAAACTCTGAACAAGGAACCACTAGAGACACAATTGAATGTTCATGAAGCTGAAAACGATCTAGATGTAAATACAGACATTCCACGAAAAAAAGAAATCATCACAGCAATCAAAGGGTTAAAGAACGGCAAAGCACCGGGCCATGATAACTTAAATGCAGAGCTATTCAAGACAGACCCTGAGCTAGCAGCAGAACTATTAGAACCACTATTTGCACAAGTCTGGAAAACGGGGACAACACCATCAGAGTGGAACAGAGGAATAATTGTCAAATTGCTCAAGAAGGGAGATCTTGCAGACTGCAATAATTGGAGAGGAATCACTCTTCTCTCAGTTCCAAGCAAAATACTAGGCAGGATAATTATACAGAGAATTTCAAAGGCAGTAGACCACAAACTGAGGAAAGAACGAGCAGGATTTAGAAAGAACAGAAGATGTGTAGATCATATATTCACTCTCAGGAACATTATAGAGCAGTGCTCAGAATGGCAAAGACAGCTTTACATTAATTTCGTTGATTTTGAAAAGGCTTTTGACAGCATACATAGGGACAGTTTATGGAAAATACTGAGGGCTTCTGGAATTCCAAGCTGCATAGTGTCAATAATAAAAAGCCTCTATGCCAACTTTACGTGTAGTGTTGGGCAGAACAACCTAACCTTTGATACAGCGCTAAAATCATCCATTTATAAAGATAAAAGTTAAAATAAATTGTAGGGATAAAATATAGTTAAGTTAAGCTGCGGCTTTTTCGCCTACGCCACAAGCGCGTTGATTTGGTAGATCGTACTATCGTTTCCAGTGTCATTGGAAAAAGAAAAAAACTAATTGTAACATGGGGACGCGAAAGGCCTATTCGTTCAGACGGGGTAGGAAAGGAGAAAAGAAAAAAAATGATGCTGTCTGCAAGCGTTTGAATCTAAGCCTAACATACGCGCGAACTCGTAGTTAGTGTTTGAAATACGAGGTAAAGTAAGAACATGTAGTCAATTGGTTACGAAAATAGGCTTAGCTCTTATTTAGGATGACGTAAACCTCTCGAAAATAGCTGGACAGCACATGGAAAAGAAGTGAACGCGTGGTAGTAAAGATTTCAAGACTAACATGGAAAAAATATGGAATTTCTTATTAATAGGTTTAGAATCACAAAAATTAGCTAGTTTGATAGCCTATCTTTTCCTGACAAATAATATGCTTTCAAATAAAAAGACGGACAGATAATTCGGAAGTTATTGACAAAAGACTGATTTGTTCAATGCAGACTCGCAAACACATGTTAGTTTTGCATTCACTAAAGTTACATTTGACGCGTCCTTGAGACGAAGGCAGAAAAACAAGTACATGTAAACAAGGGGGAGACAAGGAGGAGAGAATCTAAAAATATCTTCGCAGTAGAAATCTAAGCAGTGGGTGAGGGAAAAATTTGAATAGTTTTTTGTAGTTGGGCCCAAAACCAAGTCCAAACTTGGGAAATGACAAGTTCGGACAGACCGACCGACAGAAATACACTACACATTTGACCAAAAATTGGACAGTTAGTTTGAAATTTTAAATTCTAGAAGGGGCAGTACTCTCATTGGACGAAATAGTTAATGTTATTGAAAAATGTTGCCGGCAAGTTGCCATTTTTTGAAGACTGTCCATACGAACAGATCGTTGAGGCTAAGAAATTTGTCGTCCATTGAATATATACTAATAATAGTGGGACGCCCTAGTCTAGCCAGCAGCTCAGCTGAGTTTGTGCTATTTCAGCGTATCTGTGTATTTTATTCTGAATTGTGAGTTTCTTTGTCTGGCACTGTGCTAGTGCCAGATGTTCTGGAGAAGTCCAACTTTGTATGAAATGAGATGCTTACCATACTACCTCAGAGCATGTGAGGAGTGGGCCTAAGGAACAACTTTCTTTCATCGTCACAGGCCAGTTAAGTATTAAAGACCTGGCTTGCTGAGATTCATCAACTACAAAATTATAATTTAAACTACATTGTGAAAAATAAGAAACTTTTTGTCCACCATTAATCCTGTATAAAGAGCAAATGACATTGTTAACCAAAGACTGGGAATGATGCAAATACCCCGACCCGACATCCGTCATTAATTTTCCTAAAGACGTTTAGTTAGTACCAATATTAGCAAATTTAAATTATATATATATATATATATATATATATATATATATATATATATATATATATATATATATATATATATATATATATATATATATATATATATATATATATATATATATATATATATATATATATATATATATATATATATACAAGCCTTTCATGTGATTATTCAATTATATGTACTTCTATTGACATTAATTCATATTGATTTAAAAGTCAACTCCGCCTATGCCGGTCCCAAGCCCGGATGAAAAAGGAGGAGGGCGGCCTGCATGGAGGCCGTAAGGAGGCAGCCCCTCCACCATGCAAAGGTACAACAGGCCAATCACCTGTTTGTCTTAAACTATGATTACAAGCAAAATAAGAGAGAAAACCGGACTGATTCTAAAGGCGACGAACTGGAACGGACTACGGACTACGACTTATGGAACATGGAACACAAGAAGTATAAATGGGAAAGAAGAGGAGCTGATGGAAGAGATGAGGAAAGCAAAACTAGAAATCCTGGCTATTACCGAAACAAAGAAAAAGGGACAAGGAGTCATGGATCTCGATGGCAACACTCTGCTATACAGTGGTGTACCCACATCTGAAAGAGCTAAAGGGGGCGTGGGTTGCATTGTGGCCAAAAACCAGAAAGATAGTATCAAGGGATGGAACTTTGTCTCGGAGCGCATTATGGTTGTAATACTAAAAGAAGGAGAAACCATAGTCAACCTGGTCATAGTGTATGGGCCAAATGAGGATGAGAGAGCAGAGGTCAAGGAAGAATTCTTCGAGCTGCTTCAAAGGACAGTGGATGACTGCCTAGATGAAATTATCATGCTCGGAGATTTCAATGCCAGAGTTGGAAATGACCATGCTAGATGGGATGGAGTTATCGGAAGATATGGAGAAGATACTCTCAATGACAATGGAAAGCGACTCCTCAGATTCTGCAGTGAGCAGAATCTGATCATTACCAACACAAAGTTCCCCCATAAGCGCATACATGCATACACTAGGTGTGAACCAACAAAGAATGAGAAGTCAGTGATCGACTATGCCATTGTTAGGAGGAACTCATTCAAATATGTCCGGGATGCTAGAGTCTGGAGGGGGCCAGAGATTGGAAGTGATAACTACTTGCTTACAATCAAAAGAACAACTGAAAGAGTTGCTCAGCCTAGGAACTGCCCAGCACCACGCAAGAAACCAAGTAAACGAATGGAAGAAATGAGCATTAAGACCTACAAGCTGAAAGAGCCAGAAATTAAGACCAGATATCAGGGGCTTATTGCTACAGCGGTGAGAAACACAGAAGAACAACCTGATGACTTGGAATCCCTGTGGCTTAAATTCAAGGACATCATAAAGACAGCTGCTGCAGAAGCATGTGGTGAAGTCCGACTTGGGAACAAGAGAAATACACAGCAGGACAAATAGAGAAATATAGAGAATATGTGATACTCAGAACAGAAGCAAAGAACAAGGTGCTAGCAGCAAAACAGAAGTCCTGGGAAGAATTTGGAGAAAAGCTAGAAAAGGATGCGCAAGAAAACCAGAAATTGTTCTATAAGACCCTAAAGAACATGAGGAAGGAAAAACAATGCCCTCTTGAATTTATAAAGGACAAGCAAGGCAAATTGCTTACTGCCCCGAAGGAAGTAATGGAAAGATGGAAAGAATATTTCTCAGAACTCCTTGATGGTGAGCAAGGTAGAGCATCAGAAATGATAACCACTAGCACAGAAGAGGATACAAATGGTGATGAAGATGACATAAAGATGGAAGAACTGAAGGCAGCACTGGAGAAAATCAAGATGGGCAAAGCAGCAGGGCATGATGGTATAACACCAGAAATGGTTAAGTACATGGGAGCATCAGGCGACCTATTACTCCTAAGGGTCCTACAGGCAGCGTGGTGCAACAAGGCCATACCAAAGGATTGGGAGATTGCCATCATAACACCGATTTTCCTAAAGGGTGACAATCGACAATGTGGAAACCACAGAGGCATATCCCTTCTCAGTGTCCCTGGTAAAATCTACTCTAGAATCCTAGAGCAGAGACTCCGATGCCTAGCTGAGCCACAACTGGATGAAGCCCAGTGCGGATTCCGAGCAAACCGAAGTACTCAAGACCTAATCTTCACACTCAGACAGCTGAGTGAAAAGGCCCTTGAGTACAAGAGTGAGATCCATCTTTGTTTCATAGATCTGGAAAAGGCGTTTGACAGGGTCCCCTGGAGCAAAGTTTGGGACTGTTTGGCAAGGAAGAACATTCCAGCACCTCTGATTCATGCTATACAGACCTTCTACAAGTTTTGCAGAAATTATGTGAGGACAGCAAACTATAAGTCAGAAGAGTTCAGGACCACCACTGGTGTAAGACAAGGTGATATCCTGTCACCTTATCTTTTCATACTCCTCATGGACGATGTCATCAAGGCATGTAAGGAGAGAACAAGAAAGTATTCAGTGGGGTACTGGAAGATGAGACAGGTCTGTATTTCAGAGCTAGCATTTGCTGATGATGTTGTCCTGATAGCTAAATCAGAGACACATCTCCAATCCAACCTGCAAGTCTGGAAGGAAGAGCTGGAGAAGAGAGGGATGGTCATAAGCAGCTCTATAACAAAATCTATGGTGATATCACGAGAAGAAAGAAAACATCAGATTAAGTTGGGAGAACAGGTCCTGGAGCAGGTCGACTACTTTAAATATCTCGGAGCTATTATAGACCGAAAGGGGGGCATCAAAGAAGAGTTGGCCACTCGAAAAGCAGCGGCTGGGAGACTTTATCAGGCCATAAATCGAGGATTCCTCAGCAAGAAAGAGGTTGGTAAGAAAACAAAGATTGCTGTATACCGCTCCACCTATGTCCCAGTCTTGACATATGGATGCGAGTCATAGGCAATGACTACAACCCACAAAAGCCAGATCCAAACCTCAGAAATGAGATATCTGAGGAAGGTGGTTGAAGTAACAAGAAGAGACATAGTCCGCAACCAGACGATACGTCAAGGCCTAAAATCCCACCCGCTGCAGACCCAAATAGAACAGTCACAACTAAGATGGTTTGGCCATGTCTGCAGAATGGGAGAAGATCGGCTACCACGACAAGCATGGGAAACAAAGAGCCAGGGATCCAGACCTCCAGGACGACCCAGAGTCCGCTGGGAGGACAACATTAGACAATCTTTGAAGGACCGAGGACTAGAATGGAACCAGGCCAGGAAGAAGACAGCTGATAGAATAATCTGGCGCTCTCTCTTCCAAACCTCTACACCTCACGGTAGAAGGGGAACGACTAAGTAAGTAAGATTTAAAAGTCCTGACCAGAAGAAAAACTTGGTTCAGGACAAAATAAATTTGAAAAAAATTGTAATTTCTAAATTTTAAACACAGTGTTATTTGAATTGATCATAGAGCTTAATATTAGTGTTTGTGTGTGTGTGTTTGTGTACTTAATTACCAGCACACCACATTTCATTACCCTAGACATTAAACGTAGCTATCAGTCATATAAATCACAAATAAGTCTGTTTGAGGTCATAGGTGGTAGTAGTAATATACTCTGTAAACTCACATAAACTGTTATCCTCAGGGACTTTCACAGCTGACCTCATTCAGTACAGTAAGTAACCTAACAACCACACTTAATAACATCAAAACCCACCAAATATATTGGGGTCTCCTGGTCCGGGAATTAAACTATTGGGGTATAAGTTTGTATAAATTTAACAGTGTCCCTAAAATTAAAAGATATTCATAAGAAATAATTAAGGTGGAGAGTAAAAGTTGATGAATCTTCACAGCCAGTAGTAAATAATTAATGTGTCACTTTCTTAATTAGAGTTTTGTAATCTATCTTAGAACATTATTAGAATTGTTATACAGGATGGCAGATCTAGCCAAATTCAGATCGGCTGCTGTGCTGACTGCTAAAGAAATGAATATGGAGGGTCAGGCTTTGATCCAATATGTAACTTCAGAATGTGACAAGTGTATTGAAAGGGAAGATAGGATGTTAGCTGAAGAGAAGAAGTTACAAATTGAGGCTGACAAAGAACTTACGAGGCTGCAGATTGAGGCTGACAAGGAGGCTAAGGCATTGGAGGCAGATAGGGTGGCTGAAATAAAGCGGCTCCAATTGGAAGAGAAGAAATTAGAAGCTGAAAGAGAGGAAAAGAGACATGCTGCTGAAAGAGAGGAAAGGAGACAGGCTGCTGAGAGGGAAGCAGAAGATAAGAGATTACAAAGGGAGCACGAGTTACGACTAAGGGAGTTGGAAGTACAAGGCCATGCTCCTGAAAAAGGTGCCAGCCCCTTTCCCTCCGATGCCACTGCTAGTCAGGGTGACTCAACCTCAGCTATGGGTTTTCATTTAGACCATTTTGTTGAGAAAGACGATGACATAGAAAGTTTTCTAAGTAGGTTTGAACTTTTGGCTACTACATATGGGTTAGAGAGAGAAAGGTGGAGCCTAAAGTTATCCTAGGGGCTTAGGGGAACATCTTATGAAGTGTTTGCAAAAATGAATAGAGACGACCATGACAATTACGATATGCTAAAGCAGGCTCTGTTATTAAGATATGAAAAGAATGGTGAATTTTATCGTAAGAAGTTTAGAAATGCCAGGCTTTTGTCTGGGGAGACATACCACCAATTCTCTGCCAGACTGGAAACCTATTTGGAGAAATGGACTGCTCTGAGGAAGACCCAAGATCTTAAAGAAATGATCATGATAGAGCAATTAAGAGAGTCCATGGCTCCAGACCTGAGAAAGTTTCTCATGGAACAAGGTGCAGAGTGGTTGGGTGAGGTATTGAATGTCGCTGAGAGGTATCAAGCAGCCCAGGCAGAGGTAGCTGGCACTAAAAAGAAACATATAGAGAATTTTAAGGCCACACAGCACTTTAATAAATTTGATGCCAAAGAACAAGGTAACAAAGGTAGGACAAACTTTGATAGGCCACGAAATGATTATCGTGATAGAAACTCACAGTTCAATGACCAAAGGTATAATGAAAGAAAACCTCTTAACCAAGGAAAGAGGTGGTGTAAATGGTGTAGGAAGGACAACCATAACACCGAAGTTTGTAAAAGGAAACCTTCTAACATTGCTGCAATGAAATCGGGGAACCAGAGATTAAAGGTTAAACCTACTGGACAGCAGGAACCTTATCACCCCCCAGTTTGTGAGGATGTTGTTTGTAACGGGGTCACCACAAGGTGCCTATATGATACAGGTTTGGATTTTGATTCAGTTGTGAGGTCTAGCCTAGTGAACCCAGATCAGTATACCACCGAAACAGTGGAAATACAAGAGGCGACTAAGGACATACCACTCATGACACTTCCCATCGCAAGGATAACGGTGAAAACTCGCTATGTGGAAGGAGAAATCAGAGCATCAGTGATAGATGAACCAATCTACCCTCTGATATTGGGGTGTAGATACGTCTTCTTGGGGAATCCTAAGAGACCTGTGAGCATGGTGACAGTGCAGACCAGGTCACAGTCAAAGGAGGAAGAAGGTGAACCTATAAATGCTCATCCAGAAGAGATGAGGAAGGCGCAGGCTAAGGATAGGACACTCAAGCCATGTTATAAAATATTGCCCAAATGTCACACACCTCCAAGCAATTGAGATTATTATATGAAGAACAAATTGCTATACAGGAAGGCCGGAACTGGAACAAATGGTCACAACCAGCTGGTTCTTCCTACTTCATACAGGGAGAAAGTGATGGAACTAGGGCATGCGATTCCCTTCAGTGGTCACATGGGGATCAGCGCCACATTACAGCGTATAGCTTGTCGTTACTTCTGGCCAGGGATAACGGAAGATATAAAAAGATATGTGAAATCCTGTCCAGAATGTCAAAGGGTAGCTCCAAAGCATTGGACTGTTCGTGCAACTCTAGGGGAAACGCCCATAGTGGGAACCCCGTTTGAGAGGGTTGCAGTGGATATTGTGGGACCTCTCACTCGGACCAAGAGGAGGAACAGTTACATCCTTACTCTGGTGGACACTTGTTATATGTGGGGAGAGGCGGTAGCCCTGTCGTCAATCGATTCGAAACATGTGGCAGAGGCATTGCTTAAAATATTCACAAGATTAGGATTCCCGCATCAAATCTTGACTGATAATGGCTCACAGTTCAAGGAGAAACTAACGGAAGAAGTTTTTAAGCTATTTCAAGCTAGACACTTTCATTGTAGCCCGTACCATCCACAAGGGAACGGCCAGGTAGAGAGGTTCAATGGGACTCTCAATTTCTATCCTGAGAAAGCTGGCACATGAGAAACCTGATATGTGAGATCAATTTTTGCCCGCTGCGTTGTTTGCGTACCGGGAAGTACCACATAGTTCAACCGGGATGGCACCCGCAACCCTGTTATTTGGGAGGCCAATAAAAGGTCCATTGGAAGCCTTATTAAGGACGTGGACAGATGAGAAGGCAGAGGAAACTGTTACCTCATCATATAACTATGAGAACGTGCTGACCACTCGTCTGAAAGCTGGATGGAAACTGGCAAATGATAATTTGAGACAAGCCAGGAAGAAACATGCAGCTTATTTTAATAGGAAAGCAAAGGACAGAGAATTAGCTGTGGGAGAGAAAGTACTTCTTCTACTACCCGGCAGCAATAATAAGTTGCAAATTGGATGGCAAGGTCCATATACAGTTCTAGAGAAGGTGTCTAGAACAAATTATAAGATTGACAAAAAGGGGACGGAGAAAATATACCATGTAAACCTGTTAAAGAAGTATCTGGACAGACAAATCCAGGAAGGCACCCCTCTACTGACCTTGGCTATCGCAACCGAAATGAAAAAGGAACCACTCACCTCACATGAATACCCATTGCACCAATGTGAGACAGCCGCACATGTAAAAGTCAGTAATCACCTGACTAAAAATCAGAGGGAGAGAGTTCAACAGGTTTTGGAGGAACATACAGATGTGTTAACAGACAAACCGGGGCATACTAACTTGCTAGAGTATGATATGAAGCTGGTGGACTCAACACCAATCTGTATGAGAGCCTATTCTGTTCCATTTGCTATGGAGAAAGCATTGAAAGAGGAGATAGATTATTTATTGAAAGAAGGGATTATTTCTCACAGTGAATCTCCCTACAGTTCCAGTGTAGTTTTGTTGAGGAAACCGTCTGGGGAACATAGACTGTGCATAGATTACAGGAAACTGAATGCTGTCACAGAAAGTCAGGTGGATCCATTACCGGACACAAAACAGTTATTTGCCAGATTGAACAAGGCAAAATACTTTTCGAAGGTGGATCTTAGCAAAGGCTATTACCAGATTCCAGTGAAGCCTGAGGTTTGACCTTATTTAGCTTTTAGCACCTCGGAAGGGCATTACGAATTCAACATGTTGCCATTTGGATTGAAAAATGCTCCTAGTGTGTTCTCTAGAATGATGCGCAAATTGTTGGATCCCTTGAATAATCCATGTATCACGAATTTCATGGATGATATCCTCATCGCCACAGAAACATTTGAAGAACACGTTAACTCTCTGAATATGCTATTTGATGAGCTCAGAGAAGCGAACTTGACTGCTAGACCAACAAAATGTTGTATTGGATGCAAAGAGTTGGAATTCTTGGGATATACTGTATATCAGGGTAACATGACCCCTGATCCCAAGAACTTGGAAAAACTGCAGAGAGCACCTAGACCTCAAAGAAAGACGTGCGATCATTCGTGTCGTTGTGTGGGTTTTACCAAAAATATATCAAAAATTTTAACTCTATATGTGCTCCTCTGACTGACTTGACTCGCAAGGGAAATCCAGATAAAATTGTTTGGTCAGCGCAGTGTGAGTTGGCATTCCAAGAGTTAAAGGGAAAACTCACTAGCAAGCCTATTCTCAAATTGCCTGATTTGACTCAGGATTTTGTGGTGAGAACGGACGCAAGCAATGTGGGCCTGGGGGCTACTTTGTTGCAAAGGTCCTCTTCACCCAATGGGGAACGAACGAACGAACGAACGAACTTTATTTTCGAAGGGTTAAGAATTGGGCGCGCAGGCCCGTCTAACATTCTGCCCTTTCACTCTCATTAATCTTGCATACTATATCCTTTTATTCCCACATATTACTTTAAGCATTAATTTAAAGGCATGCAACATTATAAAGTTAACATAACAGCATGCATTTACAGTATACAATCATAATAAAAAATGAGTAGGTTTTTTTTTTTTTTTAAATAAACAAGATAGTGACTGAAGAAAAATAATAATAATAAAAATAAAATAATATAAACAAAACAATAAATAAATAAGTTATGTATACCGACACTCACTTATGCGGTCAAAACGTCTAATATGTAGTATTTTTGAATGTGTCATCAATCCTCAATACAAAAATTACAAAAACACATTCTCGCTTACATCCATACATTCTTGGCGGAAATTGAAATAATAATAATAACACTTTCTTGCGCACTTCTGTAGCAGAAAAAGTCTTTCAGCAGTTTAAAAAAATTATATCTACATGTACATGACCCATTTTAAGCAAACGGAAACATTCACATCTCTAAAGTACAGTGGTATGCGGGTACATTCTCACATACATTACATTATATAATAGTATTACATGGATATAAAACAAATTATTCCCATTAAAAACGAGCGGAAGAGGAAAAGAAATGTTGACCTATGGATGAGATGTTGACAGGCACATGATGTTTCTATGGGGGTAGATAATTAGTGTTTAGGAAGTGTTTGAAAAGTGCTTTGTTAAATGAATATTGTGTAGGTAGGCTTTTTAGGTGGTGTGGAAGGCTGTTCCATAAGTAGGCTCCAGAGTAGGCTAGACTCTGTTTGAACAGGTCGATCCTAGGTTTGGGCAGACGTAACTGATGTAATTGTAGTCCCTCTCTTCTACTGGTTTGAAACAATGATCGTAGGTACGACGGAGCATTGTTTGATAGAATTGCGTAAGTCAGCTTGGCTTTGTTGTAGAGAAGACGTTTTTTCAGGGACAGTATTGTGGGTTCTTTTCCTGTCCTTGTGTGTGATATCGTGCGATTATCGGTGATCAGACATATTGCTCTCTTATGCAGGGAGTGCAGTCTCTTTGAGGTGGAAGCAGGGCAACCATCCCATAGTGTAGAGCAGTAATCTAGATGTGTCTGTATATGTGAGGTATAGAACAATAGTCTAGTGTCTGCGTCTAAGAAGTGTTTTATTTTGGCTAGCTGGTACGTCTTTTGAGCCAACTGTTTGGTTTAAATTCCGTACATGGGAGTTCCACGTTAAG